>JARFJB010002043.1:2810000-3162500 GCA_036346205.1 Vesta saturnalis
TATATATATATATATATATATATATATATATATATATATATATATATATATATATATATATATATATATATATATATATATATATATATATATATATATATATATATATATATATATATATATATATATATATATATATATATATATATATATATATATATATATATATATATATATATATATATATATATATATATATATATATATATATATATATATATATATATATATATATATATATATATATATATATATATATATATATATATATATATATATATATATATATATATATATATATATATATATATATATATATATATATATATATATATATATATATATATATATATATATATATATATATATATATATATATATATATATATATATATATATATATATATATATATATATATATATATATATATATATATATATATATATATATATATATATATATATATATATATATATAATATATATATATATATATATATATATATATATATATATATATATATATATATATATATTATATATATATATATATATATATATATATATATATATATATATATATATATATATATATATATATATATATATGTATATATATATATATATATATATATATATATATATATATATATATATATTATATATATATATATATATATATATATATATATATTTATAATTGTATATATTTTATAATAGGACTTATATCAACATTAAATATATAGTCAAAATGGTTAGTGGCGTATGGGGAAAGGTGTAAAATTGTGGGGTGCCCCTTTTGCAAATTTTTATTTTGTTAGATTTTTGTCCTTTTAATATGTGATTGGTAATATAATTGTGAGTATTTACTTAAGATATTCAAAAAGTGAAATTACCATTAGATAGGAAATAAAATTTGTCACAAAAAGTGTTTTTGCAATTTTTTCGAAAATTTTTTCATTTTCGAAATATTTCCAAAAAACTCGATTCACACGATTTGGTATTTGATAAAAAATCAAATTTCTGATCGAAAAGCATTCTTCTAATTTTTTTGTAAAGTTAATGGTTTTTGAGTTATTTACAAAAAAAACGATTTTTTGAAGTGGAAGTATTGAGTCAATTTGCAGGGGTTTTTTAATATGATTGTATTTTAAATATAATCAAGTATAAAGCTGTAATCGAAAAAAAATGCTACTTAATGAGCTCCTTTTGGTTAAAATAATTACTTCGTATCTCGCGTTCCAAAGTATATTACATAACACCTTTGAATATAAACGTATCAAAGATAACTAACTGTATCTCCTTGTTAGTGTGGTTTATAGGTAACTGTAAGTATATCTAATTTAGTTACGCAATATACATAAAAATTGATGTAGGTGTAATCGTTTGCAATATTGTAAACTTACTGCATCTAAAACGAATTATCAACGAGCTTTGCCGTTGAAATCCTTATCGACTTTTATAACATCGGTGACATTGACACATTTATTATTCTCTGAGCTTATATTAGAATTTTCAAGTATTTAGGTTTGAAGTGCCTTGTACTTCATAAAAGTTTGCTTTGATGTTCCTAGTAAAGGCATAGTCAAGCTTCTCACGCTATGGAATCCGATGTAACATTATTCTCGTCTATGCAGATTACATCTTTACAACATATTACACACATTCTTATTTCAATAATGTTATTCACGACTGGAATTTTTGTTTGTAGAGCTACTCCGATATAAAAAGTTGGAGAAAGAAATTCGTGGCAAAATATTTCTCGTATTAAGCAGTAGCGACTCTAGAACTAATAATGAAATTGGTCAACTCCATATATTTCTAATAGGGCTTACTACAGTGAACATATTACGGTAGTAAATCAACTGAAATTGTACCTTAAATGTTGCTAATTTGTTCCAAAGTGGAACTATTAGTGAAATGTAGCAAAAATTAATTAAATTTTAGATAGCTATAAATTTTGTTCTTATTTTTTATGAGAATGTGAATGCAGTACACTTAACGTCATTCTGAAAATTGTGAATGTAATAGGTCTAAAATATATGTATACATTAAGTGTCCCTGGTGTATAATTAATTAGTACTATCTTTGGCCACCAAAGAATTGAACTGCGTCATCGATACATGCACCTAGCTAAATAAAACCTTTATTTTGCTATCGTACATTTAAGTATACATCCAAAAAGGATGGTTAACATTTCAAGTGCATTTTGAGCACCCGGCGTATGTTATCAATGAAAAGAGATGACCTATAAATACTTGTAATGTTTGTCTTAATATGATTATGAAAATGCCTCTTTGACTAACCTAGTTTGTTATTCTTATGACATAACCTCCTTTTGCCTGTTACTTTCTTTCATATTTCCTGCGTTTCCATATTTCATTTTTCATTATACATTTTCAAAACAGTTGTTTTCAGAACTCTTCCCTTTGTTCAATCATCTACGTTTATTCCAACATCTTTGTTAGCTTTTCCGAAACCTCGTAATGTCTGTACAAGGTACAACCTCGCATAGGCAAGCACAACAGTTTCTGCTGAATTTATTACAGTATTTTCAAAAGGAGAAAGAAAACAACAGCCCTTTAATACCGCTTTCTAGTGTCCAAGAAGTAGGTGTTTTTAGAATTGTCTTAACCTCAATTAATAGGGATCTCAAATTTCCAGCGTGTGGCAAATGCCTTGGGTACATCTGTCACAACAGTGAAAAATACCAAGTCTCGGGCAAAATTCAACCCAATTCTGCCTAGTCCGTGTAAGAAACGGCCACGTAGGAAAGTTAAATCTGATGATCATGTAGATACCTCGAAAATGTCCATCAGGAATACCTTATATAATATGTACGAACAAAGTGAGTGTATTATAATTATATATAGATTCTACATTAGTCTAAATGAAAAACATGTCACAGTTGCATCTTTACATGCAGAAATTCGTAACACACATATTCTGTTAAGTTTAAATCGTACCTTACATGCAATGGGGTTAAAGTTCCAGAAAGAGTGTAATCGAAGAGCTTTGTTAGAAAAAAGAAATTAGCTGAAATGAGAACTCAGTTTTTGAAACAATACATGCGAGAAATCAATGCATCAATTCGTAGGCAAGCAGTAGTTATTGACGAAACATGGATATACTCAAAAGTCATGGCAAGATGACGATGTAAAGAGTTTACGAAAACCTCAAGGATATGATGGTAAAAGATTTATAGTTTGTACAGAATGATTCTTTGCAGTTTGCATCAAAGTCATTGAAAGAAGATTACCATGATGAAATGAATGGGGATGTGTTTAAAAAATGGCTCACTGAAAAATTCCTAAACAATTTAGAAGCACCTTAATTAATGATAATGGATAATGCGCCTTACCATTCCATGTTAGTGGAAAAACTACCAACATCGTCTTGGACGAAAGGTAACATGATTTCATGGTTAATAAAAAATAACATTAATTATGATCCCACCTCATTAAAACCCAGCTCTGTTCGTTAATAAAATCACAACGAATAGTAAAACGATATGAGGTAGATGAAATAATAAGGAGTTACGGACATGACGTATTACGATTGCCACCTTATCATTGTGAATTCAATGCAATTGAACTAATATGGGTACATGCTAAAGGATACTATGACAAGCACACAGAAAGAGATGGCTTCAGAGACGAAATGTAACTAGTATGTGGAACGAAGCTTTACAATGTAATCAACATATTTGGGTTAATTGTGTACGCCATACAGAGGAGATTATAAAACAGTGGTATAAACGTGAGGAAGTGCTAGATTTTATAGTAGACGAAATGATTATTAACGTTATTAAAGTGATTGGGATAGTTCTGATACAGATTAATCGTATATTATCTTTTCTTAAATGAATGCTTTATTACAACATAATTATGCATTTCACAAATATATACCAATTAATTGCATTAAAATTTATTCATCTGGAAGGCCACAGCATTGCTAGCTATTACAATTACAGTTGTACATATTCGAAGATCTTTGAAGCTCGTAATTTCCTAACAAATATTATAATAATTACTTATCACACATAAATGTTTGACATATACCTTTGTAAAAATCAGCATTTTACATTAATCTCATTTTTAATTTTCATCCACATGTGGGTCAAGGTAATATTTTTGAAACCATATTTCATATTATCACCTGCAATTGTAATTAAGATTAAATACCTTTGTATGTGTAACGTCTAACACTTACCATGGCTTTTAATTTTTACGTTACGATAAACCTTTCAAATCGGTTTTAACAAAATTACAATTTAATAACTAGTGTTGTTTTGACATCGAGATTTGGAAACATTATTACGTTACCACCATTTAGGAAAAGATTTATGAAGTTTGATTTTTAATCATTTATTATTCTGAATATAAGTTGACTCATATTTTTTATATTAAACCATTTGTTACTAGATTATGACGTAGGTCAATTCTTTGGTGGCCAAGATAGTAGGAGGTGTTTTCATTATTCTGACGGTTATTTAGTACGATTAAGATTATGATGGAATATCCAAATAGAAAGACTAAATAACAAATGAATTTCATCCAATGCAACTATAAGAAATAAAACTTTTTACGGATAACAAAAATTTAAATGAATGAGGAACATTGGAACAAGTCTATCCAATTATCACCTGAAAATCGACCTGAATGTAATTAAAGATTTTCGACAGCCAGGTTGTGATTTACCCCTGGTTAAAGTAATAAGATGTTGTTCACAAAGAGTTGCGTTGCGATACACCACCGGTAATATATTTCTCTTTACTCTCTTAACAAGTAATCAGCTTTTTTGTCTGTAACTTCTGTCGCACATTACAATACCATTTTTTCTACACTCAACTCAAGCTCACGTAGTCCTTATTCTACTTCCTCAGCCCCTTCCTACTTCTACGTCAGAAGCAAGCATAGCATACCGTAACGTCACTAAGAAAATCCGTGTAACTGCCAAATCAATGAATATGCTTTTGTTTCTTGTCCTCGTTATACCATTTTTTTTCCACCTTCAAGTTCTGAATGACAAAGGGTTTTACACGTTTTATGGACATTACTTGTTACACGATCAAACCTCACTAGGCGTGGTAAAGGCTTACCAAGGTAAGGGGATTGCCAAGCTAACTGCAGTGCAGATTGGCGAGTTCAATATACTTTAAAATACTTTAGATCTGTTTTTGAAACTTTGATATAAAATGTTAAAAAAATAATAATTTTTAATTTCAATATAGCAGTTTAGCAGGTATATAATTATGTCTACTATATAATCCCTTAATTCCAAGATTTCATTCTTATCACAAGCATAGTTATGAGGGATAGAAATTTTCAAATTTAAAAATTTCTAACGCCGGTCCTGGATGAGTTAGAGAAATCTCATAAAGCTTATTATATTTTCGTTATATGTGACTATAAACTACATAAATTTGAAAAAAATTACAAGAGCCGTTTTTGAGAAAATCAATTTTGAAAAAAAGGGCAATTTTAACCCCGTAATTAAGGGCAACATTTTATTTTTTTCAAAAATATTTACAAACCGTTTGAAAGCATGTACTAGTTGCGATTTTCAAATTGCAAGTAGCTTTTATGGTTTCTTAGTGACAGTGCAAGCGCCGAAATGTACTAAAATCGCCATATTGCCCGTCATTTTGAATTTAAAATTAAAAAAAATTTTTTTTCGATCAGGGTTTAGGGTTACTAACTTTTCACCAAAGATAGACTCTCTGGCTCTGGTTTTGGAAATGCACCCTCAAAAGAACCATGCCCCCCGTTAATTGATTTTTACGAAAAGTCAGTTTTATACAGAACTTTCAGTTATAGCCCATGTCAAATCTCATTAAAATCGATCAAATAGCCTCGAAGCCACACACACACACACACACACGAAATTTTTTTCGCGAAACCGATGTTTTTCCACTCAGGGAACACGAAAACGTTGAAATCCGCGAAAAAAAATTCAAAATTTCTCTTAGTATACGTAGTATACGAGAAATATATTAAATATATTTTATTAATATACAAACATAAATAACTTTCACAGATCTTATTTACAATAAACTAAAATTAGTTTATTAGTTATTTTCTCAAGAATCCGGTACGCTTTGATCTTATTGCGTGAAGTTTCTATCAAGACCTTCCTGTTGTCAGTGGTCTTCTGCCATTTGAAACCTTCTTCACAATAGAATGAAAACTGCTTAGTTTTCCTGTTAAGTAAATGCCTTCTTCTTGAACAGCTGCAAACACTTTTCATCGTTGGTTTTTGCTTTTGTGTGTACACAAAATTGTGAGTTATTCTTCTCACAACTTGTCGATCGTAGATTTTGGTGCTGGTTTGTTAATGGTTTTCGGAGGTGGATTAAATTTACTTCCTTCAGGTTTCGATGCGCTTTCCTTCGTAGTCCGTTGAATTTTTCTGGTGGAAACGCCTGTTGCTTCCGCCACCCTTTCATACAACCGATCAATAGGGATAACGAAATCTTTAGATTCCTTTTTACGCTTCATGAATTGATATATTTTATGAATAATTTCACGAGCTTTACTGTGAACAACTACTCCACTCATTGTTTACACTGGTTAAACGACGAACAATAAAATATCTTGAAAAAGACAACTTTTATATAAAATAGAAGGAAACTCAAACTACGATAAACACAAATGGATGCTAATAAAGCGAATGACAACATTTATGAGTTGAGTAGTAGCTATTTTCCGAATAGGTCGAATGCGCTTAAGTCTTTGGCGCATGGAGGGGAAACCGCCACGAGATTTTGCACCAACTATACAAAACATTTGACAAAGAGAAGCCCTTATCGAAAATCTCCCAATCCAAAGTTTCGAAATCAAAATCTTATTAGTTCTCCAAAAACGTCTAATGAATAAGGCTAGCTGAATCACCCTGTATGTCTTATATCAAAATAAAACCAATGCTTATAACGAAAAAAAAATGAAAATTATGTTATCCTCCACCAGAATGTAAATGTAAATCGAGGTTTTTCCAAGTAAAAAGTTTAGAAACGATGCCGCTTCAGTAATACCGGAAGTATCGAAATGTATATTTTAAAAAATAAACAAATGGGCAGTGCACAGTACTGAAGAGGTTTACAGTATCCATTGTAAACCCCCTTTCTTTATTTTTATAAAAGGTGTACTTTTGTTGTTTAATTAGCTAATTGCTTTGCCCGGCGTTAGCTTCAATCAGAGAATGGGGGAGATTCGAAGAATTTATGACAACTTCCAGATTGTAACAAACACTCTTTTCATTCCCTACTTTTTTACAATGCTAAATAACATACTAAAACTACGTTATATTTCAACTTTACTAACAACTTAAATAAAATAAAATTCAAAGAAAATAACAAAACGGAAAACAGTACTAACTAAAAATGAGGCAGGTTGGGCCCTTCAGATAACTAGTTTGGAGTCGGTATAGGCAGGTTAAAGGACTTCAGGACTGGAGCGGAAACTACAGACTTGGTTTTCTGCTGTGAATTTAATGACTATTGGTACATCAGGGGACAATAGGATATGCAAGTTTTATTCTATAACTCAAAGTATGTAATATTTTCCCCTAAAACATTTTAAATATTTGGGTAATTAAAGTAGTGACGCAAATTGATTATTCATTTAAATCGAATAGAAATTAATATTTCTGTTTTATAGAAATTCTACGGCTGGAGTGGTTGACATCGGGATATACAAAGAACATTTATATAAATTTCTTCCTAGAAACATACAATAGAACTGATAACATTCTACGTGTTTACGAGGGCAATGGCTTTACTATGTAGTTTACTAAGTCAATCCGTACTTCACCAATTTTTGTTTAAAAATAACTGGAAGTGTTATTTTTATTTACGTCGTTTTAATTAAACTGCTGAACTGTGCAATACTTATGTTTAATGATACAAACAAAGAACATGAAATATCAGGATCGTAAAATATAGGAAAATTAAGGAACAATTGGTGGTTTTGTCATCTCTTCTTAAGAGGATAACTTCACATCTGTATGAAACGTATAATAAAGTTTTAATATTTTATTTTCAATATGCGATTTATTATTATCGTTTCACAGAAAATATACAGGAATGAGACTATTTTTGAGAAATTTAATCGCAATTTCTACTTTATAGAAATTGGTTTAAATTTAATGAATTTATTTATTCTTTCAGGGAGCGAGTTATAATACTTTATTAAGTATTCTGGTTACGAACACAACGTGTTTGTATTAATTATTGGTAGATAGGATCGACAACGGTTTTAATAGGATAATCTGACTGAAACGGAAATTTATGGAGATTATTATGCGATTAACTGTCTGCAGCTTTCACTGGGTTCCCAGTTCGGTCGTGTATTTTTGTGTTTAGCAAAGGATTAATTAGTCAAATGAGCGTACACCCTTTGGTTAATTAGAAAGACGCTAGACTGAACAGGCGTACACCTTTCAGACAAGCATAGATCGGGAAATATTTACACAGACATACATCTTGCGGATATCCCCAGTAATTCTCAGTACCCTTCAAGTGACAACCTTAAAGGCAAAGAGAAGAATTTAGTGTACAGGTATGGCGGTATTTTTGCAGACAGGATCGATTAATGATCTTGATTTGCCCAAGCAGAAATCTTCTAACAGAAATTGGCTGGTGAATTATGATAGAAAATGTATGACTTACCCCAGAATGGGTTGACAGGTAGATATAACGTTTCGGATCCCAACTAGGTCGGAATAGAAATCAGGAACGAAGGCAGCAGGACTTCGGCGAAGAAGTAGGTAAAATGTTTACTTCAGGACAAACGTAAAAAAGATAATTAATATCGCGTCGCGGTTCCGCTTATATAGTCTACGATCTAACGTGATAGGATGAGATAATTGAGGTGGTGCTTTGGTGGGGTTCTTGCGTTACGGAAGAAGAGGAAATAATTAATTATTGGAATGCACAGGAGCATATTTAATGCAAAATAAACGGCTAATTAAATAATTAATTTACGGATTTTTTTAAGGATTTCTGGATCTTTACACCATATTTTAGTAAGACAAATCAAAATTAAGTATTTAATTAAAATACTAAATGTTCGATTCGATAATACCCAACGTTTTAAATTAGTTTTTGTATTAGAATCGGGTAACATGAAAACGCAAATTAAAATCAAGCTCTAATGCAGTGTGGGAAATTCCACCTACGTTCAAATCCATTAGCAATTGACTCTCAGTGTTCTCTTGTAGGCTCTGGCAGATATATATGTTGCGTAATTTTTCATATAGCTTTTGATACTTCTACCACAATGTTTGAGACAGTCCCATCACCCATTTTGTAACTGTAGCCAATACTTTTATAGTTGTTTCAGGAGGCCACGTATCTGTAAAAGAAAAAAATCACACAATTATAAATCCATACATGATAGTAATAATAATAATCACATTTCGGCCCAAGTCAGTAGGCACGGATTATTCAAGCAGCTCTTCCATTAGCTCTCCATCAACTCCAGCTTAATGTTCTTCATATTACATCACCAGTCCAAACTCAAATACCAATGAACATTATCAGGGCACTACTAGTTCTAGCTCTTCCATTACCACCTTGTCATCTCCACCTCACTATTCGTTATACTCCAATAATTTGATCCAACTAAATAACCAGAAGGCTACTTCATCGTATAAAGAAATCATAAAAGATCATACGAACGACACTAAAATTAACGAAAACGACATTGCGGAGAGTCGGTTTAACTTGGTCAAATGTGTTAAAAATTTTTCTGGATAACTTTTCTCACTTTGTAAAAGTTTTTGTATACCACGGTTTTCTAGTAAGTTTGTATATTTTTGAAATGTGTTTTTAAACACATACTTAACTAAGTAATTTCTACAAAATCAAATTTTTTTTAGTGTGTTTAAGCAAATATGACATCAAAAATTATCAAAAAATTTGTAAAAAATTGTAAGATGTTTTACCTTAAAAATACAAATTAAGGCAAATTCTTCGTGAGTCTTTCGTTTTTTGATATACGGACTGCGCTTTAATTTTGTTTTTGTTGCGATGAGAACCAGCTCAGTATCGTATTCGTCGTTTGAATCTGAATCAGAACTGAAATTAGTCAAGTATTCCATTACGTCACTACAAGAAATCGCGATAATGTGTACAGAATAATGTTTCTAATTTATTATAGGTTTTGTTATGAGCGAATAAGTCCAAAGGTAAATACGTAATTAAAAATTATTTGTTAATTTTTTTAAATACATAAATAAAAGTTTACCTCGAGTAGGATTTGAACCTACGACCTGTACTTTGCTAGAGTACCACACTAACCACCTGCGCTATCGAGATTCAAGCCCCAATCGATGTAAATTTTGTCTATGTATGTAGAACTGATGTAAATTCTTAATATAATGAGATTACAATCAAATTACTTATATTAAGGGAATGTGAGCCTGCAATATCGCAAGGATTCACACATACCAAAGTAACTTGACTAATATTAATTTATTATAAGTTTTGTTATGAATGAATAAGTTCAAAGGTAAATATGTAATTCAAAATTGTTATTAATTTTATTAAATTTACATCGATTGGGGCTTGAATCTCGATAGCGCAGTTGATTAGCGCGGTACTCTAGCAAAGTATAGGTTGTAGGTTCAAATCCTACTCGAGGTAAACTTTTATTTATGTATTTTATAAAATTAATAATAATTTTTAATTAAAAGTTTCTAATTGCCAAATAACGAAGTGACTTAGCTAAACTGCGCGATCAACTTGCGATCAGTACCTGCTAGCAGTTTTTTACTGCCCTGCTTCGCCCTGCAAACACTGCGTTACCTGCGTCACAGTGCAGTTTTTTTGTATTACCTTCTCAGTATTTCCAGTTACTAAAATCAATAAACATTTCTAACGTTCCCACACATTTTTTCAGAAATTCTTTTTTAGTAAGTGCTGCTTAGATGATGCATCGCATTAACAAAAGATACGAGTTTTTGTGGTTTACATTATCACTGAATTACAATTATTTTAGGAGCATCCTGCAATTTTATATGGTTCTACTAGTAATACCGATATTAACGCTTTTTGGATTTTTACTATCGGGTAATTAAAAAAAAACGGTTAAATTCAGATGGAAGGAAATCTGTAGCGTGTCCCCCTAAAATATGGAATAGAATCCAAATATGCAATAAAAAGTAAACCATTTCATTTCAAATAACGAAGTTTGTGGCGAAATCCGATACAATCGGAAGTGTTGCCATCCGAAATGTTTATGAAAAAAATTTGTTGGAATTGGTAACACTTTTTCCGCACGTTTTCAATCAATGAATTTCATTATAAGGGAGGATATTGCAGTTCTCATTTCATTGTAATGCATATTATGTAGGGGCACAATTTTTGAGTTTGATATTATTACACCCGTCATTAAACATCTTTATGCAGCGTTTATATTATTCTCTCAAATCGTTAGATGCAGAAGCTATAAGGTATCAGCTGTAGACATTGTGATTGTGAAACTGTTTTACATTACTTGTACTGAAATAACGTGCTCTAAAATGTCACATTTTAATAGATTACTTTGATGTATGGGTAAACTTGCATAACATTTTAAATGCTAGTCAAACATGCAAAAACATGATATAACCAATTTACAAAGTTTTATTATCTACTCAGTAGCTAGTGTTATTACAACATTAGAGGTCCATTAAACAGACAGCTTATTTAGAAAAACTATTTTCTGGATATTTGCACAAATGCACTTCCCAAAAGCTTTCAGAGTGTTCATTATTTCACCCGAGAGCAGAGAACAATGATTGTGAGCAATCTTTGTTAGCGTTTGATCATTTCATTTTGCATTTTCAGTTTGGCCTAGCATAAAGATGAAAATAAAATTTTAATAAAAAATCCCACAATACAATTTATTCAAATAAAAAAGAATTATGTTTGCGTACAAATCCAGAAAATTAAATCTTGAAAAATAACAGAATAAGAGATGTCAACCCCAATTTCATTTCAACTTTTCGAATTAATTCCGGAGTAGTAAATTCCCAAACTGTTATGAAACTGGGTCGACAAAAGCGGGAAGAAGTAAACAAGCACTGGTTCTTTTGTACATCCTTTCTATTTTATAGCCTTTTACATTACAAAGTGGAATCTTAATGTCAGAATGTATTTGATCACAGCATCCGAAAGTAAGTTCTTGTAATGTATAAAATTGTGGTTGAAACTTGAAAAGTCTTTAGTTTGATCGTTTTTTAAATGTTTGTAACATCTTTAAAGTACGTTGCTGTCTCATTAATTTTTGTAGATTATGAAAAACTTTCCGGATGTTTTATATATTTTCCGTTTATAAAAGGCGCTTGCGCTACTGTTTTTGTAGTGAAGAGGGAGTACAATTGGCATGTGTTCGCTCAGAGGGTGTCGGACAGTTGGGGGTGAAAAGCGTGGGCAAGGTTTGGAGCGTGTGCGAATTTATAGAATTTACGTTTAAGTTAGACGCGAAAAAACCAGATTAATTTGTTTGCCAATTAATCTATTTTTGAAAGGGAAATTTTAAACGTATTTGATTTTTCACTTTTCCTTTCATTCGTGTCAGGTCGCGGGTGATCGTGCGAGTAATAAAATAACTTTTGCACGAACTCTTGTTTATCTAATACTCTATTTATATCTTGATGAATTTTAATGAAATTATATACCCAACGGGCTAACTTTTCGGTGATAACCATAATAAGTCAGTGTATGTATTTGTAAAAAAGAGAATTGTACTATTTTTTGACGCAAGTCGTATTTAAAAATGTACATGATAATTTACATGGATCGAAATTCTTTTGGGCTTTGTGAATGATAGACTTTTAAAATAAAATAAAAAACGTTCCTAATGAATGGGAACCAATCTTACTAAAGCAAGTCGTGTAAGTAATCATATTGAATTTTCATTGTGCATGCAAAAAAATAATTATAAACACTTTGGTTTGCAAAATATACATTGTACAAGGGTGTCATTTATTGCATGTTATTAAATCCTTAAATTTAGAAACGAATAAATTTAGCTGCAAGGCAACGTGGATTGAAAATTGTAGTTTCGATTATCCATAAACGACAATTTAAGTTATATTATTTTGACTTACATATTTATTTAGATGTAGAATGTATTTTATGTTGAGTGACAAATCGGAATTGCGTAACTTAAACGGAAGTAACTATTACATTTGCTTCTTAATGATTAATAGTAAGACTTCGTCCGTAACTTTTTAATACATTTATCAATTGGTACCCTTTGGTATATTATAAATCCTGAACTAACTTCAATTCAAAAATCTATTGTGAATATAACATTACGTTTGCTTTTTTTAAGTGTGACCTTTCATATTTCAAGTAAAGTAAATTTCACGGCTCAATGGAGTGTATAAAAAAGTTAATTTTTTTTTCACAATTCAACAATTTTTTTAATTAAAAATAATTTATCCCTATTAAGTGTTTCACTACCTTAAATAATGCTGTACAGGGTGGTTCAAATTGGTTGTCCTTGTAGGGTATCTCGGAAACTATAAAAGATAGAGAAAAACTAATGACGCACTCTTGAGCTCTTTTTTTGTGAAACAAATTATACTGAAAACCATGTGCCTCTGCCTTGTTTTTTTTTACTTATAGGTCATAATTCACATTTTGTGTTGTTATTAAAGTTAAACTTTAAACTTTCTATAGGCAGGTTTGATCATGCAGGGTGTTTCATGTTGGAGCAAACTAAACGTATATATTTTTTAATGAAACACCCTGTATATTATTACATTTTTAGAAATCCCATAAAATACGCTTTCATTTAATACCAAAATTGTGTGGGTTTATCTCCTTTGGTTTTAGAGATATTCAATTGTTTTTCAAAAAAATTATCCCACTTGTGGTCGCCGCGACTGATTTGTTAGGCAACTTTTATTTATTTTGGTGGTCCTGTAGTATTTTGAAATATCTTAATTTTTAGATTTTTTTTAATAATGTACAATGCGTGTCACTGTCAAAAACTTTTTTAAAATTTTTAAACGACCCTCCCATGATGTTTGTGGCATTCGATGATTTATTTGATATTCTTTCTTTTTCATCAAGCATGTCTTATACCTAAACTTAATAATTTTCAACATATTTTCAGTTTATTTGTGAAATTACCATTGTATTACAAGAAAACTGAAAATAGAGGTATTAAGTATTAAGGTAAAAACAAGAATTAGCATAACAATTACAAATTGATTTAATGAATTATTTTAAATTTAACAGACTTTTTTGAACAAAATTAATTTATAAGCACGTTGCTTCTAGGAAATTTAAATCAGTCCTTAGTAAAATTTGGATATGTTCATATCAAGGATTACATTTTTTACGTCTTTTTGTAAATGTAAACGTATGGTCATGGAATTGTAGTTTCATGATAAAAAAATTTTTAATCATGTTTTGTTAATTTATAAAAGAAACTTTGGCGTTCTTAAATATCCATCACTTACAAAGTTTTGAGATACTCACAATTCTACTGTAAAAATTCGAATCTTCGAAAGTATTTTTAATTGATTTTTTTATCTATTCTAATGTCGGCCATGTGATATTTTGAAAAGCATTTCTGATTCTTTCCTTGATATTTTCTGGTGTGATTGGAATCTTTTACGTAACCCCACAAAAAGAAATCGTGTGGAGTCAGATCAAGTGACTTCGGTGCCAAGAAATGGGTCTTCCTCGACATATCCACTGATTTTTTTTTCTGGTGGTTTAAAAATGTTCGTACGTTCGATGGTGGTGGGTGGGTGCACCATCATGTTTTCATAAACTGCCTCATGAATATTTTGAAGAACGTTAGGTAGCACATCTCTTAAAAAATTTAAATACACCTCGCCGGTTAGAGTATCTTCAAAAAAATAAGGACCTATAATGTGGGGCCCAATAATCCCCCTCCCCCACATATTTAGTGACCACCAATTTTGTTGGTCAACGTGCCTGATCCAATGAGGATTTTAAGTGCTATAATAATGCATGTTATGTCTGTTCACTAAACCATTACTTTTGAAGGTAGCTTCGTCACTAAATAATATAGAATTGAGAAAATTAGAAACTTCTGCAATTGTTTGCAAAAATCAATTGCAAAAATTAATTCTTCGTTCAAAATCTTGACCATGTAGTAGTTGATGAAGTTCTATATGATATCCATGGTATTTATGGGCATTTAATATATTTTTTGCACGATTGAGCTTTTTCGTTTATTTACCATATCGGTTTCCAAGACAGGATATGTTTACTGGTTGCGAGGCCCAACTCGTCGGTAAGTTTTTACTTACCGACGTCTTTTACTTACCAACGTAAAATTATATATACCTACTATATTTCACAACAATAAGAACAGAAAATTTGGACATCTCTATTTAAAACGTCACTTTTGACTTTTCGTTTATTTAGTAGAAATTAAATAATTTCAATTGTGGTAAATTTAATACAATCGTGCAAAAAACAGTATGAGCATCACGAACATTAAGGGTTATATCGCTCTCCGGCCAAATTGGAGACTGAGCCATAGCGAAGTAAGTAAATTTAATACAATCGTGCAAAAACAGTATGAGCATCACGAACATTAATAGTTGTACCGATCTCCGCTATCGCCAGCCTCCAAACGTGGCCGTCGACCGGTAAACATCCCTTACTGTTCTTGATACCCAATATACTATTTCACGCTACATTTTTTTACGTCAGTTATATGTGATATTTAGGTCTCGGATGTATTTCAGCATCGGGATATCTTGCTGCATAAATTCTTCTTGCTAGTAAGCAATTTTTTTGACATTTTCCAAGAATAAATATCATTAAAACCATTTCATGAATATTTCCAACACTTTGAATAAACTCAAATTAGGTTTAAACTGAATATGTACAACCAATTGTTACAAACGATTTTTGTTTTTTGAACGCAATATTGTCATGTCACTCTTGCTGCTTAATTGCGAGTTTAAACATTAATCTTTGTTATTTGATCAGTAACCAATTTAAATTTACAAAAAGGCGTAGAAAATGGAAAAGTTGATTTGAACATAATCAAATTGAGTACTTAGAAATTTTACTAAGGACTGATTTAAATATGTTTAGAAGCAAGAGTGTTTTATGCATTAATTATGTTGTTGAAAACAGTTTTTAAAATTTAAACTAATTCGTTAGATCAATTTGTAATTGGTATATTAACTCTTGTTTTTACTTTAAAATTTTTTTTAGTCAGAAACTGTAATCCCATGGCCAACTTAATAACTCTATTTTCAGTCTTTTTGTATTACAATCGCAATTTCACAAATAAACTGAAAATATTTTGAAAGTTATTAATTTTAGGTATAAGACATGCTTGATGAAAAAGAAAGAATATCAAATAAATCATGGAAGGACACGAACATCATGGGGGCGGGGGGTTCTTTCAAAATTTAAAAAAAAAAGTCGTTTTTACAGACGCGCACTGTACATTATTAAAAAAAATCTAAAAATTAAGATATTTCAAAATACTGCAGGACCACCAAAATTTTTTTGTCATTTTAAAATAAACAAAAGTCGCCTAACAAATCAGTGGCGGCGACCGCAAGTGGGATAATTTTTTCGTAAAACAATTGAATATCTCTAAAACCAAAGGAGATAGACCCATACAATTTGGTATCATATTAAAGCGTATTTTATGGGATTTCTAAAAATATAATAATATGCAGGGTGTTCCATTTAAAAAAGTAGAAGTTTAGTTTGCTGCAATAACATGAAACATACAAAAATCATTTCTCTTATATCGTCATTATACAGTCTTCTACATCCTCCCCTTTTGGCCACCCTGTATATGTGTATAAGTTTAAATAAAATTTGAGTTTAGCATTAATTTGTACTTCAAATTCGATAAAAAATCATGCTTGCTAAAATGACACCTGTTATCTCTGAAAATTGCCATTTTTTCAAAAATGTGTCTAAAATGTCATTGTTTGGGAAAATTAAAAAAAAACTTATAAAAATAGTTGTTTTTAATGCAATGTTATGTCCATGTATAAACTCGTAGAGCCACCTAAGATGAATTTGAAATTTTCACTGTTTTCGGCACTGTTTTATCGACAAATAAAGAAAAAAAATTTACAAATCTACTCCATCTAACCCATATTAACGTTTTTGTTAGTAAAATACTTACTTACTAACTCTTTTTTTAATCGTTTTTGCCTTCGTTACTTTGTTTTTCGGAAATATCAAAACTAGGACCTGATGCAAAGTTGCAATAATTTTCCACATTTACAAATACACACCGTTATTATAGTGTTTTAAATAGTAAACATAATTGTTTCTTTTCAAAACAATAATCATACATACACAATGCATTGCGATACCGAATTATACGGTATTTTAAATAGAAGGCTGTGCAAATTAATACAGACGGTTTTGACAAATAAAAATTACGTCTGATCAGAAATCTGTCATTATTACGGTATTTTTCTATAAAAATATAATAAATGATGTTCTCTCTTCAAAAAAAATTAGGAATAGCTCTCATATGTGAAGATAATATTTCCCGTAGGAATGTTGCAACGTGTTCAAAAATCATCTTTGAACATACGCCACACAGAATAAAAAGGTAAGAGTCTGGCTCAGCTGATTTTGAGGATCACTGAAGCGGCAGTGCACTGGATGCCTGTGTAGTGTAACCGTACAGTAGAGATAGAGGTGCCACGTAAAGCCTGTCCGGTAGAACTGAACGGGTATCGGATTAACAAGGAGGATTGTCAATATATGGTTCTATTGTGCTTGAAACCGCCTTAATGCTTTGCTGTCTCGTACTTATTGTACGTGACAAAGAAAGATGGATATATTATGAATAATGCCTCTATTTCTGCCGAACAAAAGCGTTTGCAACTTTCACACATAATGACAAGGCAATAAGAATCAGATGCAGGTAGAATAGAAATTCAATAGGTATAATAAAATGCCAGTGGTTCTCAACACTGCTTTAACATTATATAATTTGTGAAGAAATGCAACTTTTGTATAATAAAATAATAATCGATTACTAATTACCTATAAGTAATTTCAATTGACACCTTTCACTTATACTTATAACAACAATAACAAATACATTTTATTATAGTTAGTAAATATTAATTAAATTACAAAGATATACTTTTATAATTAAATGTAAAAATTATAATTGTCATTCGGCTTCAGATTCATCACTTCCTGAGTCATCCAAATCTTGGAAAAGATCATCGTCATCACTTTCTTCAGTGTTAACTGTGAAAATAAGAGGTCTTACTTCATCCACAATCTCTTCATTAACAAAAGTATCTTTAATTATTTTATCCGTATGATCAATACATTTTGCCATATTTCCGCACTAACTGTTTTTAATGCGTCGTTCCACGTATTAAGAACATCTTCGTCTTTTCCGGATGTCGCAACGATACTTTTGTCGTATTTGTTCTTAGTAATGCCCCATACCAACTCAATTGGATTGAAATGGCAATGATACGGGGCAGGCGCAAAACTTCATGTCCATATGATAGAGCTAGCTCATCGATTACATATTTTTCGCATTGGTCTACTTTGTTTCTTTTGGCCAATTCCACTAACTCTGCCTTTGTCATAAAATTTTCCCACGCTATTTTTTAGCGGTTAACCATTGCTGTATTTCTTCTTTTTCCAAGAAACTTTGACTGCCTTCTCTGCCTTTCGAGAATGATAACTCGCATTGTCAAGGACAATTATTGATGGTTCCTCTAATTTTTGTAAAAGTGATTCCTCAAACCATTTTTCGAACAATTCTGCGTTCATATTATCGTGATAATCTAATGATTTATTTTTGTACCGAAAATTAATTGACTTCCGTCGATAAAACCGTTTCTGTTACCTGCTTCAATGATAATAAATCGTTTTCCATCTGATGATTTGTTCGGTTGATGTAAACTCTTTGCACTGTTATCTTGCCAAGTACATTTTGACGTACTACCTTTACTAAATATCCACGTTTCGTCTGTAAAACAAACTGTCTCGAACTTTCGGAGTTAAGATTTTGAGATACTTTCTCAGAAAAACGTTTCTTTTGGCGACAATGTGGCTTTGTTCACACAAACCGCGTCTATTGTTGGTTTTTGGAATTTAAAGCCCATATTTTTAACACTAGAGCCAAACTGGTTTTTCCTATTTCATACGCGGTTCTCAATTTTAAGAAGTTTAATAATGAATTTAACGTTACGTGTTCCTTCTTCGCGTACATCTCGTATATTAATGCACGAATTGTTTGTTTTCCATTTTCTGGAAAATCTGTAGTGCAAAGTTTGACACGCTGTTTTTCACTGGAGGTTCCAACTCGCCGCCATTTTTTTAAAGCACAGATTTTCCCCACCGTCGAAACCGAAAGTTTTAACGCGTTTGCTGTTCTTTGTTGAACAGAAAATGTAGATAATAGTGGACCACCATTTTCTTTTTCTTCTTTAAAATAATCGACTGTATTTAAAACTAATTCGCGAATTTCTTTACTCAACTTTTTCGGCATTATATTAATGGTTAGTTTATATAAACGCTTACTCAAAGAATAATGATAATATAGATATTGCAGTTGTTTTATTTATACCTATATGTACCTACTAAATGGTATAATAATCTATTATTAATTACTTATTGTTACAGTATTGCATATTTATTTGGATTCTTTTGTAATTGGAGTACACTAAAACGTCATTACCATACTTAGGTATACAATGAACTTTCTAAATGTAAATTGAAATACCTATACTTAATCGAATATTCATTATTATGAATGGCTTTTATAAATGTTTATTATAAAAACTTGCATTCTTCCATAAATTTTAAATGTAATGTTAAAGCAGTGTTGAGAACCACTGGCATTTTATTATACCTATTGAATTTCTATTCTACCTGCATCTGATTCTTATTGCCTTGTCATTATGTGTGAAAGTTGCAAACGCTTTTGTTCGGCAGAAATAGAGGCATTATTCATAATATATCCATCTTTCTTTGTCACGTACAATAAGTACGAGACAGCAAAGCATTAAGGCGGTTTCAAGCACAATAGAACCATATATTGACAATCCTCCTTGTTAATCCGATACCCGTTCAGTTCTACCGGACAGGCTATAGTTTTAAATAAGACATCCCTAAGCTACGAAATGGGGAAGTGAAACTATAAAAGAACACATATAAGTACACAAAAAGAAAGTAAAACACAGTAATCGAGTTAAACGCAATGTTGGTATTATTTATAATCCTGTAGTTATTGATTAAATTGTAGAAAAAGTAATAAACTTATAAATTAATAATTTTTAAAATGCATTACGGCTCTGTTTATATATATATATATATATATATATATATATATATATATAGGTTAAAAAAGAAAAACTTCTAGAAGTAAATTCGCAAAATACCAAATTATAACTGAAGTCAGTAAAATACCGATTTCAATTAATAACGGTAGGCCACACACCTTACCAATATGAAATGTACAAAATCTTTGTAAGGTACTTTGAGGTCGCACAACTTGAGCTCTTTACGATGTAGCTCTTAATTATATTTAAATAAAGAAATTTTAACACTTAGCTTAAAATATCTTCCGTGGATACGAGGGACATGTAGTGAAGAATATCGGCTTCACTAATGTATCAAACAGTTTGTCGGTAACAGATTAATATATTATTGCTGCATCAAAAGATAAAATAGGCAGGGGCAGAGTAATATGTGCCCCCAGATGGTGTAACACAAATTATTGAAGTAATCAAATAAACACCGGTTGTCTCCAAACTTACCCTGAACCAATTAGGTTGTAGAACAAAAATATAGTATAAATTGCTTATTAGTATTCGCATAAGAGAATGTAGAAATATAAATCGCTTATTAATATTTGCATATGAGTATAGAAATCAGTCGAAACGTAGTAATAGAAGAAAACCCACAAAGACAAGGCGAACTCCATTAATAAATTAAGCTTTGATAAATCGTACATTAATTTAGAGCAGGATTCAAAACTAGAAAATCCAAAGCTTTCTTCTTTCATTTACGAGAACCACAGTTAACCTCATACGAAACGGAAATGGAATTATATTTGACCTCGTGAAACGCTCCACTCCAACTCAACCCTCCCATTTCAGAAATTCCGTTGGAGAAATAACCTGCCATTTTTAAAAACTTCGAAATATAAAAGGCAATGCAAGATTGTGTAACAAGTATACTGAAAATTAGGAACAAATTCAAAATGTGTACAATGGCATTTGATAGTAACAATGTTGCCGATATTCTTAACGCAATGTATCTCGAAAAACATATTTGTCAATCTACAGCGTTGCGCATTATTTGAAAATTTATGCAAACTGGCTCGGTAGAATGCAGTTTTAAAGGACAGGATATCCGAAAACGAGGATATCTTTAAGTGTACTGTTAGATGTTACAGAAAATAAAATAACGTCCTTGTCAAAGATTTCAAACCGAACCCATGTATCGACTAGTAGCATTTATCGAATTTTGAGAAATAACAATTTTGACCTTATAAACCAAAATTCATCTCTACACTTAAGGAACATGACTTTGACGTATTATTCTATTTCTCAGCCTGATTTGAAGGGTAGAAACAGAAATTCAATGTTCGTAAGCAATTGTTTTGTGTGTATTCAACATTTCGTCAGGATGATCCATAAAAGGTTCAAAACGCGATCATACCATCAAATGTGATAAATTGCTGAATTTTTAATATAAAACCTTTCAAAATCAGTTTTCAAAATATCAGGACCGTTTTAAAAAAAGTTGATGATGGCTATAAAAGTAGGAAACGTCCGATTGAAAAACTGACTATGCCGTGTTAAAGTTCGTAAAGAGTTGCCATAAAGAAGTGTTTGTATTTTGCTCTAGCATTTATAATAACGCCAGAAAAAATAAAATAGAAATTTAAAAATTCAAATTTTTTCAAATATCTCAAATACAAAAATCATACCATTAATTTTTTGTGTCATTTTATTAGTCCCTAATTACTAAACTTTTTCCCATTTAACCGGAGTTGTATTTATTACCATTTCCTAGATCCCCATAGTGAGAATTTTTGTCTTGGACGCAGTCTATAATCTTAATAGGGTTTGATAAAAATTCGAAATAAATGAAAATGTTTTTTAATAGATAAGTTAATAGGCTTTACTTTATATTAAAAGCAATAAAGCATTATTAAGCTTTTATTTTTTCTAAATATATTATATTAAATATTATATTTAGAATTTACATCAGTTCTGCATACATCAAGACAAAATTTACATTGAGGCTTGTATCTCGATAGCGCAGTTGGTTAGCGCGGTACTCTAGCAAAGTACAGGTCGTAGGTACAAATCCTATTCGAGGTAAACTTTTATTTATGTATTTAATAAAATTAATAATAATTTTAATTACATTGTTACTTTTGAACTTATTCGTTCATAACAAAACTTATAATAATTTGAACGGTTTAGTTGTATAATTTTGATATTGTTATTAAGTTTTGCAAATTATTTAATTTTAAAGTAGTTTTTGGTGGGTAAGTATTGTTAAGTTTAATTCCAAATTGGTGTTCGAATTGTTGAATTTTAGTGTTTTGAAGTTTACTTTAATTATGGCTGTTGATCAAAGTTTTAAGAAAGTTGATATAGTGAAATGTTATTTTGTTCAAATAAAACGCTAATGCTGCAAGAGAAGCTTATTTTGAACGAAAGATGTCAACCTAGCATTATAGTATATTGAGTATCAAGAACAGTAAGGGACGTTTACCGGTCGACGGCCATTTGGCCGGAGACCGGTACAACCCTTAATGTTCGTGATGCTCATACTGTTTTTGCACGATTGTATTAAATTTACCACAATTGAAATTTTTAATTTCTACTAAATAAACGAAAAGTCAAATGTGACGTTTTAAATAGAACTGTCCAAATTTTTTGTTCTTATTGTTGTGAAATATAGGTAGTATATATAATTTTACGTTGGTAAGTAAAAGACGTGGGTAAGTAAAATCTTGTCGGCGAGTTGGGCCTCGCAACCATTAAACATATCCTATTGTCTTGGAAAAGGTGTGGTAAATAAACGGAAAAGCTCAATCGCACAAAAATATATTTAAAGGTTTGGTTGAAAGTCGTAATAATTTTGGATCGTTTGATAAACCTTGTTCCAAAATATATTTATTGCAACGACAAATGTATCTTCTCGACAGGTAGAAAACGAAATCGGCGTTTCACGAACAAGAACGTTAAGAATTTTAGAGCAAAGTAAATTTCGTTCCTATAAATATCTTAAAGTACATCGACTGCAGGAAGGTCACATTTAACGAAAATAAGAGTTTTGTAAATGGTATTCTAAACGAATAGAAGTAAATCCTAAATGTTATGAGAATATAATTTGGGCAAACTAAATTCATTAAATAGGTAGTAATTAGTATTTTTTATGGAACGCTTTATGTTCAACTCCTTGAACTCACCTGTTTTAAAAGTTTATTGTTAATGTATAATGTATGGTATATTTAAACAATTGAACAATTCGTATTGCTTTGCAAATATTCCCCTACTCTCATCAAGTTGACTTCGAATTCAATGGCGCCCTATTTGTCAAAACCTAAGTACTTTATGACAGTTATGAAAACGGAATTGTGGGTTCGATAAAAAGTGATATCGCTTCCTTCTATTTTCACTCATAACTGAGATACCCTGAAAAACCATAAAAAATGAGACACACTGTACATCGCGCTACTCTACCAATTATATGTACCTTTAGCAGTGTATATTATTTTATACAAACAGTAAACAATTCAACAATAATAAACATAATTCATATTAATATATACTATTGTTTAACTGTACTGAAAGGTAAAGAAAATTTCCAAAAACGGGTAAATTACCGAAATGCTAGGGTTATTAAACACTCATAAGCAGGCCTCACTGATTGCAATGGAAAGGTCATTTATCTTCTAAAACAGGGTCGATGACCATAACGGCGGTCATTGACTTCATTGAGCAAAAGAGTTGGGTCAACTAAAGATACTTGAAATTGTAAAAATCATATTTCTGTACTTAAAAATAACATTACTGCAGAAGATGACTAACACAAATCTATTTAGATGATGTACGTACAAATCCAATTAGATCAGAAAGTGTTCTGTTTTTCTTAAAATATTACTTAACAAATTAAATAATTTAAACAAAACAGGTAGTGGACCGGTCTATCCCTCGTAATGAAATTTGAAAAAACTAAACTTTTTGTTTTAATATAATATAGTTTTACTGTCAAGTTCGCTTGGGTTTTTAGTGATTTTTTGTTCTTTAATTTTTTTTTGAAATTTCTGATAGGTTAAAAGAACATCAGAGACGTAATTTCACAAAAATAATTTCAGCAAAGATGATGGTTGTAAAATAAATAAATCATGTCACAGACACATTTAATTGGCTGCTTACCGGAGATCTATATGAAACTTTAAGTATTAATAAAAATACCCTGTGTCTACGGATTGAGTTCATTATACGTGTAAATTTTGAAATTTCTGCTTCATTGGAAATAAATCTTCATCATATTTTCAATTTTTTTAATTCAAAGAGGTGGTGGAGCAAAAACGATTTTCTTTGTAGGTAAAGTACCTTTTTCGTGTATCATAGAGCAAAATTTTATTAAGAAAGGCTGTTCAGAATCGAAAAATAATAACTGCAAAATTTGAAAATAATCGGCACAATTTCATGAAACCGTTATTTTTATTTATCATCGTTTAGATCTAGGAACATATGCATACAACATTTCAAACAAATACATTGTTATTTGTTTACAAACAATATTGATTGTCATTATCGTGGAAATTTAGTAGTGGATTTTTGTTCTTCTTATTCAAATTGTTTATTATTGTAATTATCTAATCAATGACATTTAAATATTTGCAATGTAACAGTAACGTCTATTTGTAATCAATAACAAAAATAATTTAAAAAGAAAGAAAACGTACATTACCATTGAGTAAAGATGTAGTAAAGAGGCGCAATGTTACCGGGAGTTTTGTCGATAGCAAATTGGGCTGAGAATTAGGCAGCGCGAGTATCATGTGTCGTCACTGCCGTGACCGTGTAGTGAAAGACGGTCACGTGATACTCGCGCCGCTTAGTTCTCGGTGCAATTTTCTATCGACAAACTCCTAACATTGCGCCTCTTACTACATCATTACTCAATGACATTACATAGTAAAAGAACAAACTATTCGATGAAGCCTCCAGTAGCTTCAAAACATCTCTCCACTCTAATTCGAAATTCTTTGTATACATTTCTTAGCATGTTCGGGGCGATTTCATTTACGGCATTAAGTATTGCTTGTTTAAGATGTTCAATATTGTGATTCATATCTGTTTGGTACACTTTCTGTTTTAGGTAGCCTCATAGAAAAAAATCCAAAATTATTAAGTCGGGAGAACGGGGCGGAAATAATATCGGTCGAAATCGTTCTATCCATTGTTCCGGAAAATATTCATCCAGCCATCCTGTTATTAGCAAAGTCGAATGTGACGAACAGCCATCATGCTAAAATACATTTTGCGCCTTTCCCTTGCTTCAAGGGAAAGTTGTCTAATTCTGGTAATAAAAAGTTGTCTATCAAATCCAAATATACTTCCTGATTTAATGACTGATCCAGAAAATACGATCCAATTATTCTGTCTGGTAAAACAGCACACCAAATATTTACCTTTTTAAAAAATTGGCTTTTACATTGAATCCTGGAATGGGATTTTCACTAGCCCAATATCGACAGTTTTGGAATGAAACAACTCCATTTGTCGTAAACGTTGCTTCATCGGAAAACAAAATGCGATAGTGAAAAAAACGGTCATCCATAATTTTTTCACCAATGTTTGCACAACAAGTTTTAAGGTGTGAATAAATTTTGGTTTAAAGGGAATACTTTTATTTTCTTGGAATATATTCTTTAAGTGGCTTTTGCTGAAACCAACTTCTGCTGCTCTTTGTTGTAGACCCAACCTGGGATTTTCGAATAATGAATGCATAGCTAAGGCAGCAGCTGCCTTTTTCGCTTTCTTTTTGTCTTCAACAGATCCCATCTTATCGAATTTCTTTGTTAATTTTTTTATTCCAGAAACCGTAATGTGTACATCTGGATAATTTGAATTGCATACCATACGAAACATCCCCAATACCATAGCACTTTACAAGATAAATTCTTTCTTGAAGAGTTATCATTGTAACACACTTTGAAATATGTATTATTGGAAATTGACTATAAAATGACAATCAGTATTGTTTGTAAACAAATGACAATGTATTGTTTAGCGGTATAGTGAAGTTGTTTCATAATTTAAGAGCGTAATGTATAAATGGAGTTTCAAACACGCACTGAATCTTAATAATAAATCTGACTGACAACACTGTTGTATCTAATTAAATAAAAAAATTCTTGTTTAACAAAAATATTTATACTTTTCCAGTATAATCTACGCTTTATTAAATTTAAAAAAATAAAAATGTCATATACCGTTACAAACACTTTTCACAAGATGAAAGTAAAATGAAAAATGCAACGTAACTTTTAGAGAGGATAATTTAGAAAATTTTTAATTTAATATAAAGTTTATTTAACAAAAATTGCTTTGACGTTTCCTCTCATTTTTTTAGAAGGAAAGTTTTGCTTTTTTTTTGACAAAGCTTCGAGTAGAAAGCGATCGAAATTTATTTAATAAAAGCAAACGAAATAATTTGGTATTAAAATTTAAAACGGAAACAGGATGTTAGGATATGGCTTTTTGGATTAGAATGTGAATTTCTAAAGGAGGGAAATCTAAATTGGTCTTGTGAACAATGGTAGTTTTATATAATGAACGTAATTGTGGAGGAAACAATGCAATTAACTTAACCATAGAGGGACGAAACTTAGATTTTAAGTTTAAAGTAATGGCATTAAAAATAAACGATAAGGGAGCAGGTGCGGGATGAAATATTAAATGGATCTTCTTACAATTTGCCTTAATCCGCTGGAATATCTAATGAACATAAGTATTGCCGTTTGCGATATCAAAAATGTAGCTGGAATAATATTCCACTTTTGATCATTTAGTAGTACATTCATACCAAATGCAAAATAAAATGGGGTTGCGTGGATTAAAGAACGGCTATGTTTTTCAGTACCCTTATATTAAAAGGGATTATATCCTTGTTGTATTAACTGAAGAGAGTTCGCTCAAACATAATCAATTATTCTATGTAGACATGTGAGCAACATTTAGGTAAATCCAGTGGTCCATAGGGATTTGCCTGTACTATTTGTAATCACTTCAAATAGATTACTAATTTATGATTAGGCCCTTAAGGGTTCTAACACTACTCTAAATTAATGGATTTAAAGTGTATTACCGTCAAGATTAGATAATGTTTGGATTAAAACTTTTTTTAACAATTAAATGTTATGATTTTACATTTTGTTAGGTCGAGGGAAATTATTAGCGATAGAGTCTCATTAGTGTATGCCGACAACCAATAATTTAGGTGAGTCATTGTCAAATTATAATAAGTACTGAAAAAAGGGTTTTATTTAGTAGTGGAAGTAATTTTAGGGGAAATAGACAATGTACGGAAGTGGAGAAAAAAGGTAATTTAGGTCACGCAAAAAAAGGGATGAATAAAACGGAATTTGCATTATATTACATATATCATTATTTTTAAATTACACCATCTTAAATCAACGATGTATATAATTTCTTCCAAAAATTGTTGTAGATGAATATATAGTTCTATAATGCGAAATACTTGATGTAGGTTTGTGAAAGAAAATATACACAGAACATTCTTCCCTAACTGTGACTCGAACCCCAGATATCTGTTTGATGTCTCGGGTTTGAATCTCCATCCAGAGAATTTTCGTATGTATATTTTTTCTCATTAACCCACTATGTAAGTATACATTTTTGAAACGCAAAGTTGTAAACTTGACAATAATTTGTTCCATTTTATGTCATATATCAACATTTTACTTCTGCCTGAATTACTTCACATATTAAAAATTTGCATGAAACGCAAGCGAAGCAGTTGTTATTGCTTAAAATAATATGTGTTTTAAAAGTTATTAATTAAATCCATAAAATAATATGGCTTGTATTAAAAGTTTCTTATTTATTAAGAAAATATTCGAAAATATCAAAATTACGTAGTATGCGTAATACCCTTGTTTATTTATTTTGTGTGAAAAGTTTTTAAAACAGTAAAATCTGAATGAAAGACAAGGGAAACACTTATTAATTCTTCAAATAATATGTTTTATATTGTCTGAAAAGTTTTTGAAACAACAATATTTTCAGGAAACGCATGAGAAGCCCTTATATAATGCTTAAAATAATGTAGGTTATTTTCGAAGTTTCTAATTTATTAAGAAAATGCTCTAAAGTATCGAAATTTTGTAATCCACTCCAATATGCGTTTCTTTTTTATTTCGTCTGACAAGTTTTTAAAACAGCAAAACCTACTTTAAAAGCAGCAATTTGATGAAGAGCAAGGGAAGCACTTAAACGTGCTTAAAACAATTAAGCTCGGTAGCCAAGGGAAGTCAAAACTAATTTTTGACTTAAAGTTATAATTTAGGTTATTTTAATATTTTAATAAATTGAATGATGACGATATCTGTAATTGTTATCGAAACGTTTAAATTTGTGACAACTAATAAAAAATATACGAATTCATACCAAAAAGGTAAGTATTTTGAAAATGTACACTTTCACCATTATTACGCACAAAAATACTTAGCTTTTTGGGTTTTTATAATGGTGTATTTATGTTATACAAATCTAAACAGTAGCAATAGAATCTTTCAGAACTGTTTAAGATGTTGAAACGAATTTAAACAACTCTAAAAGATTGTATTACTACTGACGAAGATAAGTGTAAGTGTTATTGAAACGTTTAGATATGTATAACATATTTGCCAACAAGACAACTGCTAATCCAGATCAGGTACCAAGTTTTTTGGTCAAAGATTGTAGTGGTGTATAGTCCAGACCGCTATTAATACTATTTAATTTATCTTTACAAACAAACACTTTTCCAGATGTATGGTGATGCTGCTCAGATTCACAACTATAGACCTATTAGCATTTTATCCAACTTTGCAAAAGTATTTGAAATTGCTATTTATGGTTGTATGTACCCATCAGTTAACAAACACATATCAACGTTCCAGCATGGAATTATGACAAATATATCTACCATAAAAATTTAGCTTGTTTCATGCAATATGTTTTACAAGTGTTGGAAAACAAATAACAATGGGCAGGTAGACATTATCTGTACTGACATAGCTAAAGCTTTTGATAAAATTCACCACTCTCTTATTATCTCATCTAATCGCAGACTTTTGGTTTTCATGAATCATTACTTGAGTTTTTTAATAGTTATCTTTGTAAACCTACAATAACTTCAAATCGTATACCCCCTTCCTCTGGTGTTCCCCAGGGATCGAACTTGGGACCGCTGCTTTTTCTGTTGTTCATTAACGATATGACTGATTACCTATTTTGCAAACTCTTATTTGCAGATGATTTGAGAATATTTCTTTCAATTTCTAATAAAATATTCGGGCAAGAGTAAACATAATATTATTTCTATGATTTCTGACATATTTTATTACAAAATTAAGGAAATGTGTCACAAAAAATTCTTACAAAAGAAAAAAATACATGACATCTGATACACAGGGACCGCCATAAAGTTGGACACATGTGGGAAAAAGTTTTATTATTGAAATTTCTGAAAACACTATTGGAGGTTCGCTTCTGCATTAGTCACGTGACCATAGATTGGGGAATTTTGAAAATGTTAACTGTGATGCCGAAAATGGGTCAAATTGACAAGATATCGAAAAATTGTATTAAGAAAATGTATTTAGAATGCAACAAAGACCCCATATACCAATTTTCGACCAAATCAGAAAAAAATAAAAATACCATTTATTCCCCTCTGCTTTTATTACGAAACATCATAAAATCTTGTTTTACCTGGAAATAGTTTTAATAATATAAATTACATAATTTTAGGTCAAAATTAATCAAATATTTGTAAAATAGACAATTTGTGAGAGGAAAATTTAAAAAATACGATTTAGCCTCGTCGCTGGTTGTGTTCATGCCCTGTATATTGAAGCGCATGAGCTGATCTAATATTTTTAACCGGTAAATAAAATGTAAACGAACTAATATTTGTAATTAAAACTTAACAACACATTATTTATCTTTATTAAATTTAATATTGGTTGGTATATTTGAAATTAGCGATGTTTTAATTTAATAAGTTGGCTTTGAAAAATCAAATATTTTGGCTTATAAGGATGAAAATTATTGCTCTTTAAAGTGCACCTCATAGTTTAAGATACCTAAAATTATGTAGTTTGTGTTATTAAAACTATTTTCAAGTAGAACAAGATTTTATGATGTTTCGTAATAAAAGCAGAAATAGATGGCATTTTTCTGATTTGGTGGAAAATTGGTATATCTTTGTTACATTCTAAATACATTTTCTTAATACAATTTCGATATCACAATTTGACCAATTATCGCCATCACAGTTAACCTTTCAAAATTCTATGGTCACGTCACAAACGTCACAATGGATTTTTGGTTGTTAGACATGCAGAAACGAACCGCGGATAGAGTTTTTCAGAAATATCAATAATACAATTTTTTTCCAGATGTGTCTAACTTTATGGCGGTCCATATATATATATATATATATATATATATATATATATATATATATATATATATATATATATATAGAGAGAGAGAGAGAGAGAGAGAGAGAGAAGTAGTATTTATTGAACCATGTTTGGTATAATACAACAATAACAAGACAAAATTTGCCAAAAAGAAAATAATAACAAGTTCAGGTAAATATAAAATCGTTAAATTACATATCTAGAGTGGTTAAAATTTACCACAGATATAGCCTAACATATATTAAGTATCATATGAATGATCAGCGACATTTGTAAAAAGTGTTCAGTTGAATACAACACCATAGTGTTGAACAGGTTATTCACTTTAATTTTGAAAGTCCTGTATGTAGTTACTGATTTTATATCTTCGGGTACAATATTGTAAAATCTAAGTCCCATCTGTAAGTATCAATCATGAGAACTATTTTTTAAATTTGTAAACGAAATTCATTTTCTTGCGGACGTTGTAAAATGATAATCCGAATTTAATTCAAGCAGTGATTTATTTTTGAAGACAAAATATAGACCTTCTAATATATATATATATATATATATATATATATATATATATATATATATAATGTTTAGAAAAATACGGCCTACGGGTATTCTTTTTGTTTAAATACTGTACGAAAAGCCTTCCTTTGAATCCTGAAACGTTCTTTCACCAGTCCTACATTCGTATTTCCGCAGAGTATAATGCCATAACCTAATTTTGATTCGAACAGTGCATAATATACTTGAAGTAGGGTTTTACATCACACACATCTGGAAAGTGCAAAGACTGCAGTATTTAGTTTTGGTTTAAGATTTTGAATATGTTCGTGCCAATCGAAATTATGGTCTCACGTAGCTCCTAAGAAATTGCAGGCTTTACGCACATACAGCTTGAGGTTGGTTAAATTTACCTGTGTTATTTCCGATGATGAAATTTTTTTATAAAATATTTGTTTTTTAAGATTAATTACAAGTTCATTTACATTGAACCAGTTTATTAAAATTTCAAGTGAAGTGTTAAGATGACAAAGTAAGTTAGAATTTTGACAGTTTATAGTAACATTGCTATCGTCAGCATATATTGCAATATTATCTGAGGAACTAAAATTTTGTGGAAGGTCATTTATAAATAACGTAAACAGTATGGGTCCCAGGATTGAACCTTGGGGTGCACCATACTTTATTAATTACATTTTCGATGTTTCCTCAATTATTTGACCTGTACTTGACAATCCTTCTATTACTACATACCTACCTTTGACTTAGAAACTATTTAAAAAAATTCTAGGTCGTACCATATTAATATAGCTCCGACAACAATAAACCGTGTTAAACCAAGTCAAAAGCTTTAGATAGGTCACAATTTATTGATGCCACCACTTTATTTTCATTGTGTGAGGTATGTATATAGTTTATCATACTTTCTAATGCTGACAATGTTGATCTATTTGATCTATATCCATGTTGTGTATCACTGATTATGTTATATGATTCTAAGAAAAGTATTAATCTATTTTTAAGAATTGATTCAATTATTTTTGATAGTGAACTTAGAATCGAGATTAGTCTATAATTGTCACTGTTTCTTTTACATTTAGATTTAAATAACGGTTTTATTTTAGCTATTTTACATTGTTTTGGAAAGACACCGGAAGTAAAGATTGAGTTTAACAAAGCAATTAAAGGTTTATGCAAAGCGGTGAAACGTGTTTTATAAATTCGTATAGGAATATTATCTAACCCACATACACTTACGTGTATTATTTTATTTATTTATAACTCTATGTAGTTCTTCGTATGTTATGGAATATAGATAGAAAGATTTTTGCACAGTCTCAATGGGTTTTGTATTGTATTTATCTGGAGGAATACCTGTTAAGCTTTGTTCTGCTATAGACACAAAATAATTACTAAAAATGCCTGCAATTGTACCTGCATCGTCAATTATAGTATTGTTTATGTTAAGAGTTAACGGTTCAAATGTAAGTGTTTTTCTATTTAGATTAGAATTAATTAATTGCCAAGTTATTTTACTTTTGTTGGTCGAATTATTTATTATTTTACTAGAATAAAGCTTTTTTGCGTTTGTTATAACCTCTTTTAGTACTTACTCCGTTATATTTCTTGTAATAATTAATTAAATGTATTTGGGGGTCTTTTCTTATCCTCAAATAAAGTTTCCTTTTTACCTTACATGATATTCGAATACCTTTTGTAGTCCAATTTTTGAAATTATTTTTTAAATAATATTTCTTCAGAGGAAAGTATTTATAATATAACGGTTTATAAAAGTTTTGACGTTTACATTATGTCGAAGCATAAAAGTTCTTTTATTTTTAATATTGTTATTATTATTATTACTATTATCTGAACAGCAGAACATTATGATCAGAAAATTGTACAGGAATGTTAAAAGTTCTACAGGTACTCGAACATTTGGACACCCTTGTGGGCGTACTAACGCAACATTTTAAGCCATAAGAACTCCTTATATGTAACAACTTCTGTAACAATAAAGAATTTTTAAAAAAATTTACATTGAAATCACCGCAAAAAATATTTTTTCTATGGTTTATAACTTTATCTAATGTTCCAAAAAAATGCTGTGGCTACGATCTGGTCTCTCGTAATGGTATTACTGTAATTGAGTGTTGTGTTAACCTAATACCACAAATTTCAAAGATTCTATATTATTCTTCCTTTCATCGACGGAGTACCATATGTTTTGAGGAGACGGTTTGCTATGTTTCTTCGAAAACTCATCAAAGAATCACAATCTTTTTCTGTAGGAAATATCCTTTTCTTCAACAGCCACGCAATGGTTACTGAAACATCCAACAAGTAGCAAAATATGGGCCACTACCATTTCCGTTTCCTCATTCTGGTTCGATAATTAGCCACCAACTTGTCCATTTTGTCAACGCCGCCCATGCCACTATTGTATTTTTAAAATAGTAAAGGTTGAACTACAGCAATTTTTCCTTTTGAACCTTTAGACCATCTGTAACATTTTCCTTTGACAATGGTATCAAAATTAGTTGCATAAGTTACAACTTTATTATCTTTCTATCTCTCTAAACATACCGTGTTTTCACTTCCCGACCTAAAGTCATACGAACCTCTTTTTAACTTTTTTATTTTCCCATCAGTGGACATGTTTCAAGTCTATTGTCGCGAATAGTGCCAGTCACACAGTAACCAAGTTGTGTCAAATGCCGAAATAGGCTAACAGACGAAAAGTAATAAAAATAATTTAAATACTTGATTAGGAGGTATTTTAGAAGTCGTTATAAGAGATAATAAATTATCTCCTCCTAACCCAAGAACCTGTTCCGGCTTTTGCCGGTATATGTATATCAAGAGACACCAAGTATCCATCACTGTTACATAAGGCCCAATTTTAAAACCGAAATTTGATTGGCTTTCCCATTATGTATTGCTTCGCATAGTGTCGTCCATAATAGGGGATCATCGATTCATCCATTGAGATATTTTCCTTCAGTCCGCCGTGCTTTTGAAAAGTTTGGTTTAGATGAGCTATCAACGGCCTTAGTTATGCAATCTATCTTCTTTGTCAATAACATTCAAATTTAAGCTTCTCAATATTGATTCGAAACGATTAAGTCTTATACTATTTTGTAAAATTTTTGGGACATCATCTTGGGTAGACCAATACATTCCTTTGTTCGGATACTTTGCGTAACCAGACAAGTCCTCCAAGAAAAGCGTATATTTCATCAATTTTGACATTGAGATGATCATTTTTTTGGAGACCATATTTATTTGTCTCGTCTAAGATTTTTGACATCAAATCTCTGGCAAAAAAAAGGTTGAAAGAATTCCATTGGAGTTTTTTCTTCCGATGGCGATTTTTCATTACAAATTATATTCAGATCTAACTTCGGCAAAGTTTTTTCCCATTGTATTACAGTTACACTTTTTTTTAGATTTAATGCTTTTTGCTGGACTCTTGTAACGCATTTTCTGAGAAGGTAGCTGTAGCTTATGCTCTGAAAAATAGCGTGTACCCATTTTATAATTTGGAACTAACTTTGATAGTGGCTCATCATCACTGGAGTTGAAATCGTCATAACTTGAACTGCATTAGCCAGGTAAAGCAAACGTAGAGATTGGCTCTTCGTCACTAGGCTTAGAGTCATCATTCTGTTTCCCTATTATTATGTATTCACACTCGGTGGTTAACATCCTCGGGCCCAGATGATTTAAATTTCCTGCACCCTCATTGTGTCCAAATCACAGCCTTCCTTAAATGGTGCAGCATAGATATTTATTGCACTATCCAAATCCTCTCTTTCAATTTGCTCTAAAAGTTGTGCAAAGGATAATCTGGAAAGATTGTAATAAATAAAAAAAATGTCACAGTAAAGCTATATGTCGTGGTCTCTCAGTGAAACACACCACTTCCTGCCTGGCCTAGCCGGTATTTCATAAAATGACTAGGTCTTTCAAAAAGTGATGTACTTCACCACGAGGCCAGTGTCAATTTATCTTTGACTACTCGCCTATGAAAAAGGTTGGCTATAGAGCATACAATCCGATATATAGGATCTGCACTTTATGCGCCCATATCTACAAAATATTGTAAATGTATGAGCAGATTACTACTGGATCTTGGCAAGTGGCTTACTATATATACAAATTTTACTAATTTTGGGATCTACATTGTCAAAAAATTAAAATAAAATGGAAAATACGTACCCTTCTCGCCTCGTTGAATAGAGCGATGGATCCTTGTTGCTTTTAGTTATTTATTAAACCGTAAAAACGAAATAAATAAGGTAACACCTGAAACGTGCCATTATCACCTGGTACAAAAGCGAGGTTAGTTTTATGTGATAGCACGGTTGCATAAACACGACATCAGATTTATCGAATCATATGCACTAATGGGTTAAATATTATTTGTTAAAACCTCCTTTTCTTGAATTCTCCAAATAAATCGTTTTACGTGAATATTTGCAATTTAGAACTCTTAAAAGTGAAATATTAAGTTTATTGTAGCCAAACCGCAATCATTTCTTTACCAAATCAGAAAACATAGTTGCTATTGACGAATGACAAGTGTATCTTTAAAATCCGTCGCCGAAATAGCTAATGGTACGAAAAAGCTGATTAATGGCTTATATCTATTTTCGACGCTGATTTATGGATATCTGGGATAGTTTGCGCATATTACACGATCGGAATCAGGATAATAAGTCCAAAAAATACCAATCAATGCCGAGTAGACCAGAGTGACCACAGCCTACTGGAAAATGTAATATGTTGAGTATTGCGTATTTTGACTTGTTATACTTTATTTGAAACGATTAAAGTTATTTTCTCTTTAATACGTTTATTGATTTTTCCGTTTATTGATTTATTCTATTTCTATCGAAACCTGGTCTTTAATTATGCAATTGGAAGAGAGTCGTTGAAGCACTTATGTATGGCCTGTGGTATAAGAGTAGCAACTAGAAATTGTGGTGAATACGAAAAAAAGATTTGTCTTTCCAACTGATTGTATTTATTTACGCTTAACAAACCTGTACATAAATCAGTAACAAACTTATTCATTCATATATATTACGAATGTTCACGTTTTGAAAGAGGGTTCTATGTTGTACCGGTTCCTCTTTTTACACACCATTAGTCATAGAGGGTGAGGTTTTTCCCGTGGTTCGTGTATGCACTGAACACGAAAATCTTAAATTTATGTACGTTAAACGAAACAACTTACAAATTTTATAGTCTTTGTTAGTTTGTCAAATCTTATTGATAATGTTTTATGTGCGAAGCAACAAAATTGATAAAATAATAACATGAACAATCAATCAAATAGATGTGTTTCCAAAGACCTAAAATAGGGAATTGATTACGCTTATAACAGTATTCGATTTGCTGTATAATTAGAAAGATAGCTTTCTTGTGTAAACAAACGATATAGAAAGAAAATGTGCGAAAATAAATGCGATGTCGTCTAATAAAGGAGAAAGTCAAGAAAATGGTAATAACACCCACGTTTTTTTTCAAATAAATGCGAAATGAAATGAGTTTCGTTCAACAGTTAATTGTTAAGTGTGACTATAAAAAACCTTCTTCAAATTTTTATTCGTGTTACTAGTACATTTAAGAACCGTTCTATTTTTCTTCTACATTTAGATAATGGTATTAGTTTTATTTATTGTTATTATTATGCCTAATTTTTATTGAAACACTTGTAATATAAAGCATCTTGCGTTGAATTTGATACGCACCAACATTTTAGGAAAATAAAACGTAATAGTAACTAACATATTTATAGTTTTATGGTTTGCTTTAATTACCAAGTGAATGGTGCTTTTAATATTTTTAATAAATTTTTATGAAAATATTTCATGAACTGTAATTATTTATTTAACGTTTAGATTGTGATGTCATCATGGTAAACAACAGTACGTTTTAAAAAAATAGAACAGTAGAGCGATACGAAAGTATTTGTATAAGCTAACTGTAATTAAAAACATTTTTTATTTCCTTGTAAGTTGCGATATTGCAGGCTCACATTCCATTAATATAAGTAATTTGATTGTAATATCATTATATTTAGAATTTACATCAGTTCTACGTACATAAAGACAAAATTTACATCGATTGGGGCTTGAATTTCGATAACGCAGTTGGTTAGCTCGGTACTCTAGCAAAGTAAAGGTCGCAGGTTCGAGTCCTAATCGTTGTGAACTTTTTATTTATGTATTTAATAAAATTAATAATAATTTATATTTACATATTTTTTTATTTCCTTTATTATTTTACGTACGTTTCGAGAATCAGTCCATGGATATTATTCCCTGCTTCAGAAATTTAAAATACAACTTAAAACTAACAGCATTGGAAACATCTTGTCTAAAATTATTAAAGTAATAATAATTTTATGTTATCTTATATACAGGGTGTGGCGCGAAGAGTTTTGATTAAAATTAATGGTGGTTAGTTATGTTAAAAATCTGAAATTACGAAGCTGTAGGTTTTGAATGACGCTGAGTTCAAATATAGTATTGTCCTGAATGTGGCACTTCCGGTTATACCGGAAGTAGACGTCAACTCTGTTATTTTAAATGGAACCTAATATTTTTATTTTATTTTCTAATTCTACATGAAATTCTAGATAAAATTTGTGTACAATGTCCTATACCAAAAATGAAGTATTTTCGAGATATATCGATTTTTTTAAATTTTGAAAAATCCTAGTCCACATTGAATAACGATAGGTCTATTAATAACGAAGCTAGTGACGTGAAATTGTAACCAATAAACAACAAGCGCTTTCCCGTTAACTCCATATATCCATCTCATTGATATTTCATACAGGGTGTTTTAAACTTAGCCGCCAACATGCACAATTTAAATCATTTATAAGTTGCTTACTTTAAATAGAGAGATATTTCATTTTTATTACATTTTCCGCTGTATTTTTTAAGCCAATTCGTTCGGTATGAGTATTCCCTATACCTAAATCCAACCATTTTTGAGATATTTCATTATCTTGGTTAAAACATAACAACACTTAATTATTTAAACATTAGTAAAGGGTAGGCCATGATTTCCATTATTTAAGGTGATATTTTGTTATTTTTCATAAGTTATTAATTCTGCAAAGTAACCAATAGCCTGAAAGGATTATTAATTGTAGATATTATTAAAAACGTTGACTAGGTATTTTGTATTAATTTAATTAGATAACTTACAAACAAAAATAACTAAATGTAATATTAAAAAATAAAGTTTTATAATAAGTGTTCAAAATTAGCACCATCTACTTCTAAACATTTATGAATCCTTTTCATTAAGTTATGTCTTGTAATTCTGGAAATATGGTCGGGTGTTAGAGAATTAAAAGCAAGTAAGACTCTCTGCATCATATCTTCCTTTGTCGTAACATTTTCCGCTGTATTTTTTTAAACCAATTCGTTTGGTATCGGTATTCCCTATGCCTAAATCCAACCACTTTTGAGATATTTGATTATCTTAGTTAAAACATAACAACACTGAATTATTTCAATATTAGTAAAGGGTAGGCCATGGCTGTCAAAGATTTGATAGTAAGAATGTTAATTGTTTATGTTGTTTTGACAGTTTTCTTTACTAGTTTGTATTTCATAGTAAATAATGGCGAATGTAGGATTTACTAATGATGATTTTTAAATCTTATTATTATTTACGGCGAGTGTAATAGAATTCTTGAACGGTCTTGCCGTGTTTTGGCAGAAATATATTCAATTCGACCAAATGCAACTGGTGATATTGTAAAAGATTGCTTAAAACTGCCGTCAGTTTGGTCAATTTAAGACAAAATTAATAAAAATAAACCACTAGTGGACAGTGACATAAACGAAATTAATGTTTTGGGTTATTTTACGGCCTCTCCAAATGCTTCCATTAGAGATTGTAGAGAGATCTTACTTTGTCGACGAGAATATATAATGTTTTTGTGCAATAAAAGACGATAAAATTGTAGCATTCAAATTTTATGATGAAAATTTAAATTGTACAAGATATTGCCACATTTTAGAAGAAGCCATACGACCGGCGTTACATACTTTAAGAAATGGAGAGGCGACTTCAGCTTGGTATCAGCAAGATGGAACACCTCCTCATAACTTTGGGTCTGTTGCTCAGCATCTTTACGACATGTTTGATGATAGATGGATTTCAATCAGGGTCCGTTTCGTTAGCCAGCTCGCTCTCCTGATTTGGCCCTCTAGATTTTGGTATTTGGGGTTACATTAAAATCAGGTATTTTCCAAACCTGTTACGACAAAAGGAAGATATGATGCAGAGAGTCTTACTTGCTTTTAATTCTCTAACACCCGACCATATTTCCAGAATGAAAAGGATTCATAAATGTTTAGAAGTAGATGGTGCTAATTTTGAACACTTATTATAAAAGTTTATTTGTTTAATATTACATTAAGTTATTTTTGTTTGTAAGTTATCTAATTAAATTAATACAAAATACCTAGTCAACGTTTTAATGATATCCACAATTAATAATCCTTTCAGGCTATTGGTTACTTTTTAGAATTAATAACTTATGAAAAGATAACAAAATATCACCTTAAATAATGGAAATCATGGCCTACCCTTTACTAATGTTGAAATAATTAAGTGTTGTTATGTTTTAACTAAGATAATGAAATATCTCAAAAGTGGTTGGATTTAGGTATAGGAATACTGATACCAAACGAATTGGCTTAAAATATACAGCAGAAAATGTAATAAAATACAGGGTGTTCTATTTAAAGTAAGCAACTTCTAAATGATTTAAATTGTGCATGTTGGCGACTAAGTTTAAAACACCCTGTATGAAATATCAATGAGATGGATATATGGAGTTAACGGGCGAGCGCTTTTGTTCATTGGTTACAATTTCACGTCACTAGCTTCGTTATTAATGGAGATATCGTTATTCAATCTGGACTAGAATTTTTCAAAATTTTAAAATAATCGAAATATCTCGAAAATACTTCATTTTTGGTATATGACATTGTGCACAAATTTTATCTAGAATTTCATGTAGAACTCGAAAATAAAATAAAAATATTAGGTTCCATTTAAAATGACAAAGTTGACGTCTACTTCCGGTATAACCGGAAGTGCCACATTCAGGACAATATTATATTTGAATTCAGCGTCATTCAAAACCTACAGCTTCGTAATTTCAGATTTTTAACATAACTAACCGCCATTAATTTTAATCAAAACTCTTCGCGCCACACTCTATATACTAACGTACCAGAACAAAACAAATAAGTGTTTCAAATGGAATATGTATTTATAACAACATTAACCATAGTATTTACACTTAATGAAAACAACGGAGAAAGGAAATGTTTGTTTTCTTGTTCATGTTGCATATCCTAAAAAATTTTTTTTTTTTTTTGGTTAAAGGATTTTCAATTTACGATATCATTAAAGTAATATAAAATTTAATATTATCGTACAACGGGATAGCCAAAGACCCCTATTTTAGCCAAAATAGAAGGTAATTATTTAAAAATTTGAAAATTATCCAATTTACTAAAAACGTGTCAATTTTAGTGCTGTCATAAATAAAAGTGAAAATCACAGATAACCTATACCCCATAGATACATCACTGCAGTAGAAATTTTTGTCAAAGGGCACACTATCGCCACCTGATGATTGGGAGCAACAACTACGGCGGCGGTAAATTTAAATTCAAAACATCAGCCGGGAACTTAATTGAACACTTTATTACAAAAATTTATAATAAATTAATATTAGTCAAGTTGCTTTGGTATGTGTGAATCCTTGCGATATTGCAGGCTCGCATTCCATTAATATAAGTTATTTGATTGTGATCTGATCTCATTATATTTAGAATTTACATCAGTTCTACATACATAAAGACAAAGTTTACATCGATTGGGGCTTGAATCTCGATAGCGTAGTTGGTTAGCGCGGTACTCTAGCATAGTAGAGGTCATAGATTCAAATCCTACTCGAGGGAAACTTTTTATTTACGAATTTAATAAAATTAATAATAATTTTTGATTGAACACTTTGTTTTTCAAACAAATCTCTACGGGATGCAAAGTGGAAAACCTTTTGTTCCTACGAAAGCGAAAGAGATACAAATATTTTTAGCTATAAACACTTTGATGGCCCTAAAAAGGCTGCCAAGCTATAGCGATTACTGGTCGTCACAACTAGCGATGGCGGATTCTTATATACCAACTTTTATGAACCATACTTGATTTGATTGGCTTTCAGGAAATTTTCATTTACATGATAATGCCCTTCAGTCGAAACGTGGGGATACTAAATTTGATAAACCATATAAATTACGCCCATTTCTAGATTTATTATCACATAATTTTAGTTTTTACTATAAAATTCATCAGACTTTATCAATTGATGAATCCATGATTTGTTTCAAAGGCTGTTCATCAATTCGCCAATACATGCCAAGTAAACCAATGGGGTTATAAAGTTTGGAGTAGGGCAGACGAAAGCCATTGATAAATTTCAGATATACACTGGGAAAGTACATGAGACCACAGAAAAGCAGTTGGCGCCCCAGGATATCACAGATTTAACCTGCTCTTTGATTGGAAAGCATTATTCTGTATAATTCAATAACTACTTTACATCAATGCGATTATTGAGACAGTTGAAAAAAAAAACATTTGTGCAACCGGAACAATTCGGAAATTCCGGAATTCCGAATAGTTTTAGAGCTGATAAAGATTTGAAACGTGGTGATTTTGATTGGCGAATGACTGATGACGGCATTTCATGTATAAAATGGATGGACAAAAGAATAGTTCTGCTAGCTTCCAATTGTGAGGACCATTCAATCACATCCTACGTTGCGCGGAAAAGTAAGAATGGTGAAACTGAAAATGTTTCTTGTCCACAAGTTTTGAAAAATTACGATCAAAACATGGGCTTTGTCGACAAAGCAGACATGCTAAAGAAAACATACCAAATTGATAGAAAGAGCGGAAAATGGTGGCCACAGATTTTTTGGCTCTTCATTTATGTCAGTATGGTCAATTCTTACATTATCTTTCAGCAGCGATGTGGAAACACTAATAGCATGTCTTTGAAAGCATTTCGTTTGGCTGTGGTAATAGGATTAGTTGGAGCTGGAAGGGAAACAGTGAAAAAAGGAAGACCAAGCATGGAACAGCCCAAAGTGAATAATTATAAACCCATGGTACCATTCGAAAAGACTCTCGAATCTCTGCCAATAATTTAATGTCTTCAATAAGCATGAACCATGGTTCTAATTGATAATTTAAAACTAATGTTTTTACGACACTAATATGACTTACACAGCTTAAAAGTTAAAAGTCACTTCACGGTGTAATGCCTACTGCAATACTTTCAAAAATTCACATTAGATGCAGTTGTTTTAAAAATGCTGTAATTATTGTATGTATAGTATGAAATGCTGTGGCAAAAGCTTCTGTCGGGTACATCAAACGTTTGCTCCAACTACCTCCTTGCTCTCGATAAGTTTATTATTATTGTTTTGGTTAGAAAACAAATCACCAATACACTGTTTGCAACCATGCAATGTTCTCCTAACTTTCTTCAGAATGAACCCAGTAACCCAGAAAAAAGTAAAGTACTGCAACAGTTCCAAGTTTATTGAATTTATTTCCAGTGTTTATGGCAAAACATGTTCTTGCGAGGTTAAGGGTGACAAAGGTGATTGAGCAGCTAAATCGTTGTCAATGGTAGGAATCTTATCACTTGTGTTTATCAGCAATTTGATATTTTGTAGTACTGCTGCATAATTGTCGTCCTCGCAATTAAATGTGGGTTTATGTAAATTGAACATACTATTTATCAAGACAGATTTAAAAGTTCCAACAAAATTGGTAGCTGCTGGATTTATGTTTCTTGGACCATGACTTCTAATCTGTCCGAATCAATTTTCATTAGGATCCTGATTAAGGTGTCGACCAAGATAGTGAGAATCCTTAGTCTTCCAATAATTCCAAATGCTTATAAAATTGTTTATAGTAAACATCCAATTACTTAGGCAAGGCAAGCGCTGTTCAAATTCCATAGAAGCCTGCATTGGTGACGATTCTTGTGCGCAAAAACTGACATGGTCACTTATTTGTGAAATCCCACAACGTAAAACTTTGCCTCTTACACACTCCTTTTGGTTGCCATTTACTGAACCAAATAATTTGCCAAAATAGCAACAAATTAACTCTATCTGCCCAATTCGAACCACAATGATTAGAAGAATGTGAAAATATAAACAAGATATTAAAATTTTTAACATCCTTTCTATTTACAATTCTTAGGATTATTGCTGACACTATATTTTATTTCAAAATATGCATATGCATTAAAATCTACAATTATGATTATTTTTCAGAAACTCAAGTTTACAAAGTGATTTTCAGGTTTATGTTAAAAGGATCACAAATCTCAGTAGGATTTTAATAGTAATTAACGTTACAAGCCCATTTTTAAGGTTTAACGTGGGAGCACGAAAGTTTGCATGGCGAGCAGAGGTGGTGTTCAAATCATATAAGTATAAACATGATCAATTCAAAATAATCTAAAAATAATATTTACCCAGCATGTTAGTAAGCCTCATTGCAGATGCAACTCGTTGGCTAAAAACTTTAGCAGCATATTTCACTTTCATTTTCTTTATATTATCCTTATAAATATGCTCATCGGTTAGGTGTGACAGCACTCGCAATTTATCATTTATATTAGGACCATTGTCTAATTCAAATAATGCACCCACTTTGCCATTTTTCTAGTCGAACCAAAAATAATGTTCTTAGAAAGAAGAATTCAAATATCAACTTTCCAGTTAGTGGGTGATTGGTCACAAATCACAACCAATCTCAATTAATAATTTAAAATTTTTACCAACATCTGTTTAATCTGTCCAAACTTTGTACTAACATTAGACGAAAAGCATAACATAGAGGCATTGCAGACCATTTTAACGAAGAAAAACTGGCTCAAAGTACATAGTATTCATCAATCTATCCAATGTACTTTTGCTAGATAAAATAAATGTTTTAGCCAAAAATCTATAGCACTTACGACTTTGTATAAAACTAAGGCTAATATTTTACATCTAGTAAAAATCGTCGTTGTTTTGTAGAAGCAAACTTTCTGCAGCTGCTAGCCTTTTTTAAAATGTTTTTGGATGTACATTCCTTTTAAGTTTTTCCCTAACATTTTGACATGGCTGTATAAATTGCTTTTTTTGGAGTCGTTTGGACAATTGAATGGTAGCCCATAGTCCGCAATGTAGGCGTGACAGATGACATGAATTAAATTAGAGTTCGACTTCAAATTTAAAAATAAATACTACATTTACCTCTATTATTATCAACTGGTGATTCAATAGTGACTTCGTTGCAACACGGTGACATATTTTTTATGATTGGAGCCTGTGTAGTGCTGCAGCTCTGCAAAGTAGGTTCCCTTGAGTTAGCTTCTTCAGGTATAAATTCTGAAGTCGGTGCAGTTGTAGTTACTACTCCAACATCAACTGTGCTCTCCCAAGAATCTACCAATCGAAATTAAAATTAAAATTGGTAACAAATTCCTCGCTGACCAATTAACCTTTTACAAATGACAAACTAGAAATTTTGAGTAATTAAAACTTCAGCAATTGAGTCCTTATGCAAAAACATAATGGTTGATAAACAAGAAGGAATTCTGGTAGTCATAGGAAAATGTTACCTGGTAAATGTTGAGTAGGTATAGCATTCAGATGGACCCTTGTAGAACCTTCGCTATACTGTCCTTCTTCAAAATGCTGGTGACAAATTGTCTGCACGCTGTATAAATGGAAAGGGTCAAGTTCCGGAAGATTTTATTCTTAATGAACTTCAACCATTCATTAAACCTATCCATGTTTTTTTGTTTTGAAAATCTATGTCTTCTTGATGTTTTATCTTCACATCTTCAAACAACAACCACCCATTAAATACAATTCGCCATACAGGGAATCTTAAACGGAGGTAAACTTGTACAAGCAAGGGGATATCTTGGGAATATGTGATAAAATATTTCAATTTCAGAATGTGCATGTACTGACTTCAGGTCAGGAGTTACAATATACTCACAAAAAGAAATATATACTTTTCTTAATCAAAGTAGAAGAGATGTTTAAGTTTCAAAATATAATCAATTAGTTACTGTTCCCTATTTTACTGCAAATACTTTTTAGCAAACACAACTTTGACAAACAGCTGATCATTGTTTACTTTCATTTCGGGTTCAAGAAGGCTGTTATTAATAATTTCAGCAAAAGTTTCGGCGTTTTCCCAATCAACAGCATTTGTTTTGTTCAGATTGAACCATGAAAACTGTTCAATGTTTCCAAAACTATTCTCCCAGAGATCCAAGTATGCAATGCATTTTTCATAAAAGCCATCCAATTCTTCTTTCACACTGTTACGAACTTGCTCATCTAGATTCCTGTAGATGTTCTTGGCGCCCATAGGGATAAAGTTTGAAGCCTTTATTTCTGTCAGGTTTCTTTTGAGAGCTTTATAAGCTTCAGTGACCTCAAAAGCTGTAGTGTTATCTTTGGATGGCCTTATTAAACAGTGCAGTCAGTGGACAATCCACAAGTATTGTGGTATTGTTGGGCACATTTCTTAGTCTAAGAAAAGCGCTTTCAGACCTTCAAACATCTGTAGAATTCTTACCAGCGTGGGCATCATTCATAGCAACCGGACGTTCCCGTGTTGAATGAGTTTAGTTACACGGACTGTATATATGTGGACGTATTTATAAATCTTCACCAGTACGGCCTCAATATCGATTGGGAGACTATCTACTGCAGCTTGCACACAGTTGTACACAATGTGTGCTTCACATCCGATTCCATTGATTTCCCGTACTAGACTATGCTTGAGTCGATGGAAAACATTGTTTCTCCTTGCTCCTTTCACACCATCAAAGTTAGCGTTGCAATTATTTCCACAAAAGCCAACTACTTTCTTGTTTAAATCGTTTTGCAATAGGACAGACCATAAGTGATTTGTAAGAATTTCAGATGTTTCGCCCGCCACAGAGCACACTACTTGCACACCTGAATTAGGATTAAAGTAGCGCAATTGACACAAGCTTTATATCCTTTCAGATTGATGCATCCATACTTACAGATACGTAGTTTGACATGGTCAAGTCTTCTTTAAGCTCTTCTTGCGCTAAAAAAACTATTGTCTTACACTTAGTTTTTCTGAGTGAGAACCTAGGTTCAAAAAACTTAGAAATTGATGAACAAGAATTCGAATTTAAACGTAGGCTATGGTTTGCTGTGTGGTAAGCAAATGTCGTGTCTTTCGCTGTTAAGTCTAAGCTTTTGTCATTAGAACTCGCAGCCTTAAAAGGATTGGTCAGTTTTGATGAGCTAGCAGCACATGCTAAACTCTTTTTATGTTTACTCGACTGCAAATGATCTTTTATATCGGATCGACCACCGTGAGCAACCGAAAACTCAGAATTACAATGTAAACATTTAACTCTATCTTGATTACCAGTACCAGTACATACCTTGTTCAAAAAAGTGAATTCATTCTGTCAATGCACGGTGAATTTACACGACCGTTTTGGCATTTTAACAGGGAACATAACTTTAACTTAAAACATAAATAAAACAGCGCTAGCTCACTAACACAACATGCACCGCTGACAGGGACTGAACTGACTGACTTGTTTCTATAGCAAGTGGATATCGTCGAGGCGGGCGAGTCCAATGTTATTGCACACGAGGGGGTGTAGCGTGCAGCGAAATCTCTTCTGGCGCTAAAACTACACCCCTTAATGCCCAATACTGGACTCGCCCGGAGAGCCTCTCGCATCGCGCATCACGTTCGGCGAGACAAGACGATCTTTTCTATAGTTTTCACTTTTCATACAGTACAAAAATAAATGGTAAAGTAATTAGCCTAAATAATCACAGTTAATTATTATTAGACTTTTTTCGTAATCTATAAAATAATTATAAACAAACCTCTGGTACAGCAATGGACAGCCCCCTGTCCTCCGTTATTGCTAATTTGGTAATGGAATATATTGAAAATAAAATTTTAGATAACCATTTCTGGAATGACAAAATTAACTTCTATAAAAGATATGTTGACGACTGTGTGCTATTGGTAAATCCAGATTGTATAGATGTATTGGTTACTCATTTCAATAACTTTCACCCTAGCATACAATTTACGCTAAAACAGTTTGGTCTGAAAGATACCTCAACTTTGATGGACTTAACCACATTAATTACAAGATAAATGTCACACATGCTTTGGTTGATAGAGCAATTATTTTGTCTCACCCACAATTTCGACCAGACAACCTTGAGAAAGTTAAAAACGCCTTAATTAAAAATAATTATTCACCACAATTTATTTATAAACATAAAAAATGAATACATTGGATTTACAATAAACTCAAATTTCAAACTAAAGATAAAAATGTTGCAAAAAGATCTAAGGTACCAAGTGATGATAAGTCTAACTTAGTGCACAAAATTGATTGTAAAAACTGTTCTAAATCTTATGTTGGCCAAATTTCACAATTTATTAAAAACAGATTTCACAACATATTTATTCGATTAAGAATAAATCTAGTGATACTGCACTCAGTAATCACCATTGACAATGTGGTCATACTTTGCATTTCAACAATAAAAAAATTCTAGCGTTTGAGAACAACTTACATAAAAAACTGTTTATTGAAATGTTTTATACCCAAAAGTTTAATACAGTTAACCGTAAAACCGATGTCAATAACTTAAGTAGTATGTATCTTAATTTAATTAAAAATTCTTAATATTTTAAATAACTTGACACAATAGGGCAATCAAAGTACAATGTTGGTTACTTGATATTCTTAGTAAGGTTGGTATTAGTTCCGGTAATAAGAATTTTTTCACTTTTATTTCTGACAGCACTAAAATTGACACGTTTTTAGTAAATTGTATAGTTTTCAAATTTTTAATGATTAATGTTGTTATAAATGCATATTCCATTTTAAACACTTATTTGTTTTGTCTCGGTATGTTAGTACGTAACGTAGAAAACATAACATTACTATTACTATAATAATTTTAGACAAGCTGTTTCCAATGTTGTTAGTTTTAAGTTGTATTTTAAATTTCCGAAACGTACGTAAAATAATAAAGGAAATAAAAATGTGTTTAATTGCAGTTAGGGTATATAAATACTTTCGTATCGCTTGACTGTTCTAGTTTTTTTAAAACGAACTGTTGTTTACCATGATAATTTCACAATCAAAAAGTTAACTATTTTTAATAAACCTGATCTTAAAAAAAAACATTTCAGGAACATCTATAACATGAATGCTAGGTATGCGTGGGTGCTCCATCGTGTGACATCTTATTTCAATTCTTTTAGAAATGATCCTGAAATGTATGTAATACTGTTAGTTTATGTTTTTATCTTATTTAACGCTTAAATTCGCATTTGTATGAAATCATCGCAAACATCCATTAGAGATCCCATTCAAAAATATGTTATTTTTAGGAGGTCAATTAGCTCTAAGGATAAATAAAAACATATAAGAACACTTCATAAAATATAAAAAAAAGCAGCAAGAGATAACGTTTTATAGTTTTTTCCCAAATTTTAATTATAATACGTAACTAGAATGTAAAAGACTATATGTTTATGCAAATTCGAGTCTCGCTAATGGAATCCCGGTTATTTGGCATTTTAATTTTTTAGACAAATAAAATGCCAACGAGAAAACTTGATTATCCATAATCCATAATTTAAATACCGTTATGGATAATCAAATTTGATTATCTGTAATCCGTAATTTGAATACTGATAATTACTTAATGGTATTTCACTTCCAAATTTAAACTGCAGTTCTATCTTTTGAAATAATCGAATAACCCAATTCTAATACTCGAATTGAAATTACCCCATACATAAGAGGTATTGTTGTATCCAAAACCGAGTTGGTAGAGCAGTGGTGACACGATCTGCTTAATATTCGGGAGGTAATGGGTTCGATTCCCGTTACCGTCTACCTTGTATGATGTTTTTTCAGGGCGTTTTCCTCATACACATGTATGGGCATGGTCACTGCGTATATGCACACCATGTGCGGCAACTTAGGCGAATGCTGGGGTAGTATTTTTCCCCTCAGAACCCTAACTCCGTTCCTTGCTATCCTATCCTGACCACACCCATTCTTAATCCCACCATGCATATATACGTAATGTATGTATGTATGCTGGGAATTCATGATTGTGGCTGAAGGAGCTCAGAAAGCTTGAGCAGCCCGCCCTTCTCCTTGGGGAGGGAATGCAATACGTGGCCCTTTCCTTTCCCTGTATCCAAAGTGCTTATGATAATATCAAAACAAAAAAGAAACAATATACGTCCGTAAGTAATGGTTCAAAGTGAAATGTAAGATTCTCGGCCTCAAAATATTACGATCTGACGCAACTTGCTTCAATAAAATATTGATAATAAAAAAGACACAGGGTGTCAAACTTCCAAAAAAATGTTGATTTTTGAAATATAAGGTATTCTTCTCATTTTTAGTACAATAAATAGATAAAGTACATTTAATCCCTAATTTCTACGCCAATGGAGTAAATTGGATTTTTTTTATTAAAATACGAAACCTTGATGTTTTTTAGATAAAAAAGATATACTTTGTCTAAATCGATAACTTGAACAGTTTCTGAGATATTTGCATTTTTAGGTATTTATTACCAACTGCTTGGGCAGTTTATTAACCTTACATTCCACTTTGGACCATTACTTACGGACCACCCTGTATAATTACTTTAATTTTTTTCATTTATCCGTAAATATCCAATTAGGGCATCTGCCCGCTTACTTACGTCATGTCGTATTCTGATGAAGCCGCTCGCTGCAAAGGCAAACTAAGTTCTGTACCTTAGTATTTTGCGGGAAAGCTCTGTCCAGTACTTTTTTAACCGCTCTGTTCTCGTTATAGGTCAAAATGAGATTTAGGTGCTGTTAAAGATCTTTAATTTCGATATCCACTATCATTATGTCTTTCTTTGTAAATCAGAAGCTCTGTCTGTAATTGAAATTTGTACGAGCGCTTTAAATAACCAAGCAATAGTAAATTTTCACACAATTAAACTTTGTTTAAGTAATTCATTTTTATGACCTCAACTACTAGAGCGTGTTATTTACAACATCGTCACAATTTTAGGTATTGATTTTTTTTAAAGCTGCTAAAACGAACCTTTGAATAAAGCATAAAATATATAATTTAGATCCTGAGGTGTCTAGGTTTTTGTGTGTTTTTCCATAAATCTCTTGAATTAATTTATTGAGCATAACTATCGTGTCCTACAAAATATTTATTTCTACTTACATTTATATTGTATATATGTGGCGTATTATATTCTTTAAATTAGGACGTTGTTGATTAAACTTACCACAAAAAAAATAGCCGATTTAAAAACCTAAAAGTTAAGTATTTTAATTATGTGTAATAATCATGAAAGTTTATAACAAGGATAATATTCAGATTCGGTAGCAAAGCCTCTGCGATCGGAATTTATCGATTTAGACTAGATGTTAATAATCCTGATTGATCGCAGAAAACAAGATAATTATCCACTTTGTAAATTACTAACTCAATAGATGGAAATTATTTTGAAGTTCGTAACTCGACCGATAGGGGTCGTAAGTGCTACGAAGAAACTTAAAATTCAGGAAAATTGGGTGATGAGCTATAACTTTGAAAATATCATTTGAGAGCTCGGGTGATACCGCATCATTTGACTTTGCGACATTTTTCCGTATCTCTCACAGTAAAGGAGGGGGACGTCAATGCATTTTCCAATATTTACATTTTAATATCTCTTGAGCCACTCAACGGATTCGAATATACTTAGTCTCGTTTGAAAGAGCAATTTATAGTCTTTGCTGGCCGTAGGGTAGTCTGTGACACTATCCATACTACATATATACACTTACCATACTTACAAATACCCCCACAGGCCACTATACTGGCTATCCCGAAACACAAAACAGTTATGTATAAGCGGTTTTTTACCTATAATGTAGCCACACTTTATAATAACGTTCCAAAACTCTGCGCTCTGCAACCTTGAAAGCAAATTTTTTTGAAAAGTAATAGTCAAACATTTAATGATTTGGACACTCTCACCTTGACTTTGCTTAACGTTTGCATATGTTATCTAATAACATTTGATTATAATTAATTACTAAACTACCAATGTTAGTATTATATGAATAGCATTATGTATAATAAAAACACAACATATCAATGTATCTATTATTCATTCAGAAGTTAAGTGCAAGATCAGGTTGTTGGAGCTGAATTTCACCTCTGACGTATGTATATGGATGTACTTTACTCCATTTTCTTTTTCTGTCAATAAGGTCACTATTATTACCCCCCCTCAAACCCAAATACATACCACACCACCCTTTATTAACCAAACTGATTAATTAAAACCACACATACACACTACACACATTAATCTACGTGGCTTACTATAAAACACCAAATATTTTTTCTTTGTTGTTCATTAAAAAAATGCAATTGTAATCAATACAATACTACAAACTAATAATAAGCTAAAAGTAATAAGTGTTCACAATAAGCATGTGCATATGAACAAAAAAAAATGTGCCAGAGAGATTGAGATTACCTCGTTTATAAATAAAGTTCTTTAAACCAGTTCTTAAATCGATCTGTGCCAAACCGATTGTATTTGGAGATTCATAATTTAAAAACTCTTTTTATCTGAACCACATACAGGGTGATAAGGTTTATTTTTTAAGTTATTTTCAATTATACAGGGTGGTTCAGAAAATGTAATGTATCAAAATTAAGTTTTTTTTAAATAAAACTCTCTGTATTTTGTCATTTTTACATTATACGTTAAAAATTAAGGAAACTTTATTCAACGTTCCCCATACCTATCGCTTACCAATTTTGAGAAAATTGTTATTTTAAAAATATTCAATTTAACAAGAACTAAAAACACAGAAACCTCTTAGTCTTTTCTCTTCTATATAGTTTATTATATCTACTTCCACCTCCATTCTTCTTCTTATCTCTTCATTTCTAATTCTATCGCTTCTATTTAGTCCACAACATCTCCTCCAGTACTCCATCTCGGTTGCAAGGATTTTGTTTTGATTTTGCTTGTTTATTATCCAAAGCTCCGCCCCATATGTCATAATGCTTCGGATTATCGAGTTATATATGGATGTTTTTGTTTTCTTTGTAATATGTTTATTCCAGATTACTGTATGTAGTTGTTTAATACAGGTTCTTGCCTGGCCTAGCTTAACCTTTATTTCTTCCTCCGTTGTTGTTTTAGATATAGTAAACCGTAGATATTTAAATTTATCTGTCCTTTACATTGTCTTTTTCCAATTTATTTCTAGGCCTCCTTTACATACTCCTCTTTGATCTTTCTCACGATATAACTGATATCCTCTTTGTCTTGGGCCAATACTACCTGATCATCTGTTTCCACTTCTGCTGTGCGTGTTCTAGTAATATTTTAAATAACGTTGGAGATGTTGGGCATCCTTGCAGTAATCCGCTGGAAGTTTCAAACTGGGTTATTATTTTATTTCCAACTTTTATATGTGCGTTGTTGCCTTTGTATAAATTCTTTACTGCGTTTATAAGTGTTTTTGAGATTCCCATTCTGTCTATAGCCTTCCATAACTGCTGCCTTGGTACGGTATCGTACATCTTCTTTAAATCGACAAATACCAGGTGTATATCTCTATTTTTTTCTCTTTTCTTTTTATAATTTGTTGGATAGTGTGAATGTGGTCTATGCACGATCTTCCTCCCTTCTGTACTCATTTCTAGTTTGCTTCTTAGTATCTTGCCATATAGTCTCGACATTGTTGGGATTAAACTAACTCCTCTGTAATTCCCGCAATTCCTTCTCTTTCCCTTTTTAAATACTGATGTTACTTCAACTTGTTTCCATTCCTTGGGAATGCCTGTTCCATTTATTATTTTTTCAAACATTTGTTTTATAATTCTCATTAGCTTTTCTGTCCCATTTTTTATAAGTTCCGGTCTTATTCCACCTATCCCCCCTGATTTCCTGTTTTTTATAGTGTCTACCGCTTTCTTTATATCTTCTTGTGTTATAACTATTTGTTCGTCCTCTGTAATTCGTATTTCTTCCTTAGTTTCTTTGAACTTGTCTTTTTTCTATCAGCAGGTCTTTGTAGTGTTTTTCCCATTTTTGGTTCTGTATGTAGGATGTGTTCTTTCTTTCCTATCTGTTATTAGCGATTTTATTACTTTTCATGCTTCTGAACTTCTAGTTTCACCTATGTATTGGTCTATACTTTTTCGTGCTCAGCCACTTGTGGTATAATTCTTTCTTCTTTTTAATACTGTCTATCGTGCATTGAGTGAAATTCCATTTATATCTTTTCTGCGTCTGTTCCACCTCTCCTAGCGCTTCCATTCCGGCTTGTTTCAAGCATTCTTTTATATGTTGATAGGTGTTATCCACATTTCCGTCGTATCTAAATTCTATTAATTTTGGTGTAGTCTTTTTTGGTACAATTGTTTTATTGTTTCATCTTGTAGTAAATGTATTTTCAACTGTTTTTCTTTGTCCGTCTGTTCTATTGATTCTTCTTCATTCTTTGTTGTTTTGCCTGTCCATGGGAACTCCATCTTTGCCACTAGTAATTTGTGGTCGCTGCCACATTTTGCCCCTCTTAAAACTCTAACATCTTTTACTTGAATTGTAGTTCTCTTTTTTATTATGATATAGTCTATTATTGACCTGAGCTTTCTTGTTTCCTGCGTCCACGTGTACTTATGGATATTTTTATGTTGGTAGAATCCATTTAGAATCTTCATATTGTTTAACTCACTCATTTCGATTATTCTTTCTTCGATATCGTTTAATGTAACCTCTCTGAATCTTTCTACCGCATCATTGTTTTCTTTCTTTTCGATTCTTCCATTCAGGTATCCTGCTATGATTATTTCTTCTTTTTGTTTTACTTGTGTAATTTCATCTTGTATTGTATCCATAAATATTTGCTTGTCCATTATGGGGTTGTCATCCGTTGGTCCATAGACTCCTAATATAACTATGGCTATACCGTATATAGTCATATTTACTTCTATTACTCTTTCACTTATCGGCTCCCAATTTTTTATGTTCCTCTTGTACCTCTTTTTTATTAATATCCATATCCCTGCTTTGGCTCTTTGTTCCTTTTTTACTCCGCACCAAATGTATACAACATCATCTCTCTCTTCTGTTCCATTTCCCCTTTTCATTGTTTCACTTATAATGAGTATATCCATTTTCATTTTTCTGTACTCTCCTATTACTTTCCATCCGTGTACGTTCCATGTCCCTAGTCTAAATCGTCTTTTCTTCCTCTTCTTTTCTTTATTGCCTTGGTTGTAGTTGATGTTTACAACTGGTTTCCAAAATCCGTTAGCAGAATTACCCCCTCCCCCCGTATCCTATGAGGCTCCCTTTATTCAAGGTGAATAGTTCCGCTTGTTTTCATCCTGCCATTGTTCTTCAGAATCCTTATTTTTTTTACATGTGATCGGTTGTTTATGCCTAACGCCACAACCCCTAAAAACCCTAAAAATTTTGCGGGGTTCAAGTTTTCGTCAAAAAAATGTGCACCAATCATAGGTCTCCTATAATTCCCCCAAATACGTTGAGGCTCCACCGATTTTGGCGGTGAACAGTGCGATACAGATGACCTTTTTGAGTATCATAGTAATGAAAGTTATGTCGGTTTATCAAGGCGTTGTTGTGGAAAGTTGATTCGTCGGTAAGTAAAACAAATTTAAAGAAGTCATCTTCTTCCCCAGAAATCCAACCTGCGTTGAAAGTCTCGTCCAGGTAAATTCTGATGAAGTTGTATGCGATAAGGATGGTACTTATGTTTTTTCAAAATTCTCCAAACACTTGATTGACTAATTCCAGTTTGCCTAAAAATTTCGCTTGAACTTACATTTGCATTATCAACCACTGAGCCTAAAACTAAGAACACAAAAAGTTTGTAGCAGTCCTTCAAAAGCGCTTTTGTCTGGATGTGGTCGATCGAGATACCTTTTTGCGTATACCTTTGGTGCGAACAAACAATTTCTAAAATTTTCACCAAAGATAAACGTCATATCCACTCTTTCTTCTTGAGAATACTGTTTCATTTTTTTAGTCTTAAAGTATTGAATATAAGGTAAGAATTTTGACAGTATTTGACCGAACACTAAGGTTAAGAACAGACAAAATGAAAAGTTATTTCACATAAATAAAAATTATACAGAGTGGTCCATTAGTTATAAGAGAGTTTTTGATGTTTGAAAAATATAAAATAAGAATCCTTTTCCTAAACACCCTGTACTAAATATAGAAATCCTACACAGCCTCAAAGGTCAGAATAAATCGATATAAATTTGTGTTACTCAAAGTAAGAGGTTTCCGTGTTTTTAGCTCTTGTTTAAATTGCATATTTTTCTTAAAATCGTAATTTTATCAAAATTGGTAAACGATAGGTATAGGGAATGTTCAATAAAGTTGACTTAATTTTTAACGTATAATCTAAAAATGCCATACAATACAGGGCGTTGTATTAAAAAACCCAACTTTGATATGTCACAATTTTCTGAACCACCCTGTATAATTGAAAATAATTTTAAAAAATAGTCATTATCAATTTACATAGGTCACCAAAAAATTAAGCTGATATCTCGTACCGTTTAGGCACAAGAGACCGAGAGAATAGTCGTGAGTCACCCTATTATATATATATATATATATATATATATATATATATATATATATATATATATATATATATATATATATATATACCAGAATAAGTGATCACGAGAATATTGATTTTAAGATAATTACAAATACTTATCTTTTTTAGGTTTTAAATTTTTTATTTTAAGGTAAATTATAAATTTGGCTAATGTGTGTTAAAATACACGATTTAAAACCTAAAAAAGATAAGTATTTGTAATTTTATCCTGGCTACTCTATTACATTTTGTTACTGTGTGTAAAATTTACTTATGGTAGCTTATTGAATCAATAAAAGGTAAATACGTAGACTATGTGGTTGTATAATTGGTAAACCTATACCATACATTTCTGTACATATACATACTTATACTACCTCATATGCGTTTCATTAATTTTTATGGGCGAGACAGAATCTTAAATTACATACACTTAAACAGTACACATTTAATCTTCTTTATTTACAATGCATTAAATTGCTTTATATGTCAAATAATTTTTACGCTATAGAAATGGATTCGTATATAATTATTTCCTTCCAAAAATAGGCTAACAAATGAATGCTTGCAGATTGTATAGATTATGTAAGACTGTAACAATAAGTCGATTTAACATGTAACGAGTGTTTAATTAAAAAATTAAAAGTAAAATCCTATTCAATGCAGATGAACAAACACAACTTGCTTACTGTGTTCGTTCTCACTTTTCACTCTTAGACATCGACTTTTTGACATTTTGAGTAAATCGTGTTCAAGTTTTATAGAAGACTAAGTGAAAATCGCATAGAAGTAACATCACTTTACTTACAATTCATTCACTTATCGTTGCACGAAATCTCCAATTCTCCCTTTTAACGTACGAATAAAACTTCCACAGACCAAGAAAGTGTATTTTTTCTAGACCCCCCATTACACGTGCAGTAAATCTCAACGTCCGTTGTCGATTCGAATCTCTAAAACCTCAATGTTTAAAATACAACTGTGTATATATTTGACTGACCGTGGTATATCTACAGGTTAAGGGATCTTTTAAATGTTCGCTCCTATTTTCATGATCTTATTTCCGTTAAAGAATATTTTTGCAGTTTTCTTGATGGAATGCTTCCTGAAGCTGATCTTAGTTTAAAGCGCGTACCGTTTTGAGGAAACGTTAGATACCTTCTCCCGCTTATACAAGTCTCATGTGTTATTTATGGTCGCGTTTCTCAAATCGTGAGATGAGTTATATGTTAAACTTTAGGGAGATGTTAATTAAATTGGACATACGTGAAATATGGATTATATTTACGATCTTATTCAATTTCAAGTGTTAATTCAACTAATTTAGAGCAGTGCGTTGCATGGATATTACAAATTAGAATTATTGTTAAAGTGGATGTGTTCAAAATAAAAGAAAATACTTTTTATGCTTTTGCGGTTTATGTTACTAAAACAAAATTTACATTCGTGACCAAACCAAATCAAAACAGACCTCTTATTTTGTATAATAAATAATTTAAAAATAAAAAACGGGAAGTTTAATATTTATGAGGTCATAGTACATTTTCATTAAAGAACGATTATGCAAATGTATATTAAAACATATTATACAATACAAATTATTCAAAAGTTTTAAAAAATTTAATAATTTAATTTTTTATAGATACATTTGTAACTGTACGTTGTGTTAAGCGGTTGTCGTTTTTGAATAAGTTACACTGTTATGTTTATCTTTTTTTGTACTCATTCTATGGAAAAAGAATGTTTCCACTTATTTCCGATGCGTGAAAACACGATTTTCCCGCACCCCGTTGTTCTTTAGTTTCCGATAGCGCCAAGAGATATTTACGTTACACGTTTGGTATTACGTTCTAATTAATACAAATGTCATTGTCAAATGTCAATGGTCATTTGATGCAAAATCATTTACAAAAGTGTTAATTTTTAAAAAGAATTACAAGGATTTTACACAAATGTTAGTTTGCATTACTTTTAAGTATGTAAATGTGAACATATTAATCAAACTATTTTTCAGGAGAACTGGAAGAAAAAGTGCAATTCTGAAAAATTCATGCATTTACAGTGCAATTACTTCAGTCCTTGTGCAAATGCTTCTTCGCTATCACTCATTTTAACACAGTTTCAAAAAATTTAAAAACAATGACAGTTGATTTCAGTTTTAAAAATCTAGTAGGCAGATTTATCAATTTATCACATTACCAACTCATCATTAAAAAAAAACTAAATAATTCGCACTAAATGCAGCACTCCCTGCGGCCGTGCTGTCAAAAAGCGCTCACGTGGGAAAATTAACTTTCCGAACTAGTTTTTCCACTTGCAGGATTTAGTAACAAATGATTGGAATTTATAGTGCACAAAGGATTTCTTTAAATTAGGCTCGGTCCACATTACATGGCCGCTCTCGATCCCGGTTGCATTTCCTAAACTGCAAACGTGGTCTGTATCCGCCTCGAGCCTATCGTATCCCGAAGCGGGACCCGATATCTGCACATTCTCCTAAACCGTACATGTGATTAATATTTCTACGTGTGCAGTGAGGCATTTGCTGTATATTACTCATATGATTATAGAAAAGTGAAGTATAATATAAGGAATATACAGGGTGTCCAGAAAATCTCCTGACAAACGAAAACTGCACATAATACACATGATTTTATCTCGATTTGACCTAAATTACCTTAATCCAAAAATGTCTCCTAAGGTGAACGGTAATCACTTCGGTTCGTCGGGACTATGTCCCCTTATACCTTCATCTCTGTGTAGTTGCATTGATGTTAGGTTTGCCGCTTTTGAATTGCGGCGTTGTTCCCTTTTCGCGGGATGTTTATTTTCGGTCTGCTCTTAACGCTTTAATGATTTTCAGCGCTAAGGCGACGTCGTCTTCGTCCGAGTTTTTGTTTGTTTCTGTGGAGTTTCCGGCCGTGACTGTTGCGTAGCTGGTGCTGTTTGTTACTGGTTTATGTTGCCGTATGGTGGTATTTACGACTGTGGTGTTGCGCGGGTGCGCTGTGCATCCTTGTAGTTTGCCGTGTGGTATCCCAGACAGTTGCAGTATTTGGTGTTGTTGTCTTCTCGTGCGAGGTGCAATCCCTGGTGTGGTGCGGCTCCCGCACTTCACACATCTGGGGTTGCATGGCATCCGTTTGTCGAATGTCCGAACCGCTGGAAGTTATGACACTGTCCGATGCCGTGTTTTTGTGAGGCGTCTCGACGCGGATTTTAAGGTAGCCGATTTTGGTTACGTTGTATGCGCTAGTTGCTATTTCGTTGCGCTCTAGATGTGCCAGGAGCATCGACGTACTTCGTCGCTCGGGTCCTGCGTGCATGCGGGTCAGCCTTTGAACCGCATACCCCATGTTTGTGAGATCTTCTCTTACCGTCTCGATTACTGCGTCGTCTTGCGGGACGCCCTTTATTACGATTTTCAATGGTTTTTCAGCCTCCAACGCGTAGATGTTGAATTGAATTTGTGTGTTGTCCAACGCTTTGGTGGCGTTTCGATAGTCGTCGGTTGATTGTAATTGAATTTTTACGCCTCTTTTGTTTGTAGAAATTGTTTTTGGATGTATGTCGACCCCGTTGAGTGTCGACATTGCTCTCGAGTAGTCATATTCGTGATGCAATATCAGCGGACTGACTCGTTCTCCCTTTGGTTCCGGGGGGTTCGGTTCCTGTGCTCACTTTTCTTTCAACTGTAGTGAAGCCGTCGTCGTCGTGCTGGGTTTTGGTTTCCGCATCATTGTTTATTGGCGGAGGCGGAGGGATGTCCTGCTCCATTTCACCATCAGAGGTTTGCGCGGTCGGTTCTATTTTCCGTCCGTGGCGTTTCTTTTTCTTCCGGCGCGGCTGGCTTTCTTCGTTGCTCGGGCCGGGGATCACAGCAGGGATCGGTGTCGCAGCCTGTGCTGCTTTCAGCTGTCGTTGGAGGTCTTCAATTAATCGTTGTTGTTTGGCGTTTTCGTCTTCCAGGTCTTTTATTCTTTGTGTGTATACATTTTGCTGACTTTTATGTGCTTGTATCTGCACCCTGGCAGACTCAAGGAGTGTGGTGTTCACGGATGCGACGGTCGTGTCGAGGTCGTAATCATCAGATTCGGAATCGCTAATTTTTGTAGCCGGATTTACGCGGTGAAAACTGCGTAAACCCGTTACAGAAGTTCTTTTTTCCTTTTTGGCTAAGAGCGCGCACGCGAATTTCTCAAGTTAATAGCTGTCTCTAGGCACAAGTGCTTCGATCGAGTGTTCGCTCAAGAGTCGACATGGCACCGTGGAGTCACTTTTTGTTAAATATCTCAAAAACATATCTCAAAAACCCTGCTAAATAAGTTAAAACTTGGTACCTACAACGAATAAGTCGATAATAACAAACTGGCCACTGAGAACACGATTTTCTTATTGCCATCAGAAGCGGTCCACTTGGGGAGGCCAACAGCTTTTTTTAACGAAAATTTTTTATTTACAATTTTTTAATGGGTTTCACATCAAATTTATATTTTCCATACAAAATGTGCTCTTAGTGAAATCGCTATCTCGTACCGTTTGCGAGAAAAATAAATTTAAACTTTTTGTGTGTTCTGGCAGAATATAACGTTTCATTACTAAATTATGTGTTCAATGCCTGGTTCGCTGTGATAAATCAACAAAGAGTATCTGATTTTACTTGTTTTAATTACTTATTTAATTTTCTGTACAATTTTGTGGAAATCATGATTCATAAATCAAATGTTTTATTTTCTAATGGTAGTATAATACAATATATGTATCTAACATAAAAAATAACATTAAGAGCAACTAACAACAAGAAGACCAAACGAATTTTTATAGTATATGGTCTACATGATGACCATTTGTTTCAATACATATATCTATTCTTTTCTGTAAAGATTGTCTAATTCTTGCAAAAATTCCACGTTTCATTGCAAGCATCTTCAATTCTTTCCCATAACTGATCAAGCGCGTCTATTGGAACAGCATAAACTAATCATTTTAAGTATCCCTAAATAAGAAATCACAGGGGTTTAAGTCTGGGATCTTGCAGGCCAATTGACTGGACCACCTCTTCCAATCCATTGGTTACCATAACTATTGTTAAGAATTTGACGAACTTTTGCACTAAAAGGAGCTGGGAAACCATCGTGCAAGAGCCATAAATTCTGTCTGCTTATCAGGAGAACGTCGTCTATTAAATCCGACAAAACAGCAAAAAATTAAGATACTCATGTCCTGTTAAACAGCCAGTCATTATTACTAAATCTTTGCTGACGCTTAGTCTCTTTTATTGCATGAGGAGTTTCGTCAATATATGCGTAATCATGTGCATTATGTAAATTAAAAATCCCATCCCTGGTAAAGGTAGCTTCATCACAAAATAGAATATTAGAAACAAAATTAGGGTCCTGATTCACCATCTAACATCGCATGAACTCTCTGAAGACGAAAAAGATAAAAGTTTTATCGATGAATAATGTTCCGTATGGAAGATTTGGAAATATTAGGATGCATCGTAGCGAGTCTTCTGATGCTAATCTCAGGATTCTCTTCAATTTCCATCAAAACATCGTCTTCGTATTCTTATATAACATCAGTGTGTCTACCAGTTTCAGATTCTTAGGAATTACTGAGCCAGTTTCTCTTATTCTTTGGTGTAACGCTGTAAACGTCGAGAGACTGGGATGCCTTCTATTTGGAAAGCGTGTATCGTCTCCCAGGTACCCTATCTTGAAAAGCGTAATTTGAACTTATTTGCAATAATGCAAATTCAAGAACAAAACAATCGCTAAATGATTTATCTTGACTTGACTGACAATAATGTCTCTATTACTCAAATTAACTGCCTGCCTTACTTTGACTTTCCAGGCAATAATTAAAACATTAGAATTTATTGACAAGTCTGATATATAATTACTCGCAAACCTCAAATCTGATTAAACGAAGTGGCCGTCTAGTGGTAGGTACATTGTACTATCTAAATTAGATAGGCTGTATGAGGTAAATGCTGCATCATGCGGGGCAGGCAAAAAATGAAACTACTCAAATTAAAAATCAACGAGCGTTGTACAGCGGTTGTTCAGCCCGTTAGTATACTCTTGTGGGAAAGAACCACCAATAAAACCCACTTTATTCATAAATAAGTAATTGCACAAATCAAACAAAAAAACACAAATTGGTTCTGAAAATAACAGTTTCACAAAAACTAAGTAGAATAAAATACGAAATGGAACTAACAAACACAATAATAAATGACAGATGTCTTAGTTGCAACATTGTAATTTTATTTATGATGCTGCCAACTTGTAGAATTGTTATACCCTAGAATATTACCTTTAATGTCAATCCTCAATATTAGTATCACATTGGTACTGCTTTTACGTCATATGTCACGTGCAAAGCTTTTAGGATTGCCAGGACTTTACCTATATTTAGAAGGTAAATTTTATCTTACCAATTTGAAAAGGAAACAGAACTTTTCTTCCTTTCACTCTAAGTACTTGCATGTTGTCGGACATTTCATCTATTATTTGGTTTTGCTCAACAATATTTATGTGAGGTGTACTCACATTAAAAACGTCGAACCAGTCATTAATCTGCAACCATTAGTAAAATATTAATTTAACAATATGAATAAGTGGCCTTTATTGTATACCAATTTAAATAATTTAGCACATTCATTACAATTTATGTGTGATAGAAGATGACCAAGAGTTCCATACCGACTTATTGCTTTTGACATGGTGTGCGAAAATAATTTTGCAGCATATTTTACTCATTGTCTTTGAGCGCCTCGGACATTTAATTTGTTTGCACATTTTGTGAGTAATTGTGAAATATGATACAGCGGTAGCATCTATTGTCTTTTCTACGACAACCTTTGTAATTTCTTTGTCACATAAAACAAAACCGTGGTCTACAAAATTATTACAGATTAACTCTAATAAATGTGGAACGTCTGCAAAGGCAAATATTTTTTCACCATTTTGTTTTTTAAAGAAAGGTTTTGCTGGAGTTACATCCATTTCTTTAAATAATCATCTATCCCCACCACCCAAATCACAAACAGTTAGGACTACCTACTTTAAAACCTATAAAATGATTTTGTTTAATGGTGGTAAGTATTAAAAAATTTCTGAATTGATAACTATTTACCAGAGTTTTCCACAAAATGATTAATTTCAGCAGTTTACTTAAGGTCATTTTAAAATCATAACTAAATTAAATGGGTTGTTTCCATGATTTTAACAAACCACTCAATACGACTACTTGAACATATGAAAAAGGCTACATATCTTCATCTTCAACCCGATCATAAATATATTCTGTCTTCACTTTCAGTTCATCAAATAATAATGAACAAATTTTATCTGATTCACAAAAGTCTGATGATTCGACAATTTTGAAAATATTTCTCAATATTCCTTATCGAACAACTATTTTCTTTAGCCAAGATCTCAAAGTGGAAACAGTTGGATATGGAAAGCCTTTTTTCAACATAAGCCTGTATGCTCTAGGTCCAACCGAATATAAAGTAATTGCATTAGATATTTCTGATGTTGACCAATTTATATGACTATTGTTTTGTAATTTTTTTATCTGATTTTTTGAAAACACTTTTTTCAATCCAGATAATTATGCTTCCAATTCTTCAATTCTTTGGTCTTTAATTCCCACTGTATCCTTGTAGCGTCCCCCAATTATACTTAAAAAGTATAATTTGAGCTTATTTGCAATAATGCAAATTCAAGAGCAAAACAATCGCTAAGTGAATTATCTTGACTTTACTGACATAATGTTACTATTACTCATATTAATTGCTTGCCTTACTTTGACTTTCCTGGCAATAATTACAACATTAGAATTTATTTACAATTCTGATATTTATTTACTCACAAACCGCAAATCTGATCAAACGAATTGGCCGTCTAGTGGTAAGTACGTTGTGCTATTTGAATTAGATCGGCTGGATCAGGTAAGTGTTGCATCATGTGGGCAGAAAAAAAAATGAAACTACTCAAATTAAAATTAACGAGCTTTGGGCAATGGTGGTTCAGCCCGTTAATGTACTATGCTGGGAACGAACCACTAATAAAACCCACTTTATTCATAAATAAATAAATAAATAATTGTACAAGTACATTAATAAATCAAATAACACAAAAAAACAATGAAAGGGTTAAGTTATAAAAAAACACCATTAAATTAGGTTAAAGTGCGTACAAAATTATAACATGCCGGTCTTTAAGTAAATACGCACATAAAACAATAAGGCAAATTACGGTACATATAAAATACAACAACAGTAAAATTGCACAGGTGATAATAAGGTAAAGACAAGGACAAAACAAAATAGACAATGAATTTACACGTACACAATTGTTTAGTGACTACTAAAGCACAAAATACATACGGCAAATTACAATAAATTACATATAAAGAGAAATTAGTTCGGAGGTAAACAATTCTACTTAACAAACTGACAAAAAAAAACAAAGCCTTACAAGGTAAGTTGTAAATAAATCATACCATCGTGACCGATGCACAAGTTTGAGTGAATTAGAAAAATACAGTGGCCCTTTCTCAGGTTCCACAACAAAAACAATAAAAATAAAATTCGATGTATTTAATGGTCATCTGGAACCGGGAGTATGTAACCACTTGGCAATGGCCCATTCCAATTAGTAACCAAGAATTATCCTGTGCCCGTTCTCCAGGCCCACCTCTACACAAATATAACAACAAACAATAATGCTAATTCACTCAAATACCAGAGTGAGGGAACTCTGTGCTGTCTTTTATTTTAGCAGATTTCAGCTTAATGAGCCCGCGTGCGAATGAGATGCCTTTGCAAGGCAATTCTCGATTTTTAATACGTTATATAGGCTTGTAGAATTATTAGCTGCCAGCCCTAATTTATATAAAATACCTACTTACACTTGAGTATATATATATATATATATATATATATATATATATATATATATCCTTTAATTGATCACAGACACAAATCGTTAACATACGCGGCTTAACTTCAAAAGGGTGACTGTTATTTATAGATTAATATGTAGAAAACACATTAAACCAACACTCGAAAGAAAAGACAAATTAGTGTTGGCTAATTCAAAAAAAAAATGTACACGCAAAAAATATTTTAAAGACAAACTGTTTACATTGAAGATATGTAATTAATCAACCCGATCTGGCTCCGTCGACACTCTAACTGTAACTCCCTTTTCCCTCGATTTCAAAACTAACTACATTTACACCGCAATCAACCCCATTTTTCAAAAGTAATAAAAAACAAAAATTATTGTTGGAACAGTTTCATATTAATTATTGAACGACATCTTAATTTGAAACATATGTATTCGTTCGTAACAAGCGCTACATTTAGGTCTCAAGTTTCAACGTATCAAACAAAGACGTCTTTGATTGTAGTTGTACCAACGTAATTAATTACTAACTAGTGACATTTTATATCAAGAATATGCGCATAAGAATTTCCAATGATTCGTTACGCCCTTCAGTAAAGCAGCTTTTAAGAGTACACCTGCTAGTCAAACCTCAAACACATGTTTTTAACCCTTAGCGAAATATTAGTTACAAAATAAAAGATCCCGAAAACCATGCTAAAATAACGACTTAATATTTATTTAATAAAATATGTTAAACCCCGTTAATTAACTTTCCTATCCCGGTAACAATTTTGATTTAAAGAACCTACAGCCATTGTTTAACCTTTTGTCTTTGGGAAAATGATAAAATTTAATGTCTTCTGACTTTTGCCTGATTATCACACATACAGGTACCAAAAGCACAACGCATGTTAAAATACTTAACGCGTTAACAAGACAATTAACCAGAACTTCAACGCTTGACTTCAACGAGTATGGCCTCAATTGTAACACAATGACTGACGTCATACGCGACCAAATTCTCCGCCCACCATGCGCTATATCACATCTTTCTTATATGTATCTTGGGCAATCTTGAGATAAATTCATTTCCTCAAAATTAATTAGAGAGCAGTCATAAAAAGTAAAAAAGTATAGATTACTGCACAATGCATATTTAGTTGTAAGATACATAATTTAGTAATTTTTTTTATTTAAAGCACGCCTTAGCGTGTTTAAATCGAACTTTCAAAAACGCGTGTTTTTTTAAGTTACCATGGCAACATCAACGTCAAATAAAATATTACTAACAAATTCAAAACCTTTATTTAAACATTATTTAACACTTTTAATTTTATAAATGAAAATAGAGAGTACAGTTAGTATTGTTAGATATATTAATTTTTACTTACATATTTTACATTATTAGTTCTTATTTCCATTTTTTGTAGTAATAACACTAGTATTAATGATTTCAAGGTGCACCAATAAAAAAAAATAGCGTAAATTATTCGTACATATAAATTATAATTTTGAATAAAGGTAAATGATTTGAATTAATGAAATTTCAAAATAAAAAATTTTTTTTTAATTTAAAAGTCGCGCGTGGGAAGAAAATATTTTCTCCTAAGCTGTACGAGGGCGCTATTAAGTCTACCAAATTTAACATTGAGTATCCACTCTCCCCACCCTATCTGCGTCTAGTGGAAAACTTTGATGTGAGCTAATTCGCGACCGTATTTTAGGCAATTTCTCTGATTTCAGGGAACGTACATGCAAGATTATCTTGATTATCCTCCATTTTCGTGTTTTGTGGCAGAATTTGGATAAAACAAAAAGGGACTAGATCAAATTTTCACTTTTAAAATTAAGACATTACCAATCGCCACAAAAATCCTTAAATCAACTAAAGTAAGAAATTTTGGTTTAAAAACGGCAAAAAAGGACAAATTACAAAAAATAGCATGAAAAAGCGTGTTTCAAAAGACCATTTTTTCAAAAAACTCGTAGCTACGCCACTCGTTTTTTTAAACTTGAATTCGTGCTTCAAAACTGGCCTTAAACAACTTGTTTTATATATACTGTTATGTCTCTCTAACCATAGGTAATTATGTTTTTTTTTTGGTGTTCATTTTATATGTAATTTATGTACTGTAAACTGACATTACAAGTTGAAATCGATAGTGTATTTTAACTCTTCAACCAAACAAAAAATAGTTCAACAATAGAAGTTGTTTTATTGTGTTTCATGGTTGTTACATCATATCACGCCATCTTTGGAAATACAACGCGATACTTTGCACCTTCAATAAGTGCAGCATGACAAATCACAAAAAAATTGTAATTCACTAAATCCATTGTTATACATAATATTATTACCTAACTATAATGTTCTATTATCAACATTTTAAAAATAAAACTTCAGTGGTTGACGATGCTAAAAATTATATTTTTACAAATAATTAAAATTCATAGTAAAGAATTTAAAAAACTAGCATTTGTTTTACTGTAGTCTGAGAAGAAAAACTTACAAAGCAAAGTTTGTATGAACTGAAACATTTTAATAATTTACACAAAAGACCTTTCATTTAGTTAAAAATATAAGCAAGCTTAATCTTGACGTTACGTAATTTAAAATACCATTTCAGACTACATTACTGGAGTTCATGCTTTATTTCTTTCACTTCTAGTTTTTCCTTGCCATTATTGCCTGTTTTTATTGTGTCTTCATGAGAACGCCGAAATATGCTGATGAAATATTAAAGGAAATTAAATTCCACTTTTTTTTCGAAACATTCAGATTAGAATTTTTTATGTTGCTATAAGTAAGTTGTAGACAGTAGACAGTGAAACGAATTGACATGATCGATTTTAAACCATTAAAAGTTAAAGGTAGAATTCAGTTCAGACGATTGTTAAGAAAAAAAAAAGTTACGATAACTACATTGCACGCTTGAGACTAAGTTTTATTGATAATGGAAGTTTCACGTCAGACTTCCTTTGTTGACAACTGAAAGACTTCATCAGTGTGGTCGTTCGACTATGAATTGAATCTCTTTTACAAGTAAACGTTCTTAAAAAAATTCAATTAATTGTTGAAATTAAGGGAACAGATTTTCCAAGCTCATAAATTTACCAAAAAGGTACGAAATATTCACTTAACACCGTCTAAAACCTTCATAGAGTTTAAAATCAATGCGCGTCGGGGGGCTTGTGTCTCTATCGATTAGTGTCCTTTGTCTGTCTCAACTTGTAGATGTACTATTCCTGTCATATCCGATAGACATTAACTCTTGTTTTCTCGATGAATAGCATCTCCGAAAATACATTTTAAGATCTCAGTTAGCACATCTATTGAACTTTTTTAGTTAATGGCTGTTATTTAATAGAAATTTCGCTAAAACAGTGTAGATTAACAGGGAGTAATTTATGTAAAATTCAAAAAGATCAATCAACGTCATGTCAATAACAAATTTCTGTTTTATTCTAATACACGCTGACAACCTTAACATTGAGTTAAAATTACATTTATGTCTTCTTTATGATGGATTAATCGTTAGTGTTTTCTACTTCGAAAATTAATCATTCTTTCTGAACATCGTCTAAGAGTAGTGTTATGAACGTGATTTGTTAGTGATTTTAAGCATGTGAAGGATCTCATTTAACTGCATAAATTGATTAAGAAGCACATAAAAGAGATCGCGTGCTTTAATATGGCAGGATTTAGTTGAGATTAGAAAGGATGAGTCGAAATAAAACACTGATTATCGCAAGAAAGATCTTAACCAACACGGCTCAATTACAGTAATCACTTTGGAACTGAGACCTAGGATTTTGTTAGAAAGTCAACGGACTAAAATTAATTTAAATAACAATAAAGTACATTATCATTGTTATATGTAGCATTTTTAAATGTCAGAATACTAATACAAACGATATTTTGTAAGATTTAATACTTTTCTTTACTACTCAGGTGAATAAAAATAAAAATGTTATTATAAAACTTCAAAAGTTGTATGTCTACGATGTCTGAAAATGTCACATTGCCACATAGTTATACATACAAGGCGTTCATTTCAAAACTTCCTACCTCGGATTTCTCGAAATGTGAAGGTTTTTTTAAAAAATCCCTGAAATACATACAACGGATTATGGAGGGGGTCAACTTTTTAACCAAGAATGGTTTCGCCCCCTTTTACCACCTGTCCCCAGGAGTTACCTTCAAAATCTTGAATGGTAAGAGTATCAAGTGATAGCTCATTTGAAAGGCCCCTTTGATTGCGTTATTTTTTTTTAATCGGTCCATTCGTTTGCGAGAAAAGTAAGGAAAACTTTTTTGTCCCATATTCGCAAGTGGCGCCTCAAGGCCTGGGCGAGCGGGGCGATTGCCCAGGGCGCTGTGAGCGATGGGGCGTCAAATGAACGGTAATTGCACTAAGCGTTAACTGTATATTTTGCAATGTTAAATAGATACCTTTCTCTGCAAGAATTTTGAATATTTTCTTGCAGAGAAACATCTCGCCCCCACTCTCACGACAATTGTTGAACATATCTATAGTTCGTACTGCTACAGGTACTACACTCGGTCACTCTCAGACAGTTCAAATCCAAATCCTTTCTCATCAGTCTCACTCGAGTGTGCCGTATGCTCTTGTCGCTCGTAATAGCAAGACATACCTATCGGATCGAATAATTTTGTCAAAAGGTCATTTAAAAAGAAACCCTCTGGGCCTGTTTATCGAAAAAGACAATTACAAACAGGCAGCTACCTTGAAACGTTTCATTATCCGTGCCGGCCAGACCTGCTCTAGCTTTAACGTCAGTAGCAGATACCAAGTCTACAGTAGGCGAAACGTGTGAATTTGACTTTTCGGCAGACGAACTAAACAAGTCGCCGTTTGTTGTACTCGAAGTCGAGGAAAATGGAAACAAACCTAATCATACATCTCAAGAATTCTGAAAATTTCATAAAGACGAAACAAAAACCTTTGGATGAGGTAGGTTTTTATTAACTTGTAATATCACAAGAGCTTAAATTATTCCGGGAATTTTCTTAAAATATTCGTTTTCAGGAACGCTCGTGTGGTATTCGGTAAGAAAATCGTATGACACGGCCACAAAAAGTATTAAAATTCGGGTTTAAATTTTTTTTTAAATTATGCAGACCGTGATTACCTTGACAACACAAACGTAATAACGTTATTGTCGGGGGTAACACCATAAGAGCTTGTGTTTATTTGGACAAACTTTCATTTTGAAACGAACGAAAGCTTTGTTGCTTGGTAATTGACGAGAGCAAATAACATGGTATCTTCTGTTATTCGCTGGAGTCGTATTACCTAAAAGCAACAAAGTTTGAGTTTTGTCAAAATGAAAGAATGCCCCGGGAATAAACACAATCTCGAATGGTATTTGGTAAGACAATTTAATGAATCATTTCATTAAAAATAATAAACTATATTTTAAGCGTACAAGAGGTTTTACGCGGGCGATAATTTTTCTATTTATCTAAAAAAAAGGAAGGTTGAAAAGAGAAAGAGAAAAATGATTGACTGGAGGTAAAACCTTTTATTGTATTATAGTCGACAATTCCAAAAGAAATTAAACGACTTTCAGTAGTTTGACGACAACTGTCAGACGTTCTGATGTTTCAATTTCAAAGGTAACTAGTATATACCACACACCAATCAAAAGGTAAACAAAAAATTATCGCTGTCATTCTTTCTTCCTTCCTCACGTGGAATTATTAACAGAAAGTTACGAATAATAATATATATAATAATTATATATTTCAGTATAAATGTCAAACTGGCATCTTCCATATCAAAAATTTCGTTTAGGTTGGTGTAGGTGTAAAAATTCAAAAATTTTCTTTTAATTCCCAATTTGATTCATCTATATTTGTCCAGGATCCTCAAGAAGAAGCCGAAAAACCGTTGATATCACATGATCCTGGAGAATGACCTGTACATCTATCCGACAACATTCGTCAAATTTTAATTCATCGTGTGTGAATTTATTCACAACCAAAAGAGAATGATAAAATATTTGTATTCTGAATCGGGATACTTAGTTTGGAAACACATGTCTGAGGTGTTGTCGCAACATGAAAAGTCGCCAGGACACATATTGTCTTTTAAATCTTGGATAGAGAGCAGTATGCGGCTACGTTTGGATAAAACAATTGACTCTAAAAATCAACGAATTATAAAGAATGAAGTTGACCTATAGGGAGAAGTTTTTAAGCGCATAGTGTTGATGGTCGAGTTTCCTGGGACGCAGAATTTAGCACTTCGTGGTAAAACTGATACACTTTATGCAAGGGACAATGGTAATTTTCTGAAATTACTGACCATTTACGAACAGTAAGCTCTAAGCAAACTTTTGTTCACTATATAGGGAAAAATATTCAAAACGAAATTATTGAAATGCTTGGTTCAAAGATAAGACAGCATATTTTAAACGTAACACGTAAGTGGACATATTATTCTATTATTCTAGATTGTACGCCTGACATAAGCCACACCGGACTATCTTTAGTCATCAGATGCATAAGCAGTGAGGACAGGAAAGACACCTGGAATCGAAGAGTACTTTTTGGGTTTTGTTCCTGCCGAATGTTCAACAGGAGATGCTCTGACAAATACTCTTTTATCTCAGCATAATACCTCTGGGTATTATGCGCAGACAAGGTATGATAATGGGGCTAACATGCAGGAGCCAAAGGAGAATTCTAGACATGAACCCTCGGTCATTTTTCGTAGCTTGCAGTTCACACTTTCTTATCCTAGTTGTAAATGACTCAGCCTTATCTTGCAATGAAACCGTCAATTCTCTGCTTCAACTTATAGCTGCTCAGTGTTAAAGAAACATGTAACTTCTTTAACAGTGAAACTATTAAACGAAACTCGATGAGAGCGCTGTATTGATGCCGTGACACCTTTTCGCTACTAGATGATGCCTTATATGAGTTGTGAACTGATTGAAGAACTGATCCATACGGAATGAATGTTGTACTAGGTGTCTCGCTCGCAACCTAAAATGTTTTAAGTTTATCTGTTGCCTAGTCCGCTGGTATACAATTCAAGGTTTTGAAGAGGCACTAGTTGATGCAAGGGAAATTGCTGAAACTCTTGTGTGTGCACGTACACTGGCCGCCATAAATAAATGAACACACAGTAAACACTGATGTATTTTAATGAAATTTTCAGAAAACGTGTATTTTATTCCTATTAATAAACGATGAAAATTTTAGCAAGATACAAATATTGTTAACACTAATCATGCGTCGACCCTCCTCTATTTCTCACACATTCATCTAGCTGATTATGCATAGTTGAAATGAGTGAATGAATGTTAACCTGAGGTATACTGTCCCACGCTTCTAAAATCATCGGTCATCGTTATTTGTTCTCGGTGTTACGGGCTCTAGCCCTCTATACCTCCGTCTTATTGGCTTTTCGGATGATATAAGTAGATTTTCTGTACCTGAAATAAATACATTAAATATACCTATACCTTTGTTGTCGTTTCCTGAGATGAACTTCGGCTTTTATGCTTCCGGTCACCTTGGTGTCGTTGTTTCCTGTCAGTGGTTGGGTCGGCCGCTTAAATGGTGCGGCGGTTTGAGTCGTCTCATCTGTGAGTTTATCCTTTGATCTGCTTCGTTGCTTTGAGTGCCTTCACGATCTTCATGATGAGCGCGAAGTCCTCGTCTTCTGATTCTTCAGGTGCCTGTTTCTTGTTGCTGCCATCTGGGCGTAGCTTATCCCTGCTTCGGTCATCCTTGCCGGTTCCTAACTTCTGCTGTTCTGGGGCGTTCCCTTTCTTGATATTTCTTGGATGGGCGGGCATCCTCCGTAATTTGCTGTGTGCAACCCGGTGCACTTGCAGCACTTTGGTTCTCCGTCTCTCGGGTCTTCTTGCATTCCCTGGTGTGGTGCGTCCCCGCACACATCACACATCAGGGCTGTGCGTGGCATCCGCTGGTAGTATGCCCGTATCGCTGGCAGAGATCGTTCTTTACCGTTTCTATCATCTCGTCGTCTTGCGGGATGCCCTTTAGCAGTTTTCCTCTTCTAAAAGGTAGACGTTGAACTGCACTCCGATGGTGTCCAGTGCAGCTGTTGTCATCCTGTATTCTTCAGGGGTGCTTAAAATCACTCTGATCCCGTCGTTCGATGTTGTAGTAGCCTTTGGTGTAATTCCGACCGAGGCTAGCTTCTTCATTGTCCTGGTGTAATCCTCCTGTCGGTGGAGGATTAGTGGCGGGATCCTTTCTTTTCGGGCGGGCATTTCTTGATCTTGTGTTACGGCGTCCACCCGTTGCCGTTTAACTCCGCCTTTCTTCGTGACGGTCTTGTACTCTTCCTCTTCGGAGAGGGTGTCTTCATCTTTTTCTTGTTGGGAAGCTGCAGTGCAGACTTCCATCTTCTCGTGAAGCATTTCGGTTGTCTTTGTCGTATTCTTTGATGTTTCGGGAGTTCCATCGTTCCCTCTCTTCTTTCCGCTATGCCTTTTCTTCTTAGGGCGCGGTGACTTTCCGTTGTCGCGTTGATCTTCTTCTGCGCGAGCTTCGGAGATCTTGAGCTTGGTGTTGCTTGTCGACTTTTCAGTTGTGATCGCGTCGAGTCTTGCTACGACTTCTTCGTGTTGAGCTTGAAGGGTTTCAATGGTTGCCTTAAGTTCTTGGATTTTTCTCTCTTGAACCTGGAGTGTCTTGAGGTGTTCTTCTATCTTCATGTCTTTGGCGCGGATGACTTCCTGTGCCTTTTGCCATTCCCCTAGGTAGATTTGTTGTAATCTAAAATCTCTCTTCCGTTTCTCTTCGTACTCGCTTTCTTCGTCCGACGACATCTTGGATGGCTCTTCTCCGAGACCGGATCTATGTGGTATTAACCACACACTTCCGGTGCGAAGATTGTGGAGCTGGAATATAAAGATTAGTACTCGATACTAGTCGTACGTTCTTTTATATGATCTCGCCAATAGGCGTATCGAAATGTCTGAAAACTCTCTCCCAAAACACGAGTGTTCTGTTCAAGAGCTCAACACAGACTCCGTATAACCCTTTATTTCTAAAATCTGTTGTTGAAGGGCATCTACATTGTTTGGGGGTGGCTGTAAATCATTTATTCTCGGTCCTACCATATCCCATAAATGTTCGATTGGTGATAAGTCTGGAGAAAGCCATGCAAGCAGATCAACATTAGCAGTATTAGAAACTCCATAGCAACTCTTGAGGTATGCGGCCGCGAATTATCTTGCTAATAAATTGGATTTTCTATTTCTTGCAGATATGACAGTAATACTTGTTCAAGAACATTGTTAACGTACCGATTTGCATTTAATGTTGCCTCAATAACTGGTCACACCTTTAGTGAGGGCAGTAGGCCGTTCATACAGAAACCTACAAATTGCGTCTTTCTCCAGGACATCTAACCAATCTGCGACCATCATGAGCCCATAAACAAAATCGAGATTCGTCACTAAAGATGACTTGATTCCATTGCACATTCCAATGCAACCTCTCGTTATACCATTGCCGCCGTGGAAGTACAATGGCGTGGAGTTAGATGTAAACAAAGCCATGGTCGGTATGATCTGAGCCCAAAAGATCGAATTCTTTGATACGTCGATCGTAAGGAAATTTGTTGATCAGTTAATCCTCTCCATCTATCACCAACTTTCCTTGTTGATGAAAAACGATTCCGAAGAGCAACAAGCCGAAGAGCACAATCTTTGCGATTAGTGGTGCGTCTAGGACGCCTGGGACGCAACGTCGTCGTTCCTCATTATTTTCTGATCATCTTCGCCAACATACGGAAATTGTGGCGACACTACGCCCAACGCGAATGGGAACATCACGAATTGATAATCCGGTTTCTCGTAGACCAATTATTCTGCCACGTTCCAACTCGGTTAACTGATGGGAGTTTGCACAATGTCGTACAGGAGGCATTATTTCAATTTAAATGTGAGTTTTTGTTTCATTGTCGATGATTACTTGATTAATCTTTATTGTACCTTGCTGAAATTTTCATCGTTTCTTAATAGGAATAAAATACGTTTTCTGAAAATTTCATTACAATACAACAGCGTTAATTTATTTATGGCGGCCAGTATATATCTGGTTAGAGGAATATCTGTAAGCCATAGATATTTCAATAACCGACGTTTGGTCAACGAAGGTTGAAACCGTTACAACTAGCAGAGTGTTATACAACATGATTCGTGGCGAATTTTACAAGCTTTTACCGCGGATACAGTCTAATAGGCTTAGTCCAACATTACCGTTGAAAGTGTTAAAGCTCCTTCATTTTTCCGTATACAGGGTGATTCAGCGACTTACGTCATAATGTTCATAACCCCTAATTTCTATAAATGAGGTCATCTGTTATAATTGGGTTTGTGACACACTTAGGCCTAGTTGACCTTAACGCCTAATTGAAATCTACAGAACCGGTTCAAGTAATCAGTTTTTCAGTTATTAACTAATGAGTACGATAAGCAAGCAAATTAAGTTAGAAAGCATTACTGTCCCACTTTTCAAACATTTTAAATTAATAATAAATTTAGTTTTTATTAGTTATTGCAATTACTCACATTTTAAGTAAATGTTGATGTTTAGATAAAAAATAAGATTAAATGGAAGTATAAATCTCCAGTAAGTTTAATAATTTTTTCTTTAATTAAAAAACGACCAACAAAAGTAGTTGGGTTTATTTAACAAATATAACTTTGAAATTCATGCACCTGTTTCTCTGCATTTTTCCTGAACCATCAATTGTGTAATTGATTTTCTAATTATCAATGAGTTGGGTTGAAGTCGGAGCTCTCGCTGACCAAAGAGGACCGCTGCCACAACCGATCCATCCATTGGTATACGTATTGTTGAAATTTTCTATAACTTGTGCAAAATAACGGAGCACCGTCGTGTTGGAAATGCATTCCTCTAATTTGTATGTTTTCTAACAAAATAAGTCAAGTGTTTTGAAGGAAGTCTAGTTAACCTCACCATTATGTCGTTCTTGAAAGACATGGAGGCCTATAAATTGTTTATTAGGGCACAACAATCATTTGGACTGAATTTATGGTGAGAGTTATAAACACCGTTCCCTGTAAATTTAGCTTCGTCAATGAAGAGCATCATGTAAGTGGTTGCCTATTACTCCTAAGCACTCTATGTAAGTTTAAACGAAATATATTGTCGCTTGGTTCCAAACGCTGAACTTCTTGAATGTATATGGGTATAAACTTTCTGTTTTTTTTTAATCTTCCACACTTTTGTTTGTGAAATATGTGTAAGCGCTAATGCGGTACGAACACTTACATTGGAATTTTAGTTAAAAGTATTTAAGATGTTTTGAGTTTAATTTACTTTAAGTGCAACAAAGCAAAATCTCAATCTTACTATCTGGAATTTTATCATGCTTGTTGAGAAACCTGAGAGTTTAATGATTTCGTTTTCGACCATGAGGAAAACGTCTATGGTACTCCCTTACTGCATATCTTCTGTTCTCGTTGCAAAATCCGTAAACAAAAACAATGTTTGCATGTTCCACCTTTGAAAACGGTAAATAAGGTAAACGACGAAAAAATTAGGTACACTTAACGTAATAAATGTAACACTAATGCATAAAACGTAAACCAATCAATCCCGAACGTGGATGAAACATCAACTAAAAGTTTTTGGACATTAGTTAGCATTTTAGCAATGATAAACGACAGATAAACACACTCGATTTTCTTAATGTGTCAAATACTTCCATGGATATTCCGGATTTCATAAATAAAAATACTCTTTACATGCTACGCTTTGATCATAATTTCTTTTAATAAAAGAACATTACTTTACATTTTAATTTGTTTGCTTATTTGAACTAATTAGGAAATGTATACAGGGTGGGTGTCTACTGCGTGGACGGAGGATTGCTCCTTAACTATAGAGTTATCAAAACCAATTTTGGTGTGGTAATACACGATCATTGGAAAAATATAGGGTGATTGATAAAAATATGCCAACCTAAACCTGTGCTTTTTTTAAATGGAACACCCTGTATCTTTTGAATTTTTGGGTTCACTGTTACATTTAGAATAAAAGTATAGAAACTTGTATCTGTATCACTAATCGGTCTGCAGATATCGTCACTTTAGTAACAAAATAGAGTTAACTTTGGAACCACGATGCGAGCGTTGTCATCACGGTTTTGTAAATCTGTTTATACCACTGACTATTAATAATAGTATACTAACAAACTGGAAAATTTTTCGAAAACATGTAAAACTATACAGAATGATTAACTTACGCGAAATGTAATTTTTCTCAATTTTTTCAAATGCAACACCCTGTATATTTTTTACATGTCGATTCCCCGTGAAAAGTAGATATTAATTGGTAATAGGTTTCATAGCCATAAGACGGACTCTTCTTGAGATATTGACGCTTTTACGCAAATTTTTTCTAAAATACAAATTTACTATGACAATAGAATTCAACAAAACAAATCAGGTAGGCTAGCCGCTCGTAATCAAGAGGAACAATTGCATCTATTGTTGTGACGTTTGTATAACCATTAAAATATTGTTCCGTGTGTGTATTTTGAATGTCGCTTTGTCAATTTTTGTATAGAATGAATTTTTTTAAAGAAGGAATGGTCGATATGATCTATATTTACGGCGAAGCTCAAAGAAATGCTTTGTTGGCTACCCGTTTGTACTGTAAACTATCGTTCAGAGAGAAGACAGCCGCGGAAACAATCGTTTATGAATGTAGCTGAGAGATTTATAAATTCTGGAAGTGTGTGTTATCCCAAGCACGCAAAAACAAGCCCAAATGAAGAAATTGAGTTTCAAGTTGTGGCATCTCTTATAGAAAATCCGCAAATTAGTACTAGAGAGCTAAGTCCACACCTAAATCTAAATAGAAATACAGTTCGCAGCTTTATTAAAAAAAAACAAATTGCATCCTTATCATATCGAGTAACATCAAGCTTTAAGTGAAATAGATTTTCAAAATCTTTCTGCCAATGGGTAACTACTAAAGTCAATGAAGAACCCAATTTTGTTAACATTCTATTTACGGATGAGGCAACTTTTCACAATAATGGCAATATTAATACACATAACTATCATCACTATTCAGATACTAATCCACACATCTTAAGAGTTGTTGATCACCAGCATCGATGGTCAGTTAATGTGTGGGGTGGTATAATCAATTTTAATGTGGTTGGTCCTTTTTTCTTTGATGGGAGTCTTACTGGAGAAAGATATTTACAGTTTTGGAAAATGATTTACCCGAGCTTTTGGAAAATATCGAGGTAGATAATATTCGTACGATGTGGTTTCAACTGGATGGCGCCCTCCACACTATGCAATCAACGTTAGGCAATATCTCGATAGAAATTATCCGATGAGGTGGATAGGACGAGATGGTGTGCAAAACTGGCCAGCCAGATCACCGGATCTTACGCCCTTTGGTTTCTTTCTTTGGGGCTGTGTTAAAGAAAGTTTACCAACATCCTCCACCACAAGCGAAGATATGAAAAATAGTATTAGAGCTACGTTTCAATACATTTCGCCTTTAATGTTGTTGCGAGTGAATCTTTCGGTTACCGACCGAATTACAAAGTGTTTAGCTAGGCGTGGTCAGCATTTTGCACATTTAATTTGAATTTATGGTTTTATTCATTTATGTTTACTTGTTCAACTTATTTTTAGGTGTAGAGAATTATTTTATTGTTTAGTTATTAATTAAGTTTTCCTATGAGTTAAAGAATTTATTTTCCATTCGTATTTTCTTATTTGCTCTGGATTTTGTTTTATTTGCTCTTCTGTATGTCAATATTTTCAAATGAAACGTCAATGTCTCAAGAAGGGTCCGTCTTATGGCTATGAAACCTATTTATCAATCAGCATCTACTTTTCACGGAGGATCGAAATGTGAATAAATATACAGGGTGTTGCATTTGAAAAAATTGAGAAAATTACTTTTCGCATAAGTTAATCATTCTGTATAGTTTTACATGTTTTCGAAAAATTTGTCAGTTTGTTTGTTAGTAGTTATTAATAGTCGGTCAAACAGATAAATTTGATTTTAGAATATTTTTACATAAAGCGCCAATATCTCAAGAAGGGCCCGTCTTATGGATATGAAACCTATTATCAATCAGCATCTACTTTTCATGGGGAATCGAAATGTGAAAAATATACAGGGTGTTTCATTTGAAAAAATTGAGAAAAATTACATTTCGCGTAAGTTAATAATTCTGTATGGTTTCCCAGTTTGTTTGTTAGTAGACTATTATTAATAGTCGGTGGTATAAACAGATTTACAAAATCGTGGTGACAACGATTGCATCGTGGTTCCAAAGTTAACTCTATTTTGGTACTAAAGTGACGATATCTGCAGAACGGTTAGTGATACAGATACAAATTTCTATACTTTTATTCTAAATGTAACAGTGAATCCAAAAATGCAAAAATATACAGGGTGTTCCATTAAAAAAACAGGTTTGGGTTGGCATATTTTTGTCAATCACCCTGTATATACCTAAATATTTTTAGAATGTAGGTCCAATGATCGTGTATTACCACACCAAAATTGGTTTTAATATCTCTAATAGTTAAGGAGAAATCCTCCGTCCACGCAGTAGACACCCACCCTGTATATTGATTCCCCGAAAAACCACATTCAGGTTGATTGTTTATAAGTGATCCCAAAACAGTAATTGATTGAATCGGTCCTGGATATCTGGAAATGCAACTTTTATAATGTTATATGACTGAACGTTTCCACATTATATGAAGTACCATATTACAGAAATATTATTTATACAGCTTTCATAAATAAATAAAAAAAAATAAATTACCTAAACTTTGACACTAAATAACCGTATTGAAATAACAAGACCACTTTAACTCAGGTAATAATCCCTCTCTTAGAAAGGCCTTTGAATGTAAACATATTCAAAGACAAGACATAAGAAGCAAATTAGATCGCAGGAGCAAATCTGAGATTAGTTTAATTCAACCAACGCCTGTATTTAAGAAAATGCCGTGATACCCACTAAAAATATTTAATGAATTCAACTGAAATAAATTTAAACTTTTAATTATCTAATAAACGAAATAAGTAAATGTTAACGATATATATCGATATCTCTGTCATGTGCAAGATGTCCTGTAATTGTATCTGTAATCGGAAATCTTTAAATTAAACTTTTTTAAAATTTAATTAAAATTTTGTATCATCAGTAAGTAATCAAGCACTAAACGAAATTAGCAATCGTAATAATTCAAGTATTATACCATATAGACTTAGCGAATGCATAAATTAATTCAAAGTAGAATTTGTTCCAATCTATCTCAAAGGCCATTTATCATCTTTAGTTGTCACTAAACTGTATTTAGAATTGAAAAGGTTAATTAAAATGTTGAAAACTGTTAATTGACGATACGATATTGACTTAACTGATGGCTAACTGATCACTCAAAATTCGTTCAAGTGATTACTTTTCAAAATTTAGAATAGCGGCGAAACGTTTGTGGTACCTTGTATATACGAAGGATGTCCGGTTGTAACGTGCAAAAATCGATATCGAATGTTTTCTTATGGACTTTATAATTTTCTCTGATTACTGTTTGAAAAACAAAACTAAATAGGTATCTGAATTGAATATTTAGGATTGTTATTTAAGGGTTACTTGTTTTTTTTTATGATTGTGGAGCTGAACAGGCTAAATTAGGCCTATCGTGCTAAAGCACTCAGGAACACTTAGGAGGATGGATAAAGGGATAATGAATTGCCAATAGATGCCTATGAACAGCTACCTTAAATTTTCTCATATCATAAGTGAGAGGAAAACAGGAACTAGGGAGATCATTCCAGAGTTTAGAAGCCGTGTAGAAAAATTAGGATTGCGCCCGTTTGGATTCTCTACCATAATGATCTAAATTTTCTGTATTTACTGCTTTTACCATTTACATTACAAACCATAAGTGATTAAATTATATCTTTTATCGTGTTTACCTTTTCTATTTCATAAAAGTTCTAAATAAACCTATTAGTGTCATCTATGCTATGTCCGTGGGTTCTGGTTAGCTCCAAATTCATACATTTTACAGATATGTGTTACTTTGCTGAATCACCACTAGTTGGTGGTACCATTAAATAATTACATATTATTACCTTTATTGAAACATATACATATATGTGCTTTTTTTCTGAAACGGCCATTTTGTATGACGTGGATGCATTTAAAAAAATTTCTCTTGTTGCTGTTTATGCGGTGTAATCACCAGTTTTATATGAGAATTTTTCATAGAAAACTTTTCTTTACTTTGTAAATTAATATAATCGCTATTGATGCGGATGTAAAAAAAATGTTACTTGCAAAAAAAGTTAGTAAGTTTGCTCTGCGTCTTCAACCTTGTTGCAACTAGACTCTCTCTTTCAGGATTACTATACGATAATTCAATGCTGTTTTCTCAAAAGAATTATAATTTAAGCAGATCGTGTAAAATCATCACATAGAGCTCGTCTTCGATCTACAGAGACAAAACAACGTTATATGAATAAATTGTCATATATCTTACCTTATTTCTAGATCTTTCTTCTCGTCTTTCATTCTCTTCGTTTTCGTTGAATATTCGTTAGTGTACGTTTCGTCTCGCTTTTGGTTTTGCTACGATGTGCCCTTAACTGGGATTGCTTGTAAATGACTGGGAGATGTGCTTCAATTACATTGGTCTCGTTATCGTTGATGTTACCTTGTCACTGGAGACTACGATGATGGAAGTTGAGCTGTAGTAACTAAGGCTCAAGTATTCGTTACCAGGTCAGATTAATCTATTATCGCATGTACTAATAAACCTGGTATTGCTGAGTTTACTTCCTAACCTGCTATTATCCGCTGCATTCATCAGGGATCACTACAGCGTCTGCAAAAGATTAAGTGCATTTAAATTAATCCGATTACAAAGTATTTTTAATGAAATGTTTACCTTTGTAGCAATTTCTTTGTTATATTGATATCCGCATCCATTTTAACTTTCAACAAAGATTTCACTAATGTAGAACTGTTATAATTTGATCAAACCATTAGCTAATATTTAGTGCACATCTTTTAATCAAATTTAGAGTAGTTATTACTGAACTTGTACATAAAACACCCAGTGATGTGTTAGCCTGGAGCGTCCATTTTTGATATTATTTTATTAGCTACTATTTACGCTTCCGTACGCAGTAGCCGAAACCCAAAGCATAAATTGTGTATATCGGTTGTATATGTTATATTATTTATATATTTAGCTCATACGTTAGCGCGGGATACCGTGTGATTTTAAATTTATGGTTGTTAGCTTTTAAGTACAAATTTTCTTTCATTAGGGATAAGAAGGTTCAGATCATTGGTATCTAATTTTACTTGATTAGCTACTTGTATATGCATGCTAGGATTAATATAGTGAACTGAACTGCAATCTTCCTTTTCAGTTTTACGGCTGAAAGATCTTTCAACGTACCAGAGTACGGTGGTTATTTATAAATTAATAGGTTGATGTTTTACAAGTAAAATCTCGGACTTGCTCTCGTCATTATTGATCTTTAAAAAATTTTAATTGCGAATTTTTAATGTTTCATATCGTGATAGTAGGATAAGGCTACACTTGTCTTTGTTTTTGGGGAAAATAAATGCGTTTTGTGTGCATGCATGATTCATTTAACCTTTGGGGAAACGTAATCAACGTCCCATTATAGAAATATAAGGGCAAATTATATCGACTGTTTAGTCGTCGTGTTATTAGATATATTAATATATTTGAATTTGAAGTGCGAGCGGTCATTCGTTTTTTGCTTGCAAATAATGAAACACCTACGAAATTCATAAAAAAAATACTGAACACATACAGAGAAGGCATTATGAGTAAAAAAAAAGTGTATGTTTGGTGCCAGCAGTTCAAAAGTGGACGCACAAATCTGAACGATGATTCCGAATCTTTGCGACGAAAACCATCAACAAAAACGTATGAGAATCAATTAAAGGTCGATACACTGATTCGAGAAGATCGTCGGTTGAGAATACGGGAAATTGCTCCACTGACCGGCATTCCTAAAAGCTCTGTTAAAGAAATCGTATCTCAATTAGACTATGGAAAATTTGCCGCGAGATGGGTACCAAATCTGTTGACCGACCAACACAAAATGCAATGAATGGCTGCGGCAATGGCACTTTTAACGCGTTATCGTCAGGAAAACAGATTTCTAGAGTCTATAGTTAGAGAAGACGAAACCTGGGTACACCACCATAATCCCGAATCAAAAAAAGACTCAATGATGTGACCACCATAATTCCGAATCAAAAAAGACTCGATGATGTGGAACCATGTGAGTTGACCAACACCGAAAAAATTTTAAAGTTCAGCAGTCTGAAAAAAAACCAATGGCAACTGTGTTCTGGGATATGCAAGGCATTTTGCTCATAGAGTTTTTACCACCGGAAACGACAATCAACAGCGATATTTATTGCCAAACTCTCGAAAAACTACACGCAGCCATTCGACAGAAGCGAAGAGGAAAGTTGACAAAAGGAATCAGGTTGTTGAATGACAATGCAAGTCTGCACAACTCAGTTGAGACGAAGGCCTGGCTTCAGCCACACAATTTGGAAGTTATTGTCCATCCGCCCCATAGTCCAGACTTGATTTTCATTTGTTTGGGCCGTTAAAAACTCATTTGTAGGGTAAAAGGTTTGAAATCGACGACGAAATTCAATATGAAGTAAAGCAGTTTTTTAGAAATTTGGATTGTACCTTTTACAAAGAGGGTATAAAGAAGCTTGTGCCTTGCTACGATAAGTGCCCTAAATAATGGCGGTGACTACATTGAAAAGTAGCTAAAATTTCGCGCTTTTACTTATTGTATATTTGATTTCTACAAATAAAGTAGTCTGTCTGTAATTCACAAATGTACCTTAGTAACCGGATAGCCCTCGTAAGTATCACTGGTATCGAATCTACCATAATGTTAAAATTATAATCGAACACCACAGAACTCAAGTTTCATATAATAATAAATTATATGAACCTATCTCTCTTAAAATCAGTAATAAAATGTTTAAGATCAACTCCAGTAATAACCATAATGAAGTTTAATACATGTATTCACATAACGCACTTATCTCCTCTAAAATCGTGGGAAATATTATTACGTACTAAATGGCCGTAACTATTTAAACTCTTACATCTACACTTTCGCATAAGATGGTTGAAAACTAGGGTGTAAAAAATTGTTTGTGAATATTATTGCACCCTGAACAAAAAAAAAGTAAAATTTTTTTAGTGTCAATAACACAAAGCTTCTAATAAAAACTTGAGAATAAGATAGCGTCCTTACTTTAATAAGCAAAGATTTATCCAAAATTATGCATATCTTAATGTTGTATTTCATCAGTTCATTGTTGGTGTGCGTCTATTTTCTTTAAAGCGAATGTGAAAAAACTGCTTTAGTTTAAATATTAAACATATCCTTGCGTTCACACTCAAACACCAATTGGTTTTACTTCGTGTCTTTAGATATAGATATTTAAAAATGTGGCATTTTTTTAGAACACTAAGGTTCTTCAGTGTTATCAAATATTGAAGGGCGAGATCTCACAAATATGGTTTCAACTTCTGTTAAACTGTAAACTTTCACTACTGCATATACTTCAAACCTTACTCCGCAATTTTACTTTAAAAATTCGGAAAATGTTTGGCTATAAGTTCACTTCCTACACACAATTTGTGATTCTAGCACAAAACAAAATTGTAAATTTTTTGAGTATATTTACTTAACTTAGGTTATGCAAGAAGCTTAAAAAAGGCCTAGATCTAACTGCTTACTTGCGTGAAGCTAAAGAGAAGTAGAATTAGAGGAGCTTTGAGGCCTTTGATCCCGACCTTCGACTGGGGACAGCTCAGGGACGCAACCTCAGCGCATGCGCCCGGTGTAGGTTTTAAGCCCAGCCCCTGGAGAGCAGGCAACCGCAGACACGTATCTTAATTGATGATGTATTTATGATCCTAACCCCATAATTAGGGCCCTTTTGGCTGTATTAAGAGCTTTTTTAGGTTGGCAGAAGCAATATCAAAATTGGAAATGAAAATTGGACTTGTCTGTCTTTTATGTAATTTCAAGGTCCGTTTGCCCTTCAGATAATTAGCTAATTACGGGGTTTTTCCAAGTACGTCAGAAACATTTGAATATTGAAAGGATGTTATTTCGGTTACATAACTGGGGAAATCGAGAAAATAATTACTTGATATTAATAATTGGGGAAAACTGTTTAGTACTTTATCTTGAATTTATTTCTATGTTACTTTAGAACTTAAAATTGTATTGTAATTAAAAATCTGTTGGCACGATCAATCGGATAGTCCTCCAAGGCTGGACTACCAAAATTAATACTACTAAAACGGCCCTAATTATGGGGTTAGGATCATATATACACCATCAAGGGTTTGAAAATGGCACCTGAAAAGAATCCGACAATTAAGATATGTGTCTGCGGTTGCCTGCCCTCCAGGGGCTGGACTTAAAAACTACACAGGGCGCAAATGCCTCGAAGCTCCTAGCATTCTACTAAGACAGTCTCAACTCCTATAGGTTTATTTTCTTATATAATGCACAATTACATTATCCTTACGGGGATAAATTTTAGTTACAAATATTTAAAATAACCAAAGAGAAAATTCGGTCGTAGATTTATATTCTTTAACCTTACTTCCTAGAATTCCATATTTAATAGCAAATACAATATAATTCCACAATTTCTTTTGTACAATTATTTATTTCTCAACGAGTTTCAATATAATATGTATTATTATTAAGAGAAAATATGTAAGTAAAATAATAAGCTAATGCTACCAAATCATTAAGGTAAAACAGTAAACTTGATATAAATTATAATTGTATATTTAAAGTATCTGTTACAGGTGAGTCTATAAGATCATTCTGGTTGTTCATTAAAGGTGCTTTCTGTTTATGTTTATAAATTTCAAAAGCTTCCTAAACATCTAATTTGTCTTTTATTGCAAAGATGTAAAACTTTAATGTTGTTTTATGAAGCCATAAGGTGGTTATTTACAAAATGTTGGCATAATTTGATTTATCTGTGTGTTTGTATTTGTAACATCTAATGTGTTCTTTGTATCTAATATAAAAGTTCTTTAATGTTTGTCCAATATAAACAGAACTACAGAATGTGCAGATCAATACCCGATTTCAAAATGTCGTTAATTGAATGTTTGTCATTACATAAACATTTAACATTGGCATTAGCTTTGAAAGCTGTTTTGTATTTCTTGTTCTTTTGTAATATGTGAGCTACTTTTACTGTTTTTTTTCAAAATATGAATTTGATATGTATTTATTTTTTGTCAGTTCTGTGTTAACTGTGTAAATGTTTTTGATGGATAATTTGTATGCTTGATTTTTAACTAAAGTGTCAATTATATCTAAAATGTAACCATTTGTTTGTGTATATTGCTTTATAATTGATATTTCTTTATTGAAATTTATTTAGTTTAATGGTAAGTAATGACATTTCTCTATGTACTAATTGTCTATATGCAGCCCTATTTTGTTATTTCTGTAGTGTAAATTTTATGTTAGGATCTAAATTGTTAACATTAATTAAGAATTTATCAATAAAATCTGATGAACTATCAAAACATACTAAAATATCAACAGAAACCAAAATACAATCTTGCCAGAAACATTTAATTAAAAAATTTGGTCTTCTAAATCGTCAATAAGTTGAGCTAAAATGGGCGAAATTTTATTGAATGTGAAATAAATTTGATTAACGTAGAGATTAACTTCATTCTTGAACCATTTCCACATTATCATTGAATAAACAATTATTTAATAATCGCATACATTCTCCAGGGAGTATTTTAGAAAACATACTAGTAACATCAAAACTTACAAGTACATTATGTAGTGATAATTTTATGTTTTGTAGTGTATTATTTAGTTCTAAAGAATTATTAATAAATGTTTTAATTTGTACTTTAAATTGTAGCTATTATGTGGTATAGGCGTCTAATGTGCATGTTTGGTTAGTGAATTTTTACCAGATCGTATAATTTTGGTGCTTGTGGATTCTTGTGTAAAATTTGTTGTTTTTCTAAATCTCTAAAGGACATATTACAGTTTTATAAACTTGTGTCACGTCTTTTTGAAATTTCGTTGCAGGATGTCTATTCAAAATTTCTGAATTTTCGTTAATAATAAAATCATTAGCTTTCTGCATATCTTTTAAAAAGTGTTACTTCATGTGCTTTAACAATGTTTAAAAATGTGGTATTACCAGTATCTTAAAACATTTTTCTGGTAAAATCAGGAAAAGTATTTTGGAAAACGATCGACATTTTGATCAATTGTTATATATATATATATATATATATATATATATATATATATATATATATATATATATAACAGAATTTGGGTTGTCTTATTAAAATTGTGCACAATCGAATGTTTTAATAAAGATTTCTTCCCACGTTAAATACAGATCTATATTCTAGTGTTGTTCAAAAGGAAAATATGTTACTTACTTTTTTAATCACACTTCTGTTCCTATTTTTCAATGTATTTGAAAAAATTTGGTCAACTGCTGAGAAAAACATTATTAAACGTTTAAAAATTTGCGTATTTTAATAATAAGATTATATTCAGTTTTTATTTTGTAGCCTATTTAAAATACTGGCAATTGATGGAAAATGGTCTATTTTAAGTAGATAACTTGGAATATATAGAAAAATATTGTATAAGAAATGATAATTAGAGATTACAGAGTATTATCAAAAGAATCGAATGACGTTATGTATTTGAAATCAATAAGAAAATGTGGCCATCCTGTTTTGACCATCCCTGTACATAAGAGCCGTTTTAGCAAAATACAATGACTTATCAATTTCAATAAAAGCTGAACATTTTAATTACCTAAACATATGTTAATATATCTGGTTAAATTAGCTACGAACTTTTAATGTCCATAGAAATTTTGCATAAAATTGAACTGCGTTTAAAGCACTCAGCGTTACATATTGTGTGCCGTACTGTAGGAAGAGAAAAAGATGGCCGCGTATTAAAATAAATACAAGTTTACTATTTCCTTCAATTACAAGACCCTGTATACATATCGTTAATTTTAAAATATGCACTCTACTATTGTCTAAAACTTTCGTCTGAAACATAATATTGCGTTTGGTATTATCTATTTTAATGTTGCTTGAATACACGATTTTTCAAAAACACCGTATACTTATTAATATTAATATTAATATTAATTAATATTAATATTAATATACACACACACAACAATTAATATTAATATTAATATTTAATTTATTATTAATATTAATATTAATATTAATTTTATATTAATATTATATTAATATTAATATTAAAGATGGAAATAAAAGGAAAAAAATCTACGGTAACGGGATTCTCTCAATGGACTGTAGCGTAACGTAGCTTGGATCCTAGGTTACTGTAGATTTTAGATTCCCTTTATTTCCATTTTTTAAACGGATCATTTATGAGGCGTGCCGGCGCTAGATCCAAGTGAATAATCACAGAAACAATTACATACAGGGTGACCAAATAGTGCGACAAAGGTCAATATCTCCTGTACCATTAAAGATAGCGAAAAAATTTTTAGGAGTTATTAAAGGTTAAGAGATTCATCTTCTAAAAATTATTTTCGACTATACAGGGTACTCCACACAAGTGGCACGGTAAAAATTTTAAATTTCTAAATGGGACACCCTGTATATTTTACATATTTTAATTCACCTTAAAATAATGTATTTAACACCGAAATTTGTATAGCGTTGTCAATTAAATTGAAAGATTCCTTAAATTTGTAAAAAACATGGGCCATTGAAATTTGTAATATCTTTTAATTTATAATAAATTGAAACAAAACGGAAACGGAAAGAGAAATGATGACAGAAGTCTCCTAAGATAACACAGAGTAATGTCTTTCTACAGGATGTTTTATATGGTCATGCCAACATTGCGAACTTTAAACCTAATTTTCGAAAGTTTTTTTAAATGGGACACCCTGTATTTTATCACTTGGGTTTGTAGGGAATTTAATCCTCTTTAACTTTTGTAATGGTCTTGCTATACCTATCTTTACTAACTTTGGTGGTATTTCAATTTTTGTTTAAATTTTAGCAAAAAACTGAATGTTTTTCTATTTATTAACAATTGTGTGACAATTAAAGTGATTTAGTGTATAGTTTCTTCAAAAATTATTATAGATGAATTTTTCAACCGCCGAACTGGTGGATACCGACAAAAACTGCTTGTTAGCGACGAGCATATATCACGAGAGATATCCTAACCGACGACAACCTAATAGAAGGGCCTAATGGAACGATTTCAAACAGCTGGAAGTGTAACTTAAGAAAAATGAAAAACCAAAACGTGTTTTAACCGAAGAAAATCAATTAGATGTGCTTTTAACAGTAACTGAAAATCCACACATTGGCCAAAGGGATATTAGACGATAATCGATTCATAATATATTGACAGCAAACAAAATGCATCCTTATCATGTTCAGTTATTGCAAGAATTAAATGAAGAAGACTTTCAGATGCGATTGAATTTTTGTGCATGGGTGCAGCAGAAACCAAATTTAGCACATTTAATATTCTTTTGTGATTTCACAAAAATGGAATCGTGAATAGGCATAATTTTTATTATTATGCTACAAGCAATCCCCATTTCATAAGAATCAATTCACAAAACGGATGGTCTTTAAATGTTTGGAGAGGTCTTGTAGGAGACTATGTTATTGGACCGTATTTTTTTTTTGAGGGAAGAGTAACTGTATATTTGGATTTCTTACAATATAATTTACCGCGATTAATGGTTCAGATACCAAATGAAGCTCGTGAAAGTCTTTGGTTCTTACACGATGGAGCCCCTGTGCATTATACAGGGCGTATTACTAACTTTTTAAATGAACATATAGGCAGCAGTGGATTGGAAGAGGAGCACCAGTACAATGGCCGGCTAGATCACCAGATCTAACAAAAATGGCTTTCAGTATATGAGGATTTATAAAAGATCAGGTATATAAAATACCCCTGACTACGAGAGATGATATGAAAATTCGTATTACGAACCGTTTTCAAACTGTTACTCGGGAAATGTATAGATATATGACTCATATTGAATTGTGTATCCAAGTTAACGGGGGCCACTTTGAATTATGTAATAATTTACTTTAAGAATTGCCCACAAGCTTGAATCGCTAAAATATTGGATCATCATTAGAAAAAGTCATCAAGTTGGCTTTATATTGATGATAATTAATAAACAAAGTACCAAACTGATGTTTTATTTAAAATGATAATATTTTGTTTTTATTTATAATCATAGGTGACTAGAAAAACGACAATGGTGAAAAACATTCCGTGTTTTGCTAGAGTTTAAATAAAAATAGGAAGACCTTTACAAACGTCAAAGAGGATTAAATTCCCTACAAACCCAAGTAATAAAATACAGGGTGTTTTAATTAAAAAACTTTGGAAAATTAGGTTTAAAGTTCGAAATGTTGGCATGGCCGTATACAACACTGTAGAAAAAACATTAATCTGTGTTATCTGTCATCATTCCTCTTTCCGTTTCCGGGCGCATTAAAATATGTAAAATATACAGGGTGTCCCATTTAAAACATTAAATTTTACCGCGTCGCCTTTTTGGAGTATGCTGTATACTCGAAAATAATTTTAGAAGATGAATTTCTTAACCCTTAATAACTCCTGAAAATTTTTTCGCTATCTTTGATCGTACATGAGATATTGACCTTTGTAGCACTATTTGGCCACACTGTATGTTTCACCTGATATTTCTTTAGTAGCTTGTGCAAAAAAACATAGAACCTTTACAACGTTTCCTAATAATTCTACCTCATTCACAGTTTATGGTTGTGATGATTTTTTTAATATTAAAATAGTCGCTCCCAGAGGATTAATAAGTTTCCAAAATTCTATTTCTTCTTTTCGAAATATTTGCATTGCCAAAGGGCTATGTTTAAAATGTTTCACAACAGTTTTGAATTTTGTTATTACAGACTGCACAAATTCCAGTTTTGAATACAATACCGCATTTTTTAATTCATAATTTGTAACTGTTGAGCAACTATCAATTGCACAAGATGTCTATAAGTCACAATTAATAGCCACGTATATGATATCAGGATATCTACAAGAATAGTTTTAAGATTGTACTTTGCTGTATTGTAATATACTTTCATGTGTTTATCTCTCATTGTAGTCATGCTTGGAAGGACATACAAAATGTTTAAATTCACAAATATTTACAATATTAAATGGTTGGACACTCACTCATTAAAGTTAATTCCAAATCAATTTCTGTTTTTTTTTTGAAAATTATTTTCGTACACCGCCTGAAAAATGGGCTTCGACTTCTCGTTCTGTTTGTAGTAGATGTGCTGCTAGTGCTGCCACTAGCTGATATTATATCACCACCATCGTCACAATTGGAAATTCTCGGATGAAATATTTTTAAGTGATCTTGTAGATTTACAGTGTTTCCGCTTGTTTTATACTCTTTTCCACAATTTAACCATTTTGATAATTATTTATCACTGGATTTTTAAACATTTTCTTTCTCTTGTTGCCAAAATGTACGTGATTATTAATGGTTGCTAAGCATGGAGATGAGTTGCTACATCAGATGCGGTCAAACTCATAACTTCAAAATTTATCTCTGTAGTATTACTAGAAGCAGTTTCAACTTCTTGTGCACCTAAGTAACAGAATAATAATTGAAATGTGGTTTATCACATACATGGTACGTGATAAACATAATCAATATTTCGGTTTATAAATAAAACACTAAAGAACATCAAAATTCATTTACAAAAATAAAGTATAATAGCCATTTTTTTAGTTTGTTAAACGTAGCTTGATAAACGCACTGAAAAAATAAAAATGTTAATTCTTTTATGGAGTTCATGTTTAACTAAACTAGCATTAAATATTTTAGCGAATAATGGAGAACACGATAATTACTTTTGTATTGTTCGAAAAGGTAATTTATCTTTTACCGATGTTATTAAATTAAAAATATATTACCATTCTAAATCCGAGGGTTAATGGAATACACTGATAACCATAGAACTGGACACATGTCATGGTAATTTACATATTAAACAATATAGAAATGGGTACAATAAAATCAATTCAGTATTATTAATATTATGTAATAATATAGATAACCCTTTAACTCTACTTCAACGTTCCATGTATATGACTATGTTTTTTTATTATGCAATGCACGTATCAGGTCATAAAACAGGTGTTAAGGGGCATCGTACAACCCACGATCGTATAATGAGTACCGGCAATTTCTATTGAATTTAAACTTGTCTATTAATTATGGCTTAATGTGGTTGCCATAATCTTATGCGAATTGCAATTTAATCGTTAAGAGACATGGCATTTATTATACAGAAGTAGATATTACGTGTTTAATTATCCCGTCTGGCTATTAACAGTTCAAACCGCTAAATAGAATTGAATACTTTGAAGTAAAATTTGATTATAAAATATACGAATACGTTAATGCAAAAATAAGTGATGATAGACTAAGGCGAATAACAAAGGAAGAAACCAACAAAACAGCTCTTCTTATCTTGAAGTGACAGTACTCTCGATATCTGTAAATTTGAATTATTCATTTCATTAGAATATGACAGCTTCAGCCTATTTTGTATCTTTGAAGAGGTGTCGCGTCATCTGTGCTTTTGTCTTTCAAGAGCGGCATCTGAATTGTGAGGCAAACAATGAAATATGGGGAGAATTAGATGCTTTTCTTACTAAATTATTGTAGAATGTGTGGATATGTTATGTCATTAATTACATCAAAGTTAAAAGTTGTTCCTATTTTCTAGAATCGTTGTATTATATATATATATATATATATATATATATATATATATATATATATATTATGCCTATGCCTATTAGACGAATATAGAAAACTACTTACATTGGAAAATGTGCATTCCTCAATTTTTCGTGATGATCTTTCTTTTAAAAATATCTTCAAACATTTGACGCTTCCGGTTATACCGGAAGTAATCACTTACTTTCGTACTTTAGATGGAATGCTAAATTTTTTCTTGTAGATTTGGATTGAAAATTAAATTTTAAGGTACATTTTATTAAACATCCCTATACTTAACTTTTATAGTTTTTAATTAAATAGTTTTTTTTAAGTTTGAATTTGTCACCTAATATTTAAAATGATGCATTAAGCTACGCAATTTTACCAGTTAATAATACAGACACTACTCTTTCCGAATATATGAATAAATGTGCGTAATTATGTCCAGTTCGCTCAAAATTTTATTCCACATTATGTAAATTTCAAACGCTCAAAACTTTATTTCTTCAAATAGACCATAACATAACATAAGCTTCATGTCATTCCCTTGCGGGGTAGGCAAAACACCCCTGCCTCTTATTTATTTTTTATTCATAATCTTTCTCCATGTATTCCTATCTCTGCATAACTCCCTAGCTTCCGTAAGATTCATACATTGTCTCTGATATCTCCGTATCTTTCTTTCTTTTATCATACATTCTACTACAGTCAGCGGCAAACCAGGTCCGACCTTACCTCTAACCTCACCCACATATATTTACTTCGTTAATCTTGCGTTGTTCATTCTCTCAATGTGATCAAACCAACGTAATGTACTAGTTTTTTATATCTATCCATCATCGTCTTTTCCTCACCACACTCCATCATTATACACCCATTATTTATCTTATCCCTTCTCGTTTTACCACATACCCTTCTCAGGAATCTCATTTATTTTTCTTTCGTGCTTTTTTTTGACATACCCATGTCTCACTTCCATACAGTACTGACGGGACAAACATGCCATATAGATTACTCGTTTCGCAGTTAGGCTCATGCTTTCGTTTCTCATTATCGTTTACATACTTCCAATCACTTTTCTTCCAGCATTGACCCTTCGTCCAATCTCGCCATCCATTGTACCATCTGTAGTAACATTCTACCCAGATACACCAACTGGTCCACTTGTTCCACAATTTCATCTGGCAGAGTAAACGCTCTTCTCTCCTTTCCACCTTCCCGATTGAACACCATAATCTTAGTTTTGTGCACGTTTACCTTTAGGTCCATGCTCTCACAGGCTCAGAGCAGTTTGTAGCTCATCCGCACTGTCACTCAATAAGACTGTGTCATCTGCATACCCCAGAACTTGTACATTTACGTCGTACTCCTTTCTCAACATTAAAGTATTCACTCACACTTCCTCTCATTTCGCCAGTGATTTCATCTACGCCTGCTCCTTTATCGTTTTTGAACCTTCCTTGGGATCCTTTGTACTGAAGAGTATGAGATATTATACTCGTGCTCGACTTCACGGATAAATGAATGCGGATTGGCTTCAAAATAAGCTACTACATCAATATTATTGTTTTCACTTCTAATTCTGCGTTTTCTTCTCATTTTTGGTAATTTGACAGAGCCGTTCGCTAAAAACTCTGGTTCGAGTTTTCTGAATTTTTTTCAGACATTGGCGGCAAATGTGGATATCATGCATCTATCATTTGGAATCTGTTTGATGGCAACAAGCGCTAGTAGAATTCAACTTCAAATCCACCTGCGACCTTCTTCAGCACTTCTGCCACGAAATTGATTCCACTTTTGCCCCTCTTTGATAAACTTTTAATAACCATGAAGCCCCTATACCTAAATATTCAGCGTTATTGTGGTCTGTCACCTTCTAAGTCTTCATCCCACTCAGATGAGAAACCTTTCGCGGAGATTTCTTTCATATCTTCATCGGAGGGGTCATAAAAAGAACAGATTTTGGGGGTTTTGATGTTTTCAGAATTTTCTTCTTTGAGATCTTTGCTGGCTTTGCCTTTTCTTTTTCTTCTATTTCCGGTTTCTCTGAGCTGTCTGTAACAATCATAGTTTTTCCACGTTTCCTTCCACTTTTTGAAAGTTTTCTTGGTTTTGCTTACGGATACGGCGGTTGTCTAGTAGTAGAAGTCGATGGTTCATTATGTAATGTAGCTGCAGTCAATTGAGAGGGACCTTAGTCACAACGTGATGTCGACGGAACTGGTTCTGGAAAATTTATTCCACTTGCAGTGAATCCGTCATGTTCTTTTTCATACATGGTCGAAGTATTTGAACGGTCTGACACTGAATAGCAAGTGTCATTACATTGTTGACAAATGTTACCATTTGTTCCACACTTGCGAAATACGGATTTGACGTTTTCTGGTGGTGCCACTCATTCGCAAGCTTTGCAGCATATTTCAGGTAGTTAGTTGATAGAAATCATTTCATTCGGATGTTCCAACATCCAGCCATAGACTCGGAATAATACCTTTTGAATGGCCCAAAAACACAACGGTCTAATGGTTGAAAACGAAGGTAGTGTCAGAATTATAATCTCATTGTCTCTGCAGTAGTTTATTGAATTCACATAAGTATGTGAGTCGCGATTGTCCATCACCAGCAGAACTGGATGATCTTTGTTGCACCTTGTTTGAACAAGTCACAACTATATAGGTGAGGTACCAACCACTTGTTACTACTTATGTTACTAATTCTCCACGTTCTCTGGAAGTGACTTGCGCCACTTAAAAAATGAATGAAGTTGTTAAATTTATCTCAAATCAGAAATGTATTATTCTCTCCTGCTTTTCGCTTTTCAGTCCAATAAACCTTTTCTACAGATAGCACTGAGGTTATATCTGTTCTAAAATTCGATGTGTCTGAAAGTTGAACCGTTTCTAACCGCTTCCAATTTATCAAAGAATTGGCCAACCGTTGTTCGGTTGAAAGATATCATCCTAGTTGCTTAGGGTTTCCTTATAGATAATCTACTATTCCGCTTCAAGAAGTACGTGAACCAATTTTCACCTGCTTGTTTATTTATATTCCATGAATCTGGATACTTGGCGTTTTTTTTTCGGCATATTGGAATGCAAGCTGCCTACATTTTTTAGGCGTTATTGCATAAAACATTTTCTGGCGTCTCAATAGATATTCACAAAGTATGGACCTGACGATTTGTTGAAGTGAGGTTTGAATGACCATGTTTTCCATTCCGACTTTACCCTTCTTCACATAAGTCGCCAGTTTTTGTAATGTTGTGCAACCTTGCAATTTTGCGTAAAGATCCCTTGTTTTCTAAAACTTACTTTACGGCTTATCTCATATTTGCTTATTTGCATGGCGTCTAGATGAAAAAATAATTGGGTGTATCCCCAAATGCACATATGATTTAGAGGTTAAAAATTGATCGGAAGACAATTAGCAATTTCATTAGTAAAGCATCTAATCTAGCATTAAGATTCGCAGGTAAACGCACAATCAACAGAAATGTTGATAACTCTAAGCACACTGCATAAACATCTAAGTAACTTACCTTCGGGGGAAGGGGTTCGAGGCGGAGTTTTGTCTGCATCCTGTGAGAAGGCGTCTGGTTGGCTAGTAGCTTTGTCGAGTTCAGTTGAGTTGGCTTCTCCGCTTCGTCTATTCTGTAACAGATTAACGTAGTATTTTGTTAATTTGTGTGCTACTTTATTGTTGTGAGTAAAATGGCTCAGTTAAAATTAGTGAAGACAAGTCAAATATCGGAATGTCCTATTTTTGTGAAATGTAGTGATTTGCTTGAAGTTGAACTGCCTACTTACGATGCTATAACGAAGTGCTACTGTTATATCAGACATAATCTCAAAATTGCTTCAGAGAAGTATCCTATAGTAAGTGAAATATGTGACACTTGAGTTTCCAAAATAGAACAAATATGGTCAAGAGCTTCTATTCCCGTTGATTCTAGCAAAAGAATTTTACAAATGATAAAAACTCATCATGCTAAATACAGGCAAATTTATTAAGGACTATAAGCAGAAAAGGATCAGATAAGTTTGACTGCAACCTCGCAATCTTTAGAGAAGAAGCTAAACGTTTATTTGATATTTCTGCCTGTAAGTGTGTGAACTTTAATACTTGTACTTGTATAGAAGAAAAAAAAGTATCAGTTACGGAACAAGAGTTTCTACGCGATCAACGCTGTAACAGGAAAATGGTTATCGGTAATATTGACATGGCTACTACAAGCGCTTTAAGGAAGAAAGAAGCAAGAAAAAGTAAAGAACTACAGATAATGCTTAAGTTTAATCAAGAACGGACAAAAAATACTAGTGTATCAGATATGGTTGCTGGCGACAATGACAGCGCTGGAGAACATCAGTGTTCTTTACCAGAAGAGACAAACCATCAAGGTCCTTTAAATATACAAGAAGAGGCAAATCTACCAGGCCCTTTAAAACTGAAAGAAAAGAAAAGCACTCAAATGCGTATTAAATTGGCATCTGTAGCTTCAATTGCTGACCGTATCGGAATATCAGATAGAGCTGCTGCAGCTCTAGCTAGTGCTGCCTTACAGGACTTTGGTGTAATCACACAAGAAGACAAAATCAATGTAATAGACAGGATGAAAATTAGAAGAGCAAGATCAACAAACCGAAAAGATCTCGTTAATGACAGTCGTTATAATCAGATAACCGAAAACAGTGGATCGTTTTTTGATGGAAGAAAGGACAAAACAATTATTCAAGGAAAGAAAGGAAATAGTTCTACAAAAAGTTATTTCAGAAGAGAACGTTTCACTAATAGAGGAACCAAACTCAAAGTTTTTAGGCCACGTAACACCTAAATCTGGTACCGGAAAAGACATAGCAGACAATGTACTGGACTTTCTGGAGAACATAACAAACAACTTTTGAACTTTTCTACTATTGGGTGTGATGGAACCATTCTAAACACTGGACATAATAATGGTGTGACTTCTTTGGTCGAAAAGGAATAGACCTTTGCACTGATTAATTTGTTTGTTCCACGGTAATGAGCTACCATTGCGACATGTTTTTTGTCATGTAGATGGCAAAAGAAGGGACCCAACGAGTTTAAAGGCAAAATAGGTCAGCAGCTGGAAAACTGCGCTAATCTTCCTGTGGTTACTTTCTTTCCGATCGAAAATAATCTTCCTCTTTTGGAGGACAACAATGATTTAACTACAGATCAAAATATTTATTGGATGTGTATCGCTGTTATCAAGTGGAAATTGCTCACTAGATTTATCTTACCGAAACCCTGGAAAAATTGCTAACTTCAGGTGGTTGACATTAGCCAACCGTGTGTTTAGATTGTATGTGGCATCTGACTGACTATGACTGAGTAGGTACATTGTGGAAGTGTATGCGCCTGTGTGGTTTAATATTAAGTTAAAACCGTCATGTACTTATTGTTCAAAACATCTGTTTAACCGCATCTCATATTCACGCTATCTCTCTGACAATCTCAAGAACGTTATAGAGCCGATTATTCAAAGAAATGGGTACTTTGCTGCTCCGGAAAATCTCCTTTTGTCCATGCTATTCGATGAACATAAAATTCAAAGAGAACTTGGTTTACGACATGTTTTAAAAGCAAGAACGGTAAGTAAAAGCGGAGTCAGGAAGTTCAAAGTTCCAAAGATAAACTTCGATTCAAAGGATTACATCGCCATGATCTCGTGGCTTAAAAATGACGTAACTGAACCCCCCTTGGTAAAACATATCTCCAGTATAATCATTACAGAAGTAAGGAATGCAAAATTTGACATTACAAATTTATTATTATTATTATTATTATTATTATTATTATTATTATATTTTGTAATTAATATTTTTTACAATTCTAATGCTTATAAATGTATTTAAAACCATCTTTTGTAACGTTATATGCACGAAAGTTCATAACAAAAAATAATTAATCAAAGTTTATAATTTTTGAAAATTTTAAATTTTTTATAAACTTTAAGCTCTTTGCGGCACTTTTCTCCACTATTACCAAACTAAAGTAAAAAAAAAATTTTAAAGGCCATTTTCGTTCCACCCTATTGGCCACCTATTAATATATACGTACAAAAGAGAACTCACCATAAGCGCGCCAAATTTGAGCGTGTCCTTTGTATCCCCGTGTCCGGTGAAGTCCTCTCCCCTATATATACAGGGTTATTCACGCTATTCGACACGAAGTATTATAGCTAAAGTATTTGATTTTAAAAATGTTTTATTTTATGAATTTGTGCTGCATTTAAAAATTATTTTCGTGTTATTGAGGGTGTGCCAAAAATACTAAAAGTATCAAAGTTGCTATTTTTTATATGGAACACCCTGTATATTATTTTATTTTCAGTTTCTACGATGAAAATAAAAAAAACCTTATGGTTCTTGAAATATTTAATATTTTGTGAAAATGTAGTAACAAATTTAATGCTTAATTTCTCAACTTGTATGTTTTTATTTTCAACCAAATTAAGACTGGAGTCTTATGTCGCCCGTGTGAAACATTTACTAACTTATACAAGGTGTCTTAAAATTAAGGGTCAATAATTACAATCTTTAAACGGTAGTAACTTATTTAATTTAAATAGGACAACCTGTATTTTATGGAAACAGCAGATGTAAAATTTAATTTTCTATCGAATAGTATTACATATTCCTATGGCTAACTCTTCATATTTTCAAGTAAAATGTACTTGTTGTTTGTGCAAACTGAGTTCAAGAAATTGGTAATTGATCAAATCACCTTGTCGTTTGGACAAGTCGTTACTATTGACTGATAGCGGTTGTCAGGTATTTACAAAAGTCTTTAATTATAATAATTGCATATAGTAGTGATAGCAGTATTTTTTGATATTTGTATTTTTAGTCTATTTTTAAGAATGCTAGTTTATCCGAAAGAAGAACGCATCGACATGATTTTTATTCTTGGAGAATCTCTGCAAAACTGCCTCCTGGCATGACGAATTTACGCTGAGAGATTTCCCAACCGAAATCATCCAAATAAAGCAGCATTCGAAAGACTGTTGAATCAATTTAGACAAACTGGAAGTGTCCTGTATAAAAAACCCACTACAAGCAAACATAATCAACGCAGATGGTCAGTGAATGTGTGGGGCGGAATAATGGGTCAATATTTAATTGGTCCTTATTTTTTCCAAGAACATTTAAATGGAATGTTGTTTTTACAATTACTAAAATCGATGGATTGGAAGAAATGGATCACAACATTGGCCCCCAAGGTCACCCAATTTAACGGCAATGGATTTTTTTTATGGGGATACGTAAAAGGAATGGTTTATAACACACCTCCAACAATACCAGATGATCTAAAACAGCGCATAAAAGAACCTTTCCAAACTGTAAGCCTACGTATGTTGGAAAATGTTTCGGAAAATTAAAAAAAAAGAATACGTTTGTGTTGAGGGACAGACGGTCGTCATTTTGAACATTTGATTAAGTGTGTAATTAAAAATTATTATTAATTTTTATTATAGACAAATAAAAAGTTTACCTCGAGTGGGATTTGAACCTACGACCTGTACTTTACTAGAGTACCGCGCTAACCAACTGCGCCATCTAGATTCAAGCCCCAATCGATGTAAATTTTGTCTTTATGTATGTAGAACTGATGTAAAGTATAATGAGACTACAATCAATTTACTTATAATACATTAATATTATTCAAGTTGCTTTGGTATAGTGAGAATAATGAGAAGATGCGTGCACGTAATCAATGACATTTTGTAACTAGGTGATTGTACCAACTGCTTAAAATCTTTTTTTTGTTCGTTAAATTCATAGTAATCATGTTAATTTAAGAAAAAATCTAATAAAATTTATTAATAAAGTTAAATTTTTGATGTTAATTATTTATCACATTCTATTTTGAATGAAAACGACAAAAACATTTGAAATTTGGGGTTTATATTTTTTAAGTTTGCCCAGTGTCGTAGTACGATTCATTGTATTGCACTTTAATCGACTTAATTGTTTGTTTAAATTTTTAATTCTCATTTAATTTTTTGTTTGTATTTATAAAAAAAAAACTGTTCTTTTAAAAGCAAGCGTGTGTATCATTTCGTGATTATTCCTAGAGATATCAATTTGGTAGTGCAATCGTTTGATTCACCTAACCTAATAATGGCGGGTTAAAAGGAAGTACATTTAAACATACTACAAAATTACGTCATGAAAAATTTATGATGTGCACGCATCTTCTCATTATTCTCATTGTGTATGAATCCGATATTGCAGGTTCACATTCCATTAATATAAGTAATTTGATTGTAGTCTCATTATATTTAGAATTTACATCAGTTCTACGTACATAAAGACAAAGTACAGGGCATAGGTTCAAATCCTACTCGAGGTAAACTTTTTATTTATGTATTTAATAAAAATTAATCATAATTTTTAATTACATTTTTACCTTTGAACTTATTCGTTCATAACAAAACTTAATAAATTTGATTAAGTGATTTTTATGTACTACTATTCTTTTACATTAAACTACTATTATAGTAGTAATTACGAGAGCTTGAGTATGACTCATTGCATAAAAGCATATGAATGAGATAATAAAAAACGTATGTCGCATAGTTCTTTTTAATAAAAATTAATGAGCGTGTTTTTTATTTACACTAATAGTTGTAGTCTGTTCGAACATCTAGAAATTTACTCGAACTACTTTAGTTTAAAAACGGATACAATGCTACGAGTAAAATATAAAACAATGTATAAACATAACCTATATATTAATCATAACATTCATTCTTAAAATAGTGCAAAAAGGAACATATATAGATTTTTTGAATGTTGTTAACAATATTCGTTTACCATCATAGAAGAACTGCACCACTTCATACTTACAAACAACGCCGTAAACACAATCACAAAGTTGAATTTGAGGTTATGTTTTATGCTCGAGTTTGGTACACCTAGATTTTACTAGGTGCACGAAACTCGAGTTCGAACGTAGGTTCGAACAAAATGGGAGTAATTTAAAAACGACTGACGAAAAGAAGACACAAAATAAACGTTGCATAATTTTATTATTACGATACAAAATAAAATTACAACGTACACATCAATAGTTAATTCATTAAGCACTGTCAGCTTCACTGCTTGTACTATCGAAACCTACATTAATAATAATTGGTGGTTGAATCACATCTAGTGATGGCCAAACGCAAGACCAAGACAAGACCACATAGGTCTTGGTCTTGGCCTTGGTCTTGCACCAATTGGTCTTGCTCTTGGTCTTGCATTGGTATCCTTAATCTCGGTCTTGCTCTTGGTCTTGAATATGGAGTTTTGGTCTTGTTCTTGGTCTTGCACGCAAGACTCTTGCAGTCTTGCATTTTTACATATCAAATTAATCGAAATTTTGTGTCGCTGCGTGCTACTAAATTAGATTATTGCAGAGAATAATAATTTGGCTACATAGATATGTAGTGGATGTTTATCTAATTAATTGGTATTGGGTTTAATGATCAAAATAAATTATAATAACTTAAATTATTTTATAATTAAATATCCAATTAATTATTTAATTCACGATCAAGAATACTTTTTTACTAACTTATGTTTCAGTATTGCGATGACATACTCTAATTAAGTTTTAATTAAAACAATATATTTATGTTGAAACTTCACAATGAAAGTCAATGTCTTGTTAAAAAAAATTTTTTTTAATGGATATTTGATTAATAAGGAAAAATTAAGTTACTTTAATGAAAAGTAAAAAATTCTGTCTAACTCACATAAATTATAATAGACACGACATGTTTCGGCTTTTTTAATACTTAAGCCATCTACAACTGCATTTGTAGATGGCTTAAGTATTAAAAAAGTGGAAACATGTATTGATTATAATTTTTATTATTAAAAAGGAATGTGCATTAAACAGAATTTTTATTTTCATTAATCTACTAAACCTACAATAAGAACGATGATACAGAATATTAAGTTACTTTATTTTCAATTTTACATGTCAACGATCTAACAAGATTTAATTTAATTTTATAGTCACTAAACCATCAAAATACAGATAAATACATAAACAAATATTAATTAATTTAAATTCTTAATTTTGAAGGACCTTAAAATTGTATGTACATTTTTTATTAAATGGCTAAGTTTAAGTTGTCATAAACTGGTAATATACACAAACACCAATAATTCTTCAAAATTTTAAACAATAAAAAGATACATGTAATAAAAATAATAGTGTGACATAAGTACATAAAAGTAATATAGGTACATAAAAATCATGCTATTGTTGTGGTCCAATTATTAATGCATAGCAACCATCGTGCTGATTCGTTGTTCAATCTGTTCCGGTGCTTGCGAATCACCAAGGCTGCCTTTGAAAATAATCTTTCCGCAGGAACAGACGTTGCCGAAATGGACAAAAAATCCCGAGCGATTTTTGCTAAAATCGGAATTGTGTTTGATGAGTCATCCACTACTGTAAAATGTCCTCCGAGCTTGCAGCCCTAGGCTGACTCATGTAGTCATCTACCTCCTTACTGGTTCCTTGGGCTCTTGAAGCAGGTGGAGTTGCTATTGATGTGTACAATTTATTAAAATCGATGACATCGTCATCACCGCTTTGGCAGTCTTGCTCCTTTTCTGTATGCGATTCAGACGATTCAGTCAATGCGATGTTTTCTTCTTTATTCTTATATTGCTCATACATTTCTTCAAAATGTTGCAGACTATCAAGTTTTATTTCGGTTCCCCACGTTGTCAAGTTAAAAGTCTCGGCTTTGTGTCGGGGGTCTAGCACAAGTGTCGCACAATAAAGCCAATTGGTTTTTTGGTAGTGCTTTAGCATTTTATCCACTGCAAGCTTGAAAAGCCAATATTAATTTCTCGTCCATCTCGTTTCTATCGACTTTTTCGTCCAATTGATGAATTGTTGACTCAATTTTATCAATTAGTAGGTTGAAAGAAACAATGACAAACGGGAGAGTAGCATACTTATCTCCACCAAGTTTTGTAGTTAAGTTTTTAAAATTCACCAAAAATTTATAAACTTTTTTCTAATAGCCACCAATCTCTTTCGGAGATATTAAATTCGTTTAAATTTGCAACACTACTACACAAAGTTATTATACCACCTTTTAATTTTAGAGCGATACCAAGCATGTCATGGGTTGAGTTCCATCTGGTGGGGCAATCCAAAATGGGACTTATTGTTGTTGGCACACCAGCTGTATCGTATGCTGAACGAAATTTGTTTTTCAATATTTTGCTTTTTTTAATTCTGCTGAAAACAGACCTTATTTTCATAACGCAACTTGTAGCCTCGTTATATTCTATTTCATTGTCGCCTTCTTCTTCGTGTTCTTCGTCTTCGTTTTCGCAGTTGAATTTCAGGTTTTTTATCAAATCTTGAACACCTAAATTCAAAATATGTGCCATACAGCGAAAGTGGTGATTGTATGGATCAAAGATGGGAACTAATTTTGCAAGCTCTTCGATAAATTTGGTATTTGCAGACGCATTATCCACAGTATTTGGTGAATTAATTTATATTCTTGCAAGCACGAATAAAAATTTTTGCTATATCATTTCCTGTGTGCCCACCATGAGAAGGGACAAAATCAAGCACTACTGACTTATAGTTCCAGTTATCGTTTATATAATGCGCCGTTACACCGTAGAAAGTTTTTCCAGCAACAGACGTCCATCCATCGATTGTAAAAGATATTTTAGATTTACAACTTTCTAACTGGTCCTTAACAAGGAGTTGAAGATCTTCAAATCGTTGTTTAACTTGCCGTCTAAGAGTTTGTCTTTTGGGAAACGTACGTTCTGGGCATATTAATTGAAATAATTTTAGTTGCGTCATCGTCAAAAAATGAAAAAGGGAGGTACTTTTTTGTCACCCAATCCACCGTTGCTGTGACAAAGTCTTTATTTTTTCGCGATGTCTGTAGTCAAAAAAAAAGTTAATCGTTTATATGGATGAAGGTATTTTGTACTTACTTCTCCTGTAAATTGAAAGTAATTCGAAATGGTCGATGTTGATTGTTTTTGTGGAAAAACCTTCTGTGATTCTCTTTTGTGCGCTGACAAAAGATGCTTCCTTAATTTTTTTTTTTTTTATGATTGTGGACCTGAACAGGCTAAATAAGGCCTATCGTGCTAAAGCACTCAGGAACACTTAGGAGGATGGATAGAGGGATAATGAATTGCCAATAGATGCCTATGAACAGCTACCTTAAATTTTCTCATATCATAAGTGAGAGGAAAACAGGAACTAGGGAGATCATTCCAGAGTTTAGAAGCCGTGTAGAAAAATGTGGATTGCGCCCGTTTGGTACGACAAGTGGAGATTTGTACTGCATACTGATGATGTGAATGAGCGAACCGAGTGTTTCTCGCAAAGATAGCCGGAGATGGTATCAAAGAATGTAATTCACCAGCACAATAGCCGTTGTAATAACGATAATACAAAGAAAGAACTGAAACCATCCTTCTATACTCAAGGGACTGTATGTGAGAAGTTAAAGACGGGTCATTTATAAGCCTAATCGCTCTCTTTTGAATACGATCAACGATATCGGGAGCGTATTGGGGAGCACTAACCCAAAGGTGAGAATTATATTCCAGATGAGGCCGAATTTGGGCCTTATACAACAAAAGGAGTTGTCGAGAGGTAAAGTACTGCTTAGATCTGTACGAAAAGCCTATTTTACGAGCAGCTGTTTTGGTAGCTGACAGAATATGGTCAACCCATAAGAGATTTGAAGATACAGTCATACCCAAAAGAGTAATAGAGTCTGAAAACTTAAGAACTGAGCCATTCATACTTACAACAGGAAATGATCGATCTTTTTGGCGGACATAAGGCAACACTGAGTTTTGTTAGCATTAAATTTAACTAGATTATTGCTTCCCCATTCGAGAATACGTTGAATGCGTTAATCCTGAAGTATTGCGATTTTCATTTTAATTTCAACTTTCCTCTTCTTAGATTTTTCGCATAACTTGCACAAACCAAAAGGGTCTTTACTTCCAGAATTAAAATCAAAGAATTCCGTAAATTTGCTTTTGCCCGATAATTTACGTTGTTCATTATTTTCACAAACACTATCACTATCTTGAATTGCACTACTACTACAACTTTGCGACCATTCCATCGAATCTTCATCACTCGTTATTTTTAAGATCGTCTTTTCAAAAACGTTGTCTTATATAATTAACCTATCTACAGGACGACGTTGAAACACTGAGTGAGAATTTAGAATTACGACAAGCTTTTAAATTACAGACAAGTAAAAATATTTGTGAAGGTACAAACTTGTTGAAATGTGCTAAAGGATCGACAATTTTTCTCACAAATATTAAAGAATAAGCACTATTGCATTTACAATGCGTCTGTTGTATTTTATAATGTAAGATGTAATTTTAGTTATATTAGTTTTGAGAATTCAGTTGTCTTGAAAAAGGGACACCTCGGCATGTTTGAGGGATTTGCATGAGTATTACATGTGCCTTGCCGGTTTAAATTCCTTTGTACGTGTCTTTATTGTAAACTAAGTAAAACATGCTTTTGGTACAAATTTAGGATTAAGAATTTGGTACTTTCCCACAAGTTATTTTATTACTTGTATATAGGTACTTTTATTAAATCTTAGAAATGTGAAGAGTTCATATTCGACGAACTCAAAAATATTCAATTACTTCAAATAAGCTAATGTTGCTAAAATTCGTAACAGCGTCTTTCAACAGTTTAGGAATAGATGAGAATTATTATTTTATTGGTACCTATATGCTTTCTATTCATATGTGACAGAAAAACATGTTTTATTTAAAATTAAGAATATCGTTTTGTTTAAATGCAAATTTACTGTAAACTTTCTTCTTCTGGAAAACTAAATTTGTTTTATTGTACACCCTAATTATAAAATGCTTTCTTGACAAAATTTATTTCAATTAAATTAAATTTTAGCCAAATTTCAAATAGTTTTATCTGGTTTAAGTAAATATTTCATTTAAGATGATTCTAGTGGTTACTTATTAATTTTATTTTTCAAACAAACATCATTTTACTAATATGAAAATGTAAACTTTCACCATATTCACATATTAAATACTTATCTTTTAGGTTTTTAATGGTGTATTTTGTATATTAAAGTTATACAATCAATCTAAACGTTTCGATAACACAGTTATCTTCGTCAGTAGCAGTATTATTAAAATTGTTGAAAACAATGTTGTCAAATTTGAAAAATTAAAACAATATTTTAATAATGATAATACTGCTACTGACGAAGATAACTGTAAGTGTTATCGAGACGTTTAGATTGATTGTATTACTTTAATATACAAAAATATAAATACACCATTAAAAAACCTAAAAGATAAGTATTTAATATCATTTTACTAAAGTCAAAGCAACCCTTTTTCAAAAAAAATGTTTACTTTCACGCATACATGCAATAATTTTTTTGGGAAAACAAATTTTTTTTTGTGTGTGGTAGAAATAAAAAAAAATAAATAATCGTTCGTAATAAGAAAAAAACTGCAAGAGTCTTGCGAGATAGTCTTGTTCTTGCCGATGTCTTGCAGAGCTAGTCTTGCATCCAGTCTTGGTCTTGCAACCTTGAGTCTTGGTCTTGGTCTTGCTAATGGCGTTGCTATCTTGGTCTTGGTCTTGGTCTCGCAAGTCTTGCGAGACCAAGACAAGACTGCAAGACCAAGACCGATTTTGGTCATGACTAATCACATCCCATCTTTTTGTAGGTTCCACCATTCTCCCATAAGTTGCTCTGCATGTGTAATGCATTTCATCCAATATTCTTTGTCCACTAAGTGTAAAGATTTTTCCCACATACTTAAAACCTTTTCATCTCCATATCCTTCGCTACCTATGTTTTTATCATAATGACCCTTATATTTTGCCCATATTAATTCAATGGGATTAAATTGACAATGATAACGTGGCAGTCGAAGAACTTTATGACCGTACTGATAAGCTATAGTGTCAATTTCAAAAGTATTGGTAATATTCACTTCAGATGTAATAAAAAGTAATTCGTTCTTTAACATATCCTCGGTAAATTGTCATTTGTGTTTGATTAAAAATGACTCAATTTCATCCTTTTTCCAAAAATCAGTTTGTAATTTTTCAACTAATTTTGAGTGATATGAGGTATTATCTAATATAATAATGCCTTGGCTAGTGCAAATTTGGTAAACGTTGTTCAATAAACCGTTTCGTAAATAAATCTGAATTCATGTTATTATGATAATGTAGTTTCAATAAAACCATCCTTATTACCAGCACTAAGAATAATAAACCTAAAATATATTCTATGTAAGTATTATAATAATTTAACACGCATTTATTTACCTTTTTCCTTCACCTAATTGCTTTTTTCTTATACTTTGTTTATTAGAATCGTGCCAACTTTTGTTTGCTGAACCTCTGCCAAAAATCCACGTTTCGTCTAGGAAGATTGGTTCATACAATGCCTCTTGTTTATTTTTTAAATATTATCTTAAAATCGTTGTTCGACTCGCAGCAATGTAGTCTTGTTCAAATAAAGCCCTACGACCATCTTCTGTTGTAAAAGAAAAACCGAGAGATTTTGGTAGTTTTGTTAAACTACTAATACTAAACTTAAACACGTCATTGTCCTTTAATTGTTTTTGTAAAGTAGCAATCGTAACTGGCATTACTGAAACAAAAATTAACAGCATAATTATTCGGTGCATAAAATTTGTTTATCAATACTTACATTTAGAATGCATTTGATAAATTGTTCTCTTGACAATATCTTTTATGTGATCATCTACATCAACAGACTTTTGCAAAGACGTGTACGTTTTTCTGTGGGCTGGTAGGAACCGATTTACCTTGTTTTAATGCTTCTGCCATCCGTTTCTTTGTACAAGTAACGGCGTAAGTTGAAACACCACATGCCTCCGCAGTTCGCTAATTATAACATTAATTTTAGAAAATTCACATATTTAAAATTGTAGATATACTGTACTTGTACTATCGATGTTAATGGTACATTGCATCCACCTCGTTCACTTTCATTTTCAAAATATTTAAGCACATTCAACAACATAAGTTGTGTTTGACTTTTTAAAGATTTATTAGTAAGCGACATTTTAAAGCACTAACTAATAAGAACTGTTTTTACTTTTAATAATATATCAGAATAAAGTCGAAAAGAAACAATACGCAAATTTTAGGTTACGTTACAATGAACAGCTGATGATAGTGAATATATGGTTTAAAAACCGACACACGTTGTATTGAAAGCATGGATAGACATATTATTAGTTGCTATTTCTTTTCTATTATACAGTTCTTCAAAGTGTGACAGAGATAGATAAATCTTATTGGTTAATTCTTGTTGCTTACTTAGCTGAGTCATACTCGAGCTCTCGTAATTACTAGTATACCTACATAATAATTTAGATTAGGTTGTAAAACTTGATGACTGCTTCAATTAATTCTGTTTGTCAAAACGCCTTCAGTTATAAATTTCTTGAACTCAGTTTGCACAAACAAAATGTGCATTTTCTTAAAAATATGAAGAGTAAGCCATAGGTATATGTAATACTATTCAATAGACAATTAAATTTTACATATGCTGTTGCCATAAAATACAGGTTGTCCTATTTAAATTAAATAAGTTACTACCGTTTAAAGATTGTAATTATTTACCCTTAACTTTAAGACACCTTGTATAAGTTAGTAAATGTATCACACGGGCAATATAAAACTTGATTACTTAGTAGACTTCAGTCTTAATTTGGTTGAAAATAAAAAAATACAAGTTGAGAATTTAAGCATTAAATTTGTTACTACGTTTTCACAAAATATTAAATATTTCAAAAACCATAAGGTTTAGGTATGTTAAGCCTTAATAAAACTCGCATTTATTTTCATCATAGAAACTGAAAATAAAATAATATACAGGGTGTTCCATTTAAAAAATAGCAACTTTGATACTTTTCGTGTTTTTGGCACACCCTGTATAACATGAAAATAATTTTAAAATGTAGCGCCAATAGGTCCTATCCATTCATAAAATGAAACTGTTTTAAAATCAAAATACTTCGTGTCGAATAGCGTGAAAAATCCTGTATATATAGATGTATAGATGAAAATTATGGTACGTTTCTTATAGAATATCGGCGATTTCAGATTACACTTTTCGATAACGAACAGAAGTTCCATTAAGTATCTAATAAATATCTGTTATATAGACTTAATTTTTCTAGATTTTTACGTTTTTTGAAAAGGTTCACAATTCTTCTGTGGGAATATTTCGGTATAGAAAGGTGTTATCTTTTACTGATCCGTACAGGACAACATCCTTATTTTTGTGTTCATGATGTGTTGTATTCGTAGAGCATTTTATTCATCGTAAGTTGCCTTAAATGTGTTTAGTTTTGTCATCCAGTGAAACTAATAATATAATTGTTGTTTAAAACATGTTACCATAATTGGATGTAGATATCATTTAATAAAATAAATGTAATGCGTTAGATTAAAACCGTCGTAACAATCAATCATAGTGAAAGTACATTTTGAGAAGCAAGAGCAGGTGGAACTGACTCAAGAGCAACGCCTAATAAATTTACTTCATATTTGTCTATAGAGCAGCACATCATTCATTAAAAACCGGTCAAGTGAACGGAAGGTTAATAATACATTCTTCTGTACAGTTTTATTAACCTTACTTTTTTCTTCACGGATAAATTATCGTTAAGTAGTGCTAAATATATTGAAATGGTAATGCACTTCCGCAAAAAACGGAAATGGTGTGACATTTTAAAAAGACGACAGAATGCATTCCGGAGATGCTCTCTGTAAAGAAGAACTCCCTAAAATCTACGCTTATAAATATTAATGTATTTATGCTATCAATCATGTTTAAAATTACTATGAAAATTGCCATATGGAATGGAATATTTCAACTCTTAATGGTTACTGTCATTATAGCCATTATGCCTAAACTGTGCATAAACGGGATTTAAAATTCAGTAATAAATTTCTATTTTGGCAGTATATTTCATTGATTGTTAAACATGGCAGATATAATCATTGTTACATTTGTTGTGATTTATTTCTTTCACTAATGGTTTTTATAAAATTATCTACTTTAACGGTTTTATCGAATTTATACTATTATCGGGATGTTCATTACTGAATTTTGCTTTCATTTACTTTGTTATCAATACATATATTTGAAACAACACCATGATTTACTGTTTAAATACAAAAACCTAAGTATTGGAACAAACTATAGAATCCATTTGAGATTAAAGAAATTTTACATTAATTTTATTTCGCAATTGGATCGTAAAGCGTAATACAGAAATTTTTACTAACATGAATCCATTTTTCACGTTTGTAATATCTTTTTCGTGTGAAACATGTCGATTAGTTTAAGGTGCTTCATGTTTTGGAGAAGAATCCTTTCAGTTAATGTTTAAAAGGTTGATATGAAACGTCCTCTCGTTTCTTTACCACAAAAGTATTGAAGATAATGAAAAAAATAACAATTAATTCTCTATAGTTTGAAAATTATTTCGTGTAATTGTATGGTAAAGGAGGGCTGAGTTATTTCGGAATGGTTTATAGTATTGAATAAATTAATAACCAACATTTATTGGATAATAAATAATTGATACGTCCCGATTATTTTATGATCCTTCAATGTAAGTGAAATATGTTAAAAGACAAGTGTTATTTATGTTATGCGAGTATCTTGTCGCACGAGTGAGGAAGCCAAGAGATATTAATATTAAAACGGACCATACAAAATGCATTTTCTGTACTATTTTTTGTATTTGGGAGCTTAAAATTTAATTTTTTTATACTAATTTAAAATTTCCAAATTTTCTTCACTTTGAATATCATAAAAAATTACTAGTAAAAGTATTAGACATCTGTCACGTGACATTTTTGTGAACAAGATTAAGGCATTTACAGCTGCTCAAAAACGTATACTTAATTTTCATATATGCATAGATCACTTGGCTGGAACTTTTGATTTAGCGATTAATCTACTGACTTATAGCCTGTTTTAAGGCAACCAATTTTGCTACTTGCAGTGTATCATAAGGTGCCATTTTCGGTATTACAAAATCCTTTATTGTAAGACCACTTTTGTCATTGTAACTCCGAAATAGAAAGATATATATCTATAGGGTCTAGAACAATTCGCCGTCGCCGTTTCGCCATCGCCGATTCGCCATCGCCGATTCGCCATCAGCGATTCGCCATCGGCGATTCGCCGTCGAGACAGTTGGCCTTTGGTCAAATTCGCCCTGTGCCCAATTCGCCGTACAAATTGTGCTTTTTGATGTGCTATTTCTCGTATGATAATGAAGGCCTTTACTTTAAATAGACGAAAAATATGTGATATTGAAAATTGGTTTTACTGCAAGATGCGGTAATACCAACAACTTTACGGTTTAAAAAAACGACGAAAAAGAGGGTATTATAAGTTGAACGTGTGTATCTGTGAATCTGTCTGTGGCATCGTAGCTCCCAAATGGAGAACACCAACTTTTATTTACTTTTTTATGTTTGAACAGTTGTTCGAGAGTGTTCTTATCTATGATCGAATAAAATATGTTCAGCCATTTGAAGACCATCAACTCCTTTCTAGTTGATGAAGAGATATTTGGACTTTTCATTAGAGGTTTTGATTTATTTTTTGTTTTGTTTGAAAGGTAACTTTATCGAGACTGTTCTTAACTGTGATTCAAGAAGGTTTGGTTACTTTTTAGAGGTTTTAAAAGTAGAATTGTTTGTGTCGGGGTTTTTTAAATTTTCAATTTAATGTTATACACGCCGTTTCAAAAATGGCTGCCAAAATTTCTAGGACGTATATATATTATAATGTTACGTATATATATATATATATAATGTTACGGTATAAACTGGCAGTAAAACGAGATAACAGATGAACTTGGCTTTTGCTCTACTAGACAGCGGCCGAAGTGGATTCGGTGTACTAAATTTTGCGCACAATAGGACAGTATATCATATATAAGTCCAAATAGGGGTTGAAACGACATAAAACCGAAAAATACTCAAATAACTCGCTTACCTAAACGTAATCTTCACAGGCGGCACTGGGACCAGCAGATCTCGCCAACCTGGAAGGCTTCAAAAAATATTTGCACGCTTAACTAAAATAATTGCGTGTCGTAAAAGATCAATCATTAATTTGGTAATAAAACAATAATCTATTGTTACGTTACTAAAAAAAATCGACTCTTAAGGTAATTACACTTCAGTAACAAAAAAAAAAACAGTTTAATTCTGTACATAACCACTTGAGATGAAAATTTCTCAAATCGCAATTAATTATGCTCAAATCATAAAAGAAAATAATGCAGCGATATGTCGGCCTCTAGACGTTACGCTAAAATTAAATAATCACTTGAAAAGCTTTCGGCCGTAATTTAACTAAATACACTGTAATGACGTTAATTTAATGAACAATTTCCAAAACAACGATGAACATTAAAAATCCGTGTCGTCAGATGCTGTGTAATAATAGGTTCACATAAAAAGAAAAAGTCCAATAACCTAAATATATGTAATGTGAATAAATAATAAAAACAGAACCATCGAATCGTCAACACAAATTTTACAATCTTATCACCTAGCTTATCTATTAACGATGAAAGTAGCTAGCTCACGATTACCTCTATTACAATATACTATAAAATTGATTCAAATGTCCAAGATGATAAATGGTTACTTTCCTTTTACAAATAAATGGCGTGCTTATAACGCAGTTATAAGCACGCGATGTGAATTCGTCACTTTAAACAAAATTAAAAACAAACCTTCTAATACATTTGGATAATAACGCGGATGGATGCACTTGTATTACAATTTAGACGATAAAAAAAATTAATCTTTAAAGAAAAGGCGTATTCAACCGTTTATTCAAATGTATAACAAAATAATACAAATTACACATCATAAATTTATTATATTTCGTCACCCACCACGATAATAAAAGAACACAGAAATGTTACCTTAGATGTAGGATTCCCTTGTGTTACACAGTCATCTGGAACGGATCTGCAGGAGGACCTCGGCTCTATGGTTGACGTTAACACGACGCTAACAGCTCCCCGTACAATTCAGCTAATGCCGACCTCTATTTCGACTGGCGTTATGATTAAATTTCAATTGGTTGCATGTACATGTACACTGACAGTTACATTAACACGCTAATAATTAACTTTACTTTAATGCGACCTAGTTCTGCTTGATACTTATTACTTTTAGCTAACTATGTACAAGTCTTGATTAACACTTATTACTTTTAACTTAACGAAAAGGCTGGTTTATTTGTCTTTTTCCGCAAAAAGCGAAGACTTCTCCAGAGAACGATGAAAGCACTTTAAACACTAAACGCCTTCCTGGATTTCGATAAGTCCCTATGGACCAACTGCACGCAACGATAAATTGGTCTCGTGAAGGATGAACAATTATATGATCCCTTATTTGGGTTGTGAGGGAATGAGAACCCTGCTACGATAGTTCCTTCGGCATGAACCTGGGTCAACGTTGTTACGCAGTATACACTACGTCACCGTAACACCAAAAAAACTGGACGCTTCTACGCCTAAACTACTACTGTTCTCGTGAATAATTTCACATATCGCCTCATTGGTTTAAATGACCCCTTTCATTAAATTAGCCAATTAATGAAAAGGTACTCAAATTGTCTAAGTACGCGCATCCACGAATTCAAACTCGAAAATCATTGGGAGAAATTGCATCGTCACCAACACCTACCTCTTCTCCAAACCTTATCTAAGTAACTGATATACGGTAAATTGAAATTTTGAGCCTTTAATGCCATGTATTTAAAGTCAAATCCTTTGTTTAAAACCAAACTCTTATCAACAGGAACGGCGTCGCAATGACGGCTAAATTTAACTTTTTCAGAAGATGTACCATATAATGTATTAATTTTTGCATTCTTTAATTTAATTTAATTTTGTATGATGCAATCTCAACTTGATTTAACGTAATTCATCTAATTTAAAATAACGAAAACATTTATTTATACAAAACTATCCTTATTTGTAAAGACACTAAAGAATTTTTCCTCTCAACTTAGTTCCTAAACATCGATACCAAAAATGTAAATCACATTTCCCTTTTAAACTTTCATTTTACTTTGATCAACAATCACACAAAACATCCTAAACCTTTCAAATACGCAAAAGACAAAAGAAAACGTTACAATAGAAAAGCTTCGCCAAACATTGATGCGTTATTACATCCAATTACGAAAGTTTACACTACATTTAAGAGAATAACAAATAATTTGCAATTTCTAAAATTATCCGCAAATCTTTAATAAAATCATGGATGACAATAAAAGGAACCTTTTCTTTCGATTTCTCAGGAACTATACACACAGACAATCTGATATTATGTATATTACCCACACTCTACACGAGCCATACACTGATGCTCGTGATATTTAATTATTGGGTACCGTGGCGGATATACAGCCAGGTCGAAAGGGTTTTTCAGGTTGAATTTGTATTCCACTGGATGTACTAGAATTTTGTTTCAATTTCCGTATTTGGCAACTCCAATATACACGAATAAGGTTATTTGCGAGTTTGTGATTTGAGTAGAGTGTGCGTAATGTACATAATATCAGATGATAAATCAAAAGAAAACGTCCCTTTTTTGGAAACTTCAACACCCTGTTTCTGGAAAATGGTGTTCTTTGGAAGTTCATTTGACAAAATTAGTTTAATTTCACACACCGAATACGCCCTAGAAATATTGGCAGACATTTTTGAAACACCGTATATATTGAAAATATTTTATTTATACGTATTAAATTTTTTATTAAAAAATGTGCTTGAGTTTCTAATCTAACCTATATTCATTGTTAGCGCAAAACTTGCTCGGAACTACTATGACGTCTTTAAAGCAATACGTAATAAAAATTCATTATATTTATTATTACCATTGCTATTCTTTTCAGTTAACGATTAAGGACCATTTAATGAAATTTGTGGTATATTTTAGGTGTTTACCTTAGAAACATACTAATTAGTGAATTTGTTAAGACAATTAATTTTACAAATGTTACAGTGGGTCATACAAATTTACTTACTTTCATTCATTTATAACATTTATTTATTATTTAAGATCTAAATATTTCCTGGAAATGGAATATAAATCAATAAATAGTTGCTTAGCGTAACTAATTTTGTGGTATTCAGTAAATAACGTTTTACTGTCGACCACATAAGTTCTAGATACAATACGATTACTGATCAAACACATGCTTGATACAGTCAGTATAATGATTTGCTATTTTATAGTTATCCGATTACCTCTCTACACATATTCAAGCCCAAAAATACGAGCAATATGTTACAATCGTCTCCATCCTAAAATGTGTGGTAAAGGATGTACCAAAATAAAGCTCCGATAATGCCTTCAATCCAATTTACATATAAACGAGTGTTTGGAGAGATTTTGAGTTTTAATTCTAATTTAAACCAGAAATAACTATAATAATAATAGGTTAAACGTGCTCTATGTTTTGCTTAAAATTAACAAGTTGGTAATCGGAGATGAAATTAAAGCAAATAGATATCAAATACCGCATATGAGCTAAACTGGTTAACATTATATAAAATTAAGTATACCTAAACGGGATAATAATATCCACTTTCAGGCTTAAATTTGTTGGTCGTGTAATAGTAGCACCATCCAGATAGTAATAATATCCTCAGTGGAGGTCCCAACTTCCTGTTAATAGTGCTTTAATTTCCGCCACAAGTTTCTATATTGATTAGAAACAATTATTGCTACAAACAGAACTTTACGCATCGTTGCATGCTCCCATTCGTATTGCATTGAAATACCGCGTTATATTTCTGTATTCTGGTATTTTCTACGTGCTGGCTATTTTCTCTCAAATTGAATTGGTGCAACACTAGACGTGTCTGTCTGTGCACAAATGAGAATTTAATTAACGCAGACATACTTTAGTGGAGCATAAATAAAAGAAGTGTCAAGATGTAGTAAAGTAAATACTCGAGACACGACTTAATCTAATTGATGATGTATTTGTAACCACGTGAAAAAGATAAATTTATCTTCAATGATATGACCATATCAGTTCTATGTAGACTTTTCATGGTTTCCTTAAAAATATACAAGAAAGACAAAAAGTAACAAAATCATACGTCAGCACCTTTCTTATTCTAGCAACAGTCACCCTTACTCAATTTTTTCTGCCCTCATACTCATAACTCTATTAGAACCATAAGCTATAACATATACCCTATTAGAAAACTTTTTTGTTAGCATGCAGACGGCTCCCGTACTGTAATTCACCTTACTCATATTCCCTTCAAAGTTACATTTTCCCAGTCTAGGTTCCCCTTTAGATTGATTCCCCAATCTCGAGGATCATCCGGCTCAAACCAAGTTTTAAAAGTATTATATTTTGCAGGGCTTACTTTTATGATTGATATGTAAATAACTTGGAAGACTGAAAAATTGTTCTTTTATTTCTCGTTTCAAATCTTTTGATTGATTTTTTACAATCATATTTTATAAGTGTATTCTATAATTAAAATAGTTTTTCAGTACCACACGAACGTACTTAGAAGCTTTCATTTTGATTAACATTACATGCTAGGAACGTATAAATACACTTTCATTTTCATAAAATATACATAAAGCAGTAACTTTATTGAATTTTGTTACTTAGAGAATTAAAAGCAAACATAAATATATAAATAAAAGTTCTTTTGTTATAATTTGGCGAGGTGTTAAATGTGTGTGTGATGTGAATCAACCATGGGGGTGGCCGCCCTATTCATGAAGAACCTACTTTTGTGTTTGAATGCGAATTTTGTAATGAACAGGTTAGCAATAACTCTCCGTCAATGAGCAAAAGCAGAAATATAATTGAAAAATGCTAAATCATTATTTACGGTATGTCAAAATATTCTTTATGTGAATATTACGAAAAATAATACCAATTTCCTTATTCATTATTGATGTCACACACTAAACTATCAATTACATATGAATTTTTATCAAGCGAAGAAAATGAGCAATATTGATAGTTTGATAATAGTGTAAATGTTACTAATGCTTCTCTAATCAAAACCTGTATAAAGTGCAATAAAACGACTTACATAGAGTTTAAGTGTGTTAGTTGTGAGATTATCATATAGAAGCTGCGTTAACCTTTTGCAAAGTATCATAAAAATTGTTATATAGTCTTTAAAATGAATGATTTTCAATTTGGGCTTAGCACTTGTATTTACATTGCACAATAGAGTAATATGTCTTTGTCGTTCTAAACAAATGGCATTTAAGCTAGAAACTTGTTTTTGTCACCGCGGGCGGTGAATTAAGAAGGACACTCTTCGTTACGGGCATTGTAATTGAGTTATACCTGCAATAAAAAGAGATAGGCTTAGGTACGTCATGTTTGAGAGCAATGAAACTAATTCCACATAAAATGGTTAAGCAGTGACACTCATTCTGCTTTATTATTAAAACCATACAAATACATTTATAACATTATATTAAATGGTTTATGATCTATCAAGTACATTATTACCTACCAACTGCTTACCCTTACATTAAACCCATGAGGTTATCATTTTCATATATAATACCATAAGTGCCAGGATACTTTCATATCTAATCACATGTGCTTAATAAAATCGTTTCGCGCACGGAATGTTTTTTGTGATTTGTCAAGCACATGTGTTGAAACATTTTTGGGAAATTATACAATAATTCTCTATTAAGTTGGAATTCACATTATGCCAGTAATATTTAATTTTTGATATTTGACACGACCTACTCTGGTATTATCCAGAAAAAATGCAGTGATTGGTTTAAAATTATAGACATGCAATTCTCAGTGAATGTATAAATTTCAGATTTGATGCTTCAAAACACATACAATGTTTCAATTATTGAGAAAAACAAAAATAATGTTAAAGTATAACTTGAAATATGTACATAAACAAATATTTAGTCTACGTTCATTCTTCATCCACGCCTTCTGAATCACTATCATTTACCGAAATTACCGTTACATCCGGAACGTTTTCACTCACCTCACTATCACATTTTTTCAACGATTCTTCCCACATTTGCATTACAGCGTCATCGGAGTAATCATTTCTACCTATGCGCTGATCATAGTATGACTTGGAAATTCTCCAAATGTTTTCAATCGCTTTGAACTGACACCGATATAGCTGTAATCTGTGTGTGAAATACCTGTGTTCGCGAATGATGTTGTCCACGACGTATTCATATTTACGCTACTTACCAATATTCAATAGATTTATTTTAAAATCTGTGTCTGCAAAAACAATATTTTTCATTTTTAACCACTTTTGCAACTCTTCCTTTTTCCATGAACTGGGTGTCATTTTTTCTACAACACGTGAGTGGTATGGTGAGTTAGTTGTCCATAACAATTAAAGATGGTTCTTGTAGATTAGGTAACAGCTGATCAACGAGCCATCTCTCAAAGGTTACTGCATCCCTGTTATCGTGGTAATCAAACAATTAGATAGTGAATTATACAATAATTTCCTTGCGTTTATGGTATTATATATGAAAATGATAACTTAGTGAGTTTAATATAAGTAAGGGTAAGCAGTTGATAGGTAATAATGTACTTGATAGAATTATAAACCATTTCATATAATGATATAAATGTATTTGTATGGTTTTAAAAGTAAACATAGCAGTTTGAGTGTCACACTGTTTAACCATTGTAAGTGGAATTATTTTCATTGCGCTCCAACATGACGTACCTAGTCCTATCTCTTTTTGTTACAGGTATAACTTAATTACAATGCCCGTAACGAAGAGTGTCTTTCTTAATTTACCGCCTGCGGTGACAAAAACAACATTCTACCTTAAATGCCATGTGTTAGAACGACAAGTGCTAAGCCCAAATTGAAAATGATTCATTTTAAAGACTATAATACTATAGATTGTTGTAAAATTGATCTTCTGTTAAAATATGATAGTGACTTAATATTGTTAAAAGAGATATTGAAATTTTCTATCTTAAATCCATAATTCAAGACAAAAACGTTATAATGGCAAATGAACAGGAGCGTTAAAAATTCAAATAGCGTTATTAAATTCTGCAAATAATAGTCATTGACCGGAGTAGCATACACCAATTGCTTCAACTGGCCCCAGAAGAAAAAATCAATAGGATTAAGGTTGGGGGATCTCGCTGTCTATACCAATGGCCCATTTCGTCATATCCATCGCTCAGGATATGCTGCATTCAGATACTCCCGTATACGTACACTAAAGCGGGACAGTGGAAAGGCCCCAGGTTGGCCCTTATAACCAATGGCACATCTTCCAGATGCAAGGAGGGCGGTTTTGAACAAAAAAATGGGGACCAATAAGGTATCTGCTATCTCCTTACCCCCGTATTCAGTAAAAATCTACGCTGGTGTCTTGTTTCTACCATACTACGTGGGTTCTCGTAGGCGTATGTGTGGATGCTATGTAGATTTGTTATGCTATCACGCGTGAAACCAGCGTCATCATTGAATAATATGAGGTCAATTAGTCGATTGCTGTGTTTATATTTAGCCAGAAATCGTCTCGACCGATCATCGTCATAAAGTGCTTGCACATTTTGCGAATGAAATGATACAGTTGTTCTCCTCTTAGTATCCTCCATGTACTAGCCTGACTGACAATTTTTTTCAGCACTGGTACCTGGATTATCTTCAATAATATCAAGAATTCTTACTTCTTGCTGCACAATTCTAGCATTTCTAGGCCTTCCCCTATTTCCATTATACATTTTTTGAAGGAACCATATACAGCAAGCCTCCTGTGAACACTGAAAAATGTTTGAACATGACGGATATTTCAATCTGGATATCATTAAGTCAAACATGATTGTATCTGATGTTTAAACGGACAGCTTTAGCATAATTTGACACGTACTAAACCTGATAGCTGGTGGTGATCAAATGGGCAATGTTAATTTATGGCATAATTTTTAAACACGATTTACGTGTAAACGATTAGGTTTAGCGAGTAAAATAAAGAGTACCTTTTTTGAAGATCTTCCATCAGTCTCTCAGAAAAATTGTTAAAACCGAGTGCAGCTATCAAAGCTCAAAAATTATGGCAGAAAAACAGTTTTCAATGTAGGTAAAGTACCGTCTAGCGGCACACAATAGAATTGAATTATTACTAAAATAATGGAGCACAATCGACTTAGTCTATGCTCCAAACATTAAACATATCGGATTTTACGTAAGCAAATAACTTTAAACAACAAACATGTAAAACTGAAATTGACGGACTGCAACTCGAAAACCAATGACATTTCGAAAAAAAATTTATATGAAGCTCTTTCATTATTTTATCATGTAGAATTACCTCCTTAAGTTTCGTGATGGATGTTTGAATCACCCTGTATATTGACAACTTTGTTAATCAATGCTTCCATTATAAAAAATGTTCTTATATTCGTAATCACAGTAACCCCTGGTTTAACAAAGTACTAGTTGATATACGCAATATACTATCGATTGTTAAAAGTGTGCATAACTGTAACAAGAACAAACAAACTATTAACACTAGTCGTTGCTCTGCGTAAGTAGTGTAAATAGAAACTTACAGTTACCAAAAAATCGTTTTATAGTAACCTCATTTAAAAATCAAGTAATAACCATAAGACCGGTTGAATGTTGGTAAACAATGAACGTAGACTTTAGACAGTTTTACTAATGCTGAGCATAGCATTACTCCTAACAGTTTCAATGATTGCTTTGTTTCATTTTCTGAACGATGTACCCTTACACTACATCCCAGTAAATTTGACGCTATAGACTTACTTCAATTCTCAATGTTTGGATTATTATGGTTTGAATAATAAAATGTTAAATTTATTAGCTTTCCCTTTAACAATACTGATAAACAGATGTTTTCGAGAAGGTGCCTTTCCCGATGTTTTACAAATTAGCAAGGTTTTACCTTTATACAAAAAGAACAATAAGGATAACCTTGAAAACTACCGTCCTATTTATATCTTACCTAGTAATATAAAAAATTATTGAAACCGTTATCAAGAGTAGTTTAATGCAGTACTTTGAAGTAAATAATCTTCTAACTCAAATGCAGTTCGGTTTTTCTAAGGGTCTCAGTACATCAAAAGCTGTACTTTCCATTATTAACGAAATAGTACAGGGTCTTGAAGAAAGAAAACATCTCAAGTTGTTTTTATATGATCTGTCGAAGGCCTTTGACTGCGTATCAAATAACATTCTTGTACATAAACTACATTATTACGATATTAGAGGTAATTGCTTAGAACTACTGTGATTTTACGTTGAGAATAGATAATATAAAATAAAGAATATTTCGAATGGGGTACCTCAAGGTTCCATTTCCTTTTTATTATTTATGTAAATGATTTAAATTTGGTTCTTAATCCTAGTAAATATATTTAATTCGCTGAGGATATTGCACTCATTCACACCAATTATAATCTCAATAATTTGGAGCAGGCTAGTGAAATTGACCTTGGTAAAGCCAAATGCTAAAAAAAACCCAATCACTACTAATTCTCAATCGAAGCAATTGGCAGCATAATAGTGTGACAGTATTAGGTATTTATATTAACTGCCGTCCTTCCCGGTCTAGCCATATCGACAAACTTTAGCGTACTGTTTCTAGTCAGAAGATTGAATAGTATTGTTGAAGGTTCAGTACTCAAAACTGTATATTATTCACTTTTCCACTCTTATATTGTTTACGGAGTGGTGTTATGGGATAATTCAGCTGAAGATAACCGAGTTTTCAGATTGCAGAAATATGCGATTAGGTTATTAGTAGATCTGGGTTCTAGAGAACATTGTTTCAATACCTTTATAAACTCAGGTATCATTATTTATTTATTATAAATTATTAGAGATTGAACTATCGAAATTGACAGTAATAATGACAAGTGTGTTAGTCAATAATTTTAAAGTTAAACATTATTATTAATTTAATTAAATACATAAATAAAAAGTTTACTTCGAGTAGGATTCGAACCTACGACATCTGCTTTGCTAGACTAGCGCTCTAACGAACTGAGCGATAGAGATACCAACCCCAATCGGTGTAAATTTAGTGTTTATGGATGTAGGACTGATGTAAATTCTAAATATAATGAGATTAAAGTCAAATTACTTATATTAATGGAATGTGAACCTGCAATATCGAAAGGATTCACACATACCAAAGCAACTTGACTAATGTTAAATTATTGTAAGTATTATAATAATTCTAAAGTTACTTCAAAAATCTGTTCTATCTAATTTTTTTTGCCATTGCATTTATAATACAACTAAGAAACTTTTATATCAATATAAAAGTGTAACATATCATCTATGTGTTGGTAATAGTAATTATGGTTTAATCCGAAGTAATAATAATTTTTTCAGTTTAAGTACCATCACGTTTCAAATGATTTTCAGTTATTTTAAAAAAAGGCTGAGATAATAACTTTTTGACTAAAACTATATGTACCTAACATTTTTGGAGTTGTATGCGGGGCAAGCAAGAGAACTGCTTGTCTTACGTTAGCGAGTAATGTCATTTTTTTACTATCTATACGAAAGTTGTTAAAAGTGATTTAAGTTTTAGTTCAAATTTAAGGTCATTCTTTCGATGTTTGTACATAAAATGTATTCCCGTTTGCAAATCAGATACCACATATTGATTTAGTAGGTGTTATGTTTTTCCAATTGCAGTTTGTTGTCCATAATTGTAATTGTTTTATATAAGGGTTTTAAGTTATTTTTTGATATCCTTGAGCATACTACGTTCTTTATGATCTAGTTTGATTTACAACAATTTATTAACTTTTTCAATACTAGTGACAGATTAGTGGATTGGTCACTTTTGAAACATATATCCGACCCTAACGCACTATCATATACACTATTTGACATATTTGTTCCTAAATATAGTCACAGATCTTCTCAATACTCTAAATGATTTACACACGAAATTTGGCTAACATTCGTCTAATTAAGAAAAAAAAATTCTCCAGCAATTAAAAAATCTCAAATCAAGATAGTATCTAATAATTGCATTGCTCATATTCAAGAGTGTGCTTTTGCTGAATATCTCGTCAGTTCGTGGCTCATGCTTCTTTTACGAATTAAATCACATAGAATAAGAAGTTTCTCAAGGATCTAGCCTTGGACCCATTCTGTTCTCATTATTTATTCATGTCTTACGCTTTTTTTTGTATAACTAACATTAATATTTCTTATAATGTCAAATCATTCTTAGTTCATTTTTAGTTATCATATTAGTCTCTACTAATGCACACTAGTCTAAAGTCATTATTTTTTTCTTTGATGCACACTACATTAGAATATTGTACTCAATGTTTGGAATCCTATGTTTTGAAATACAAAGGATTCGCTTGAATTTGTCCAAAGGAAATTTTGATGTGTTTGCATTTAAATTGCACAATTAATACCCAATCAGAGAATTTTATTGTAACTTATTATTTGAACGCTTTGACGATAGAAGGCGTAGAGAAATTAAACTAATTTTACTGTATAAATTATTGCACAATTGAATTGGTTGGTCCCACCTATTATTTTTTACTATTACTTCATCATGGTTTTACATGCACTAATTATATTGCTATGTAATATTGGTAAACTGCAGGTTTCCTCACTTATGTTTTATGGTATGATATTATTGAGTTTAGTCCCTTATCATTTATTTAAGATGTGATACGTGCCTAAATAAACAGTACCGAGCGCCGAGCAATTGCTCACGCAAGTTATTATAATTGGATTACTTATCATTGGTTGTCATTTGGACTTTACGTTACGGTTAAACTCTTCGTCATTAATGTTCTTTCAACTGAAATTAGTTTGTTTCGCAGAGCATTATTTTCGGTCATGGAATACGGACCCCAGTTTAAGATCAGAGACAGTTGAACAAAGCTGTCCTCAGTAAAGCTGTAATGCTAGGGGTTTTTGAGAAATTTCGCCCAACAGATAGTGTGTTTTGTCAACGTAAAGGCTCTTTCGATCGGTAAAAAACAGTTTGTACCAACGATAATGAACGACACATATTTAACCAATTCGTGCTTTCTCCGAAAATTTTGTACGAACTGTACATGAACTAAATAGCAGTGAAGCATCTACACGCCGAATGTTCAAATGTATTGGCGGTTATCGTTACCGAATTCAAATTGTCCAACGACTAAATGTTGCAGACAAACGTGCAAGAGAAATTTACTGTGAACGCGTGTAGTGTATGAAGATTCCGATTTCTTAGAAACATATAGTAACACTCACCTAAACGGTTACCTGAATCGAAAGACAAATCGATTCTTTAGGCTTGAATGTCCTGATGTCAGTGCAGAAAAGCCTCTTTACAGTGAACTAGTGACTATTTGGATTGCCGTGGGTGACCATGGCATCTTTTTATTTTGTAAAGGACGAGAATGAGTATCCAGTTACTGTCAAATGCGTAAGCAATGGTTTCAATAGGTTTCACAGCTACTGTAGATAGACAGAAAAAAGAAGATTAAATAATTTTCGGTTATGTTTTACTTTATGTAACTAGGATTTAAATGTATGTATTTAAGGGTTGAAAAGAAAAAAAATGGAATTTGAGCTTTAAATATGCTGGGGGTAGAAATAACGTGTTCTCCCACATTACTCGAATAAATGATGACGAATCGCTCGGAGCTTTTACGCTCACGTAATTTTTGGGTAAAATATTATCGATTAGGACGTTGGTTATTAACTACACTGTTGGACATACATCGAAATTAAAGATTTTTACGGATGTGAATATTTAAAAAAATATTTCGTATTAAGGGAAAAAGAAAAAAGAGGAGTATGTTTCTCACGTAATCGTTTTTTTTTGTTATCGGGTCATTAATGAAAATTATAAAGAGGAGCGGGCCTAGATTGGATACTTGTGATAGTCCAAATTCTACTGTATACATATTTCATTTACATCCTTTATATATACATATTTCTTCCGATTTAGTAGGTATCACGTCGTCAAAGTAAGCATTGAATTTGAGAAGGAAATCCTATGTAAGTTTTGCAAAAGAGATCTTTGATGTACCTTGTAAAATACTTTGGAATAATCCATATATGACATCTAACTGTTCGCCTTCACTTATACTTTGCTTTAGGTACTGGATAAAATTCAGGTTTGTTCTTCCAATAAAGAATCGTGTAACGGATATTCATTTTTGAACGTGCTTCCAAACATAGCTATAAAGTATGCGTCAAAAGATTTGCTAAGAGTAGAAAAAAAAAACGCTATTGGTCTATAGCTCGCATAATCAACTCTGTTTCCATTTTTTAATATTGGCCGACCTTCACACATTTAAATACTTTGTAGAGATATTTCATTAGGGCCCATTGAATTTTCTTTTTAAATGTTTCAGCTATATCACATTCAGTAAAGCTAAAGCAGTAAAAGATCATAAGAAACTGAAAGTTCTTTGGTATGATTGGAAATAATACATCGTGAATATACAAGGCATACACTCTGAAAATATATCACAAACGCATTTGATATTTTCTTATTATTATTATTATTATTATTAATATCTACGTCATTGTAGACTATTTGTGTGTTTTGATTGAATTTTGTTTTTTATCTTTTGCAAATGTGGAGAACCGACTAAGATCCTCGTTAATATCTTGCTCTATGTTCAGTAAATAGTTCTCTTTCCGTATGTTAATAGCACTAATGTGTGCTTTTTTTAATTTCTTTCCTTTTGCATTGTTTACTTGGCTCGTCTGACGAAGTAACATTTTGCGCTTATAACATAGAAAACAAGACAAGACAAAAGGTGGAATTGTTTTTATAGTTTAACGTAAATTTCCAATAATAAATAAGCCGGGTAAAGCAAATTTATATCGAGATCTAAGATAACCGCCATGGTTTTAATGTAAGATAGGCAATCAAGTCGCGCGAGTTGCTACTTTCTTCAGTGTATGAGTAAACTACCTAGTGAGAAAATTAATGGGTTAATATATCCTAGCATAGGTAGGTATATACTTAGATGTAAATTGAAAATCTAAACAAGTAATTCTATAAGCTGATCTAAACTTTAGAAAAGTTAAGATTATTGATCAGTATTGTTTTGTTATTAACATTTTCCGCCATTACAGAGAACACGTCGCGAAATCTGATATTATAGCCTCAGTCTATTTATTTTTGTTTTTGATAATGCTTGAGGATTCTCGAACTCCAACTATAGATGACTATGGAATTAATTTTTGTTTAGTTTAAATATGTCACGTTTTCTTCTTACGTTGTAATCCGAGCGAGATGGTAAAAAATAAAACTAATTTAGCGTTGAAGCGACTTGACAAGGATAGTAAATCAAAAATGGAAAGCCCGTTGAGATGTGACTCTACAGCACTAGTTTTTATAACAAACAGTGATGCCAAATTCAAATGGAACAAGAATTCCTTTGGGGAGTGTTAATTTAAACAACTGTATTACTGAGCTATGGTCTATTTCGCGATTACAAAGCTCTACAGAACCAAGACGAAATGTCCAGTTTAACAAAATTGACGCTAATTACACTGGTAAGGTCTAGGGCTAGGGCTTGGATATTTTGTATAAAATTTTTTTAGATGTTTTTATTAACCAGATATTCACTATTTAGACGTGTGTAGGTTTTATATTTTGTAGCAATTTAAATAATAATAATAAAATCGGCTGCACTTGAATGTATAACAGCTATGTTTTATCATGTGTTACTCACATCCTTATAATTTTGTTCGTTGATATGAATTAACTAACTTTATACATCATAATGTCGTCTAGTTTATTTTGACTGCCACTTCTAGGATTGTCTAATAATGTTCAATTCATTAAAGATCTAGTTATTATTAGATCTGTGATAGATCTAGTTACTATTGCCGAGCTGGTGGAACAGTGGTAATACGACCCTTTGGGACGTAATCGGTTTAATTCCCGTTACGCTGTACCTTGTATGAACCTAACTCCGTTTTTTTCTAATCCTATCTTGACTACACCCTTCCTTAATTATACCATACATACATAGTTAGTGTATGTTGGGAATCCATCATTGTGCTTGAAGAAGCTCGTATTCACCATTGGAGAAGGAATGACTTATTTTTTTAGTTATTATTGTAACTAGTCTAATTGTCATCACTCACTGTCGCAATAACAATATAGTTGAATATAGTACTATAAACACTAATTATTAATAAATTACGTAAAATATTTACTTTTCTTAAAAGTCTTGATACTTTTGGAATATATTTTATTTTGCCAAAGGTAAAGATTTACATTAGGGTGCGTTATCTATTGAAACGGAGTATACAACATATTTTAATTCGAATGTAGATTATTTTGTGCTCAACTTTACGGTTCTAATAACAGCAATTTGAATTACGTGTAACATGAAGTATTGCTATTAAAGTATAAATTGAATAGATTTAAATAAAAATATTATTTTTTATTCTTTACTAGCAAATAAGAAAGAACTGTATCAACTATGCATAATGGTATACATTGAACATATAATAGGTATCTAATATTTTTCCCTAAAGAATGGTTGCTTATGTTTATTATTTTTTCTAATTGGAAGTGATTGCCGATTTAAGTAAGCCCCAGAGCATAATATTACCTTACGAAAGTTTTTAAAACCTTCAAAACACTAAAATGCACTTTTCCTATTTTTCATAATGGTGGGGATCAGACGCCCCTATATGCAGTATGCATTCTAACATTGACTTGCGCTTACGATTTATAAGGTTCAAGTCCCTACTGTCTGACAGTTTTACTTTTATTTACTTTTTATATGCTTCTGAACGATATGTAATAAATATATGTATCTACAGTTATATTAAAGTTCAATAAGATATTGATTTTCCTGAAGTATATCGGAATTCGTATGTGAAGTAGAGAGTAGTGTTTGCCTCTCTGATACTGATTGTGTGTTCTCCCAAAGGCATACTACCATTACTCCGGCAATTTGAACGATTATTTCGATTTCCAAAATGTTTGTATGGATTTCAATTTCATACATGTTTTCCTTTATTTTCATCACTGTTGAAGGTTTTTATGGTTTTTAGTACAATCAATACTTCAAAATTCAGAAAGCGCTATTATTTTTCCGAAAACGACTTAAATGTTTGTGATACCATAACTGTTTATTTTAGCACTCAAATTTCCTTTCAATCCCCATGACAGCCCATCACATTTAATCTACTTCCGCGTCATCTTGAATACGATACTGATACTTGTAAGCAATTAACAGAAAAAATTACTATTATGTAGGAGTGTAAATAAACAGTAATTTTTACTTTTAATCAATGCAGAATTCAGTTAGGCAGTTGTTGGTCCACAAGTTTATAAATTGGTCAATTAATAGATTCTATTTGTACGACTATAACTGTCAAGCGTGCTTATGAATGCAAATACGTATGCAATAATGTTCTCTGAACTCGTTTAATTGGAATTATGCTTACTGCCTCAAAATTTTACATAATTAGAGCGATTTAATTAATTTTTGATTTATAGGCTTCGGAAAATATTGGTTTTTATTTAATGTGTTATAAAAAATTCTGAATGCAAAAACAATAAAGCTTATATTACACTACAGTGTGATAGGCCACTGTAGTTATGTTCAAGTTTGTAGCTACCTTTTTCCAACTGAAAAGATAGTAACATACTGGTATACTATTGTTTCGTTTAAAAATTATCTGCTATTTAAACTGCTTAAAAAATAGCAATTGAGTAACATTGTAGGTATACACGTCACTTGGGAAGGACATATTGATAACGTTTAACCACAGATTTTTTAAACCAACAACTTGGTGGCAACCAATCGAATAAAGATTACGTAAAAAAGTTTGCACTAGATCGATAAAAAGGGGCATTGTGTTTAATATTAACGTAATTGGGTAAGCATAGGCTTTCATACGATTAATGTCAAAAAATCTTCTGTAGTACTTAGCGCAAATCGTACTGACCTCTTTCTTGAGTCTTTTGTCTTATTAATACATACTGTAGATTTAACCACCGTAGACCACAGTTCAAGAAATTATTGTTAGTGCAAATTAAGGCATCTTTTATTAGGCTTTATTTGCAGTCAAATTGCATTATAATAATGTATCCAAACGGAAGAGCAAATTTCCGACACTATTGAGTCATTGAGATTTTTACGCAGGATAACGATTGGCTCGATTAGGTGCACAAATTACTGTCCTGCACTGTACCAGTATACAATACCTTCAATTATTAAAAGGGAAGGAAAAGATTTTCTTGCCAAACCAATGCATTATCGCATTATTAAGAAGTAAACTTCTCCTTATTTTACAGTAATCACATTGTTGTGCAATAACAGAATTGCAGGGCAATATGTTTAAAACTGTATTTAATAATAATAATAATGATAATAATAATATTTATTGCCTAACTGTATCAGATTCCATTTACAGGAAAATACGTAAAATACAATAATATTACAAAATAAACCAATGATCATTTACACTATTTACTATACATTAAAAAATATACAGTTCGTTCGTAAAATAGCGGATAAGTACGACAAGATACACATGGATGATGTTAATACAGGGTGTCCCAAACTTGCGTCCGCGGGCGATACCTCCCTTATTGGATAAAATAGGAGAACAAGTGTAGTAGAAAGAACTGAAGTGCATGTTTTAAAATTATTTTAGGTTATACAGGGTGTTTCATTTATACATAGATTTTTTAAATGGGGGCGTTTCTTTCCATATAAGGTTTGATTATGCCATACAGGGTAGTTCGTCAATTTGACCAAAAAATCGTACCTAAATTAATACCTTGTATCATTTCTAACAAGAAATATTCAAATGATTTTTTTAATAAAATATATTTTGAAACACAGACAATTTGTTTAGGTTTAGGCCCAATTTATTCCACTAATATGAATTACATGTTCGAATCGAGCACCGTTAACAATCTGACGACAGCCAAGGAGATTAACAAATGATTTTGTACGTTGTCGATGACATCTGCAATAATATTTCTAATTTCTTGGCGAATTCTTTTAAATCTTCTAAATTGCCTAATCGCGTCGCGTATACTTTACTCTGCAAAAGTAATTTAGAGGATTTAAATCTGGCTGGCCACTCAATTGTCCCTTTTCTACCTATCCAACGATTTGGAAAAACTAAAAAGCGTAGTGTGGCGGCGCTCCATCTTGTTGGAAAAAGAGGTCACGGTGGTGCATTCTTCTACATCTAGATACAAGGTTATTAGAGCGGGGATGAGGTCATATTGAAGAAAGTAAATATCTTGCCCCACTGAGAGTATGCTCGAAGAAGTAAGGACCTATAACTCTTCCGTCAACTATGGCGCACATTACGTTCAATTTTTGAGGGTTTTGGGTGAGATATTACATGAACCAATGAGAATTTTCGGTTGCCCAATAACGACAATTTTGTATGTTCACATGGTCGTTTAAAGCAAATGTTGCTTCGTCGGAAAATTTTTTTTTTACAATATTAATTGTTTCATTTGTTCACAAAATTTATTTCGCCGATCAAAATCATCTTCCGACAGTTCGTGAAGTAAGCATATCTTGTAGGGATGGAACTTCCCTTTTTTAACACTTTATGCACAGTAGATAGCGCCACAGTAATATTATTAACCGTGTCCGCAATGGTGGTATTAGAATTATCTTGCACTGCTAACACAATGTTCAACTGATCTTCTTTACTTATCAGATTTTCTCATATAACGGCAAAGTAGTTACTACATAAACTCACGATAACATTGCTGTCGCCTAAACACAAGTTGGTAACGTGCAAATAATTAAAATAATTTTAACAAAATGTACAATTTAACGTATTGACAATGAAATTTTCTCATTTTTAATATTTACGATAATTATTATTCAATATTTCCTTATGTAACCACCTTGTCGGACGTAAAAAGATGTACCCTCTTTAATTCTGCAATAAAAAATGGTGGTTGATGTTTAAAAAAGATGTCGATGACGTCATATCTTTTTCTTGACACACCCTGTATATTTCACTTTTACATAAAAAAATTCTAAATTGAAAATAAAAATCGACGGATCGGAGCGTTTTCTTCCTAAACTGCCATTCGAATTTTAATTGAATTTATCCGCTACTTTACGAATGCACTGTATATACGAAAAGGTACAGTAACTAATAATGGATATTTATAAAATATTCAATATTTGTTGAAGTGTCACGGATTAAAGCCAACAGCAAATAAGTTACAAATTTAATATGCAAGAATAAAATTTGAATATACCTCACTACCGACGTCTATGAGAAAATTAACCTAAAATAAACCGTACATAACCACACATATTACGTTTTTGTAAATATTTTTTAATTATGCTCTAAATTATATAAAATAACGACTTACCTTATAGAAAACAGCCTTACACATTCTAACTGCCATACCGTCTAAATTTGAAGTGGCAAGAAATGAAGTTGATGATCTTTTTAAAACGTACTTTGAATTTTTTTTTGTAAAATTGTCTTAATAGATGTGCTAAGGTACGAATATTCCATATTTCAAATGTAATCGAAGTTTACCAGAATGGATGCAAGAGAGTAATGGACACATTTTCCCACAAGGATATTGATGAACAGTTATTTAGTACATCGAATATGACTTCTTGCAATTATTTAGAATTCAACAAATTCCAAACATTAGTTGGAGATGTACCGGGTTGCCCAATTCATAAACGTTACGACTTTGTGTAGAAAAAGTGTCGACGTGAAATTTCTGGAAATTATTTTTTGTTTTCTAAAACAGCCGCTAGAAGGCGTAACGGTATTAAAAAAATGCAGTTTTCCAAATAAAATCCATAGTTAACCCATGTTGAAGTTTATTTTATTGCAGTTTATGGAAAATTAGAAAACTGCTTTGTTTCAAGTGTATAAATGGTATTATTTTTAGCAGCTAGTAAGAACGAACATAAAATAAATAAAAAAACTGGCGAAAACCGCAAAGTTCTAAAAGAAAACATCACTAAAGATTTTGCATTAACTATAAGAAAAGTAGGCGCGTTGATATCATAAAAACAAGTTGTCATGGAAAAGGGAAGGGGCTTATAATTATGTCAAATGTATCAAAAGAAATTAAGTGATTTACAGCAGTAATACGATTCGAAATATTCTTACCAGGGAAACACATAACGCGGTTTTTATAGATCGAAGGAAAGCTTCAAATATGTCTAGGTCAATAGGTATTACATTACGTTCTAAACTTACGAAAACATTAGTTATTTTGCTTTTCAAGTTCCATAAGTTATAATGATATTAAAATAATTTAATGTAACTTCAAACTAAAATCCCAAAGTAATATTTCATTTATATATATATATATATATATATATATATATATATATATATATATATATACAGGGTGACAGAATAAACTACAATGTATAGAACCACGCGATAAAGAACCATAAAAAAATAAAGGAAAGTTCCTATACACAAATGTCCGATCGCTTTTTGTGTTCAAGTTACAGGCTGTTGAAGTTTTTTTTTATAAATTGAGAAAGTTTTTATTAAATATTAAATTAAACATTTAAAAATATATAAAAATATTATAAAGCTCTACAGAAGGTGTTCAAATTGGTGACCTTGTTCTTGAATACACATTTCCAATCTTCGTGTTAATGACTAACGGCATCTTTGAAATATGTTTGAATTATTACGAAATCTATCAGCACACTCCACAATTCTATTCCATAATTGCTCATCACTATTTATTTTTACGGCATACACTTTCATAAACCCCCAGAATGAAAAATCGAGGGATTTCAGATCGGGGCTACTAACTGGCAATGGTATAGGTCCCCCACGACCAATCCGCCTATTTCCAAATCTTTTTTGCAAAAATTCCCTTTGCTTTTAAGAATAGTGAGCTGGCACACCGTCATGCATGTAGTACATTCTTCTAATAATACCCAATGGGACATCTTCTAATAAAGTGTACAGTTCCAAAAAATTTCGAAAGCGTTCGCCTGTCCATCGATTAGGCAATCGAAATGGACCAATTAGATAATTGTCAATTATACCTGCCCACATATTAATAGAAAACCCATACTGGCGAATCCATATTACGGTATGATGAGGGTCTTCATCACTCTAATAATGCATGTTATGTATGATCAAAACACCATTGCGATTAAATACAGGTTCATCCAGTAAACAAAATTAATGATAGAAAGTTCTGTTCTTGATTTTGCAAGCACTCGCAATATTGTACGCGCTGAAAAAAATCGTGTTCCAATAGATGACGAATTTTTTGAAAATGAAATGGGCGAAGAAGTTGTTCTTTGAGGATTTGCCTAACTGACTCACGATTAACATTCGGTACAGCTGCACTTATTCTTGTGGTGCTTATTTTTTATTTTACGCTTTTATTCAACTCACTTTGTCCGGTTCAAATCTTGTAATTGAATTTTCAACAACTTCCTGATCTCCGATTGAGCTGAAATTTGGCATACATGCGTATTCTTGATGACAATACACGAATATATGTTTTTTGCTTTGACTTTTGAGGCTAAATTTGGCCAAATATGGTCGAAATTTTTGTTTATAAAGCTAGGGCCTTGAAATTTAGGACTTAAGCATTTGGCATAATACCATGCACACAAATATGCGAGAAGTTGAGTTTCAATGTCATGGGGCTGCATTGCGACCAAATTTGGCCAAATATGGTCGAAATTTTTGTTTATAAAGCTAGGGCCTTGAAGTTCAGGACTTAAGCTTTTAGCATAAGACAATGCACAAAAATATACAAGTTGAGTTCAAGATAAGGGGGCTGCGCCCGGGGGGGGGGGGGGTCAAAATTGTATTCGGTCAAAAAATCAACTATCTCCGGTTGTGCTGAATTTCGGCATATTGGCCAAGTTCGAAATTTTTGTTTATAAAACTAGGGTCTTGAAAAATTGAGTTTCTTTCTTTGTTAGAACTTACACCCAAGCGACTAAAAGGTAGAAAATAAAAATAAGTAAAAAAAAAACATTTTTAAAAAACGCTTTTATTTCCAAATGTACTAAAAACAATAAAATAATTTTTTTATCTACCCATTAACAAATTTTTGTGACTAAAAATAAGTGTAGGGCATACATAATATCTTATACTTATAACAACGCCTATCAACACCTACATAGTGAAAGGCACTACAAAGAGCGCCCCACCCTTTAATTTTTAGTCACAAAGTTTTTGATGTTAATGGGTAGATAAAATAATTACTTTATTCTTTTAGTAAATTTGGAAATCCTTTTTAAAAATGTTTTTTAAATTTATTTTTATTATTTTCTACTATTTGCAATACAGCTTCTTCGTTTGCAACACTGCGATCAGTTCTGTGAACCCCAGCATCAACTTTTGCTTTTTTAAAGCAGCCGTACTCTACAACTAAATACGTAGAAAATCTAGAACACGACCAACTTTAAAACTAAATACGTAGGAAATCAGGAACACGACAAACTTTAAACAAATTATTTTGACAGTTACCTTGACATTTACCAAGGATTTGTAGTTGCAGGGTGAAACAATATTATTTTTTCGGTTTAAAGGCGTAAGTCCTCTTAGCCATTGGATGCAAAATAAACTTGATATTCTGACACAAAATAGTGTAATTATTTGTTTATTTGCTTTTTTTGTCCCTTTGATGTACAGTATGTCTAATAAGTAATATAATGTTTAAAAAAATTTTGGCCTCTCATGTATTTTCTTGGTAGTTCTGACATACGTTTTGGCCTGCTTGCAACACTTTAAATTAAAATAATCTCAAAAACGAAACCATAAATAAAAAATTTGTAAGGGTAATTTTTTTTCTAAATTAAACAGAGAATCCAAAAAATGTATCTTCTTTGTAAAATATCCAGTGGCGCCGAAGATTGGAAAGGGTGAAGGGGGTACCTCCCCCTGTACCTACGCCACTGGAAAATTTCTTTAAATATTTTAATCTTTTCTTAGAGGTGCACTACATTAGTCTGTGTGACAAATTTGATGAAGATCGATCCAGTGATTTAGAAGTTATGATGAGAAAACCACAACTTTGATACCCTGTATCTTTTGAACAAAGTTTTCTCATGAAAGTCTACTTTTTCTCATTGTTCTATCACCTATAAAAATTAATGACATTAAGGTGGACCACGTTGTATGTGTGTGTGTGTGTTATATATATATATATATATATATATATATATATATATATATATATATATATAGGGTGTCCCAAATGGAGTAGGATAGTATGGGTATCTTTCTTATTATTAAAGATAGAGATTTGGTTAAATGGGCAATATTGTGCCATTTTTTGGACCGAGTTCGATTCCGTTGAGTAACATTTCAATTTACGAACAGTTTCGAAATTATTAAAAAAAAACGGTGATTTCCAAAAACTCAAATAACTCCGTACTTATAAAAGATACGAAAACAGTTTCAGATCAAAGTTACTTACTTCGACTTAAAAATGATGTCAGAGTATAATTCAAGACGGTGGTTGCCAAGATATTAATACCAACTTTCTTGTTTTAAATAGGCGCCATATTGGTTTTTATACAATTAAATGGGATTTTTTCTCTTTTCAACGATGTATAACAACCTAGGTACGAATAAAAATTATGGGAAATACTAATTGTTTTCATTTTAAATCAAGTAGCCCTGATTAACAATAAAACAAAATTTATTATAAAACGACTAACTGTCAATTTGTATTAGTTTATTGATTGTGTAAATAATTAGTATTGCTGTGTTGTATTATTAAGTGATAAATTTATAATAATTGTTTTTTCTTTAATTATTTATAATGGCGACCTTTCCAACAAATGAGCAGTATGATATGTTTTGTACATATATAAAGTGTTACAAAAACTCCCGTCTTGCTGCTCGAGAGATTCTAACAAATTTTCCAGAGCGTAGGCAAGCGGACATGAAAATATTTGCAAGATTAGATTCAAATATGCAGCATTATGGATGTCTTAAGAAGCCCAATAGGAACATAAACGTGGTTACTGAAGACGAGGAATTAGCTTTAGCTTGTGTGCAAGATAATCCGAATATTTCGACTTGAGAAGTTGAAGATTAAGTTAATGTGTCTAATCGAGAATTTAAAAAAAACACAATTTCCACGCATATAAATTACACATTGCGCAGATTTTGCGACCAAATGATAATATCCGTAGAACAGCATTTTGTAGATGGTTTTAAATAAAATCGCAGAAAATGGTGTTTTTATAAATTAAGTTTTATGGACTGACGAATCCTACTTCTCCAATTGTAAATTATTTAATTGCCATAATGAGCCCCGTCGGACGCAGGAAAATCCACACTTAGTGGTTCCACGGTGCAACCAGGTTCGTTTCGGCTTTAATGTTTTTGTGGCATATTGGGAAATCGTTTAGTTGGTCGTATAATTTTTGATGGAACCTTAACAACGCAGTGTTACATGGAAATTCTGCAAACATATTTTGAAGATTTATTAGATGATCTACCTTTGGCACAAAATGTTCAAATATGGTATCAGCAGGATGGCGCTCCCTCACATAACGCTGGCAATGTTATCCGATATTTAAATGACCGTTTTGATAATAGAGTAATTGCCACCAATACACCTAAGCAGTGGCCAGGCCGGATCCGCAGATTTAACGCCTCTGGACTTTTATTTATGAGGCACTATAAAAATAAAGTGTATCGTAGTAATTTTCACTACTATAATGCAGGAGAACTACGTGAAGGAGTGGTGGCGGCCTTTAACGGTTTTCGTCGAAATACATTGCAAACAGTTACTAACAGTGTTGTAAAACGGTATCGATTGTGTGTACATGAAAACGTCCAGCACTTTGAACATTTATTGTAATGTATTATTATGTATTTACTAATATCATGGTGTATGGTTGTGTTTAATTTGTTTTTATTCGTGCATAGGTTGTTATACATCGTTGGAAAGAGAAAAAAATCCCATTTAATTGTGTAAAATCCAATATCTCGCTCATTTAAAATAAGAAAGTTGTTATTAATCTTAGAAACCGCCATCATTTAACCAAATCTCTATCTTTAATAATTAGAAAGATACCCATACTATCCTACTCTATTTGGGACACCCTGTATGTATATATATATATATATATATATATATATATATATATATATATATATATATATACAGGGTATTTCAGTGATAAACTTAAAAATATTATTTGAAAAATAAATTTCAACTCAAAATGACTTTTCGTTTAAAAAAGACAGGGTGTCAAAGTTTAAAGAAATGTAACACTTTTTGGTTATAACTCGTGTAAATTTAAACTGATTTTGATGAAACTTCGCATGAACAATATAAAAACAAAGATTTTTAATCTGGCTGTTTTAGGTTTTGTATATATCTTCCAGTGGCGTAGATATTCAGGGTTGGCCCTCTTTTCCCTACCTATCGTTTACGCCACTGCATTTTAAAATCGAAGAGTCTTTTTAATTTTAAATTTAATTTAGAAAAGAAATGGTTCTTGAAACATTTTGATTAGAAGTTTATTGCTAGAGATATTTTAGATATTTGCAATCTTACATTTGAATTATTTAAAATAATGTATTTTAACAAAATCAGTCTATCATTGATAAAATTGACAGGTTGTTTCTTTATAGCCATATTTATTTACTCTTGTCAAGACATTTTGGCTTGTTGTGCAACAGTTTCGTGTTTTCGCGTTTTCTATTATTATGAAAAACTAATACACCTTGCTGAATTAATGGATATGCATTTTATTTATGGTGCTGCAAATGGGAACAGTAGAGAAGCCGCTCGTTTGTATCGACCACATTTTCCTGATCGGCGGCATCCCAACCATAAAATTGTCCAACGTATTCATGCACGTTTAAGAGAGACAGGAGTTCTCAAGCATCCTGCAAGCCCCTGGACAAATGAGGCTCAGCCGAACATTGCGTTTTGAAGAGGAGGTTTTAGAGCGTGCAGCAGAAAATCTATCCACCAGCACTCGTGCCACGGCTCACGATATGGGCGCTTCTTACATATCGGTTTGGAGAGTTTTGCATGAAGATCGACAACATCCGCTTAAAATCAGAAAGTTCAATCGCTAGATCAAGCAGACTTTGCTCGTAGTACAGACTTTTGTCGCTGATTTTTGGACGGATTTGCAGTTGTGCCTTCTTTTGCCTGGGATGTGATGTTTTAGGATGAGACATGATTCACAAGGGATGGTATGGTCAACACAGGCAACAGCCATATCTGGATTCACAGGAACCCTCACGTTATCGTCGTACGTGGTCACCAACAACGGTTCTCAGTTAATCTCAGGGGAGTGATCATTCAAATATTTTTTATTGTACCTTTTATTTTACCGGTCAAGTTTATCTCAAATTCATAACGAATTCTCGTTTGGAATTGCTGCAGGATATTCCCCATGATATTCAGAATAGGTTGATATTCCAGCATGATGGAGCACCACCTCATTTTTCGGCCCAAATTATTTAAATAACACGTATGCAGATCGTTGGATTGGACGTGGTGTTCCCTTCCCCTGGTCTCCTAGACCACTCGATTTAACGCACACTGATTTCTTCCTTTGGGAATATGTGAAATCTAAAGTTTATGCCACTCCTTGGTAAACAGAATTTTGGCGGCCTTCTAAGAAATACGAGAAATGCCTGGCCAACTTCGGCAGGTTTCGCAGTTAAATGTTAAAACGATGTCATGTCTATCGATTCGGAGGGGCGACAATTTAAACATTTGTAAAAAAAAAGAATAAATTTAATTTTGGATACAAAATTAAATTGATTATTAAAAAATGTTATTTAAAAAATATTGTTTAAATAATTATTTTTTAAAATTGGCTAAAAAATGTTATTGTTCTTATCTTGTGGTGCTTAATCTTTAATCTTTGATCTGTAATAAAAAAAATTATAACTCCTAATATTTTTTCTAAATTGCAATGTCTTTGGACAGTTAACAAAACGAAATATTTCTAAAATATCTCTGTAAATAAGCTTCTAATCAAAAATTTTTAAGAGCCATTTATTTTTCTAAATTAAATTGAAAATTAAAGAAGAAAAAAATGCAGTGGTGTAAAAGATGGGGAGGGAAAAGTGGCGCCAACTCTGAATATCTACGCCACTGGAAGACATCTACAAAACCTGAAATAGCCAAATTAAAGATATTTGTTTGTTTACTGTTCATCAAAGTTTCATCAAAATCGGATTAAATTTACACGAGTTATAATCAAATCGAGTCCTGAATGCGATTCATCTTCAGGGAAGCTACAAAGTCATAATATAAAAAAAAACAATAAATAGTAATTAATTTACATCTAATTACGTACACACTAGTCTTTAAAATGAATTGTCATTACAATTATTTATGGTCGTACTATGTATAAATATACAATTTAAAATAACCTAGTGGTAAATCCCAGTAAACATGTTCTGTTAAAGTTACAATTAAAATAAAGCTACGTTACTTAAAATCTAGCAAGGACTCGTAAAACGATACAATCAAATAACAAATAAATTACGATTTATCTTTAACAGTAATGGGTATAATAGGAGGTTGGTTAATTACCTCGTTAAGCTAATTAACTTAATTTTTGTTGTAAAAGGTGAATATAAAATTTCTCCGTCAGTTTTATAACTCTTTAAAAAAACTAGTGTGTAAGTAATAAGATGTAAGTTAATTATTATTTATTATTTTATGCTATAACTTTGTAGCTTCCCTGAGGATCAATCATACTCAGTATTCGAAACATACATATGTGGGACATTTTAATAGTTAAAGAAATGTTACTTTGGGATTTTGGTGGTACATTAAATTATTTCGATAATTTTTTCCCAAATTTAATTATGGATTTTACGTCTAACTATAATTATATTAATTTAATCACACTAGCAGACTTGAGGAGCCATTTTACGGTTAATGACCACTTAGTTGTTCAAAGTGCTTGGCATAATTATCAACGCAAAAGTCTTCTACATGTTGATTGCACAGCGGTCTCAACTTCAGCTCTTCAAATACGGTTAATGGTATTTTGTATCCTTACAATGACTTTTCCCTTATTTTCCCCTTTTTTTTTGTTTGAAGACTATGTTTTGCCCAGTCCCAAAGATAAAATCCAGACAAGTAAGGTCAGGTTATCTAACAGACCATGAAAACAAACTTCCTGTTTGAAAATATGGTACCCAAGTATCCACGCAGATTAACTGAATAATGCGCGGGACATCCAACCTATGGGAAAAAATTTTTTTCGCCTGGTTTCCAATCCCAGATCTTTCAGAAAAACCGGTAATTCTTTTCTAGAAAAGTGAAAATAGGTTTCCTCATTTAAGGACCAATAATTTGACATTTACACTCATCGCTGTGACGCTGAACTTTTTGCATGCGGATTTTCCCTAGGCCAGTAATGCATGTTAGGCAAATTGATCACTCTACTGTTACTGAAAAGAGCTTCATCTGTCCATAAAATGTGTGAGAGGAATCGGTAATTTGTATTTCATAGCTAGTGACAGTAATTTAGTTTGTTGTCTTAATCTTGAGCAGTCAAAACTTAATGAACAGAAACGAATTAGTTAGCAAACATTGAAAGTGTTCGACAAAGGGTGTCATAGGATCATTTTCAAAATCGTAACTGGACATGAAGCATACATACCATTTTACTATTGTCGAACTCGGCAGGAGATACAGGTATATAGTCATCTTCTCCAACAATTCCAAAAAAACAGCCCTTAATAAAAAAAAGTAATGTAGGGTATTTTCTTTGGAGTTTTGGTTTAGTAAAAGTTATTAATCTTGAAGAACAACACACAGTTACAGCTAACTGATATATAAACAGTGTATGGCAGAAATCGTTGGGGATCTTCAAATGAGAGATCTTTTACTGACCACCATAATGTTACATCTCACACTGCTCGCACAATATTAGAGTTTTTGGAAAAATAAGGTTAAAATCGCATTTAAAAAGAAGTACGGCGAGCGACTTTTAACGAGTGGAAACTTAAGATTAAATAGGTTGCACATGCAAAACTTCACCAAACTTGACATCTCTTTCTATACTTTTTTTTTTTTGTTTTAAACGATGAAATATCACTTTGCACACAAAATTAACTACAGTAAGTACTATGACATAATGTTTCTCCAGCCAGATTATTAACGTTTTGTAACTCAAAACGCTGCCTGAATTCTCAATGATACATCCAATGTTTTTAATTGCTTCACTTAAAAACACACTTACAATATTTTTCTAATTAAAGATTTAATATTAACCCATCGAATTTAAATTTTTATTTCATACAATGCCTTGAATTGAAAATATGTGTTATTTCTTGCCGATTATTTATTACAAAATTAATTAACTGTATTATCTTTGCTTTAATTTAGAAAGTGTTTTAATTATTAGCTATTAATATTGAAGAGCCAGTTCTTTGATTGGAAGATTGATACCGCTTTTGTTATATCGTATACAAGCATACTGCCTCATTGCTCTTCTCAGATTAGAACAGGAAAATGCGAAAATAATACAAGACCCTAAGTACATTTTTAATGAAAGGCCAACAAAGAAAGGATCAAAGATAAAACAACCCCCTTTTATTATGCATGATTATACTGCAGAAAATTGTAATCCTTAATGTAAAGCGCATACGAAATAATACTGAAAATCAAAATGCTTCTTAGAATATATAAAGATCGTGCGTTCAAAAATATTTTGAACGCTTCTGGTCGAGGGGCGGTATTTTACGCTTTTATATAAAAAAATTAAATTACATAAAAAGCTTTGGGATTATAAAGGAAATGTGTATCTCCCTTGACGATACTAATAACTGTTATACTTCGACAAGTATAACGTATTTGATAATCCAGAGATATAAGTGAGGGAGTGACATAAAGCATCTCTGGCAGTGACAGAACTTGACAGAACAATAGCTGTGGAGGGACCGCAGTGACCAGAGGGTGAGTCTTGCAATATCCGCTTGATAACCCCTAAAAAACTGATGGAAACTAATTCGCCCTCTTCAAAATTAAACATAACGGAAAATTCTCTCTATTTGTACAATAGAAAAATTTTCCAAATGAAATTAGTTAAAAGTGCTTTTCCTGTATTTTCTAACGCGATATAAAGTTAAAGGATAAGCAAAAGGAAGTAAAAATTCCGTCAGCGTCTAGAGCTGCGAAGAACCTTTTGGAATTTCGACTTAGCAACCTGAAGCTATCATGCGGGGCACGTCCGGTGCTACAGGTCGTACACGGTCACGGTCGTCTTTGATTGATAAATTCAATTTCCAAGGCCTACCGCAATATCCCTTCCGTGGTGCAGCAAAACTAAAAAAATTTACGATTTCCGTTTCATTTTTTTGTTACATTACAGTTTTTATTATTATTCTTCCCATTTTAATAAGATATTGACTTATACTAGCTTGATTCTGACGATGTTTTTAATGATTCTTCTTTATTTCATTTTATATTCAAAAATTTAAATTTATATAGTGTGCGTTGTTGTTACGTATATAATAAATAATTTTTAGGGCTATCTCTGACTATTTTTTTTCTATATTTCAGCTCTGAATTGGATGAACCTAAGTTTGTAACTGAGCAATACGATTTACTAAGCAGTAGTCACTTCTTATTACTTTTTTCCCTCTGGCTTATTTTATTATTTCATGAATTCTGTATTAGGTGCATATTTAACATGAAAAGAGAATTTACTGATCATGAAAGTCTGAAATATTTAAATTTATTTTTCTTACTCTTAAAGGTGAGTGACAATTACATTATATATTTTTGAGGCATAATTACATAAACTGACAATAAATGTATAGGTGCCCTTAGATATACTGGGTGTATCAAATGTACCACATTAAGATACAGGAAAAACTATAATACTATACTACATAATACTTAGGTAATAGACGAATATTCTCTTGTTTGAGTTGGATTTTTGCAAAACTAATTAGTTAGCATGTACACAATGTTTTTGTACGACCAATATTTACACCTTAAAATATTAATGTAAAATCAACGTTTATTCTCAAGGAAATTAAATTGATCTTGGATTGTTACGCGCTAAATTCTCAAGACGAATGTCGGTCGTAGTAAGATATCAAGAATCTTAAAAATTTCTTCAAAGTTTACACTTAATTCGATAATGAATGCCACATACGCCACTACGATCGGATTTTTTTGGTAAAAGGTCCTTAGGCGAGATGTTCAAAATCTTGAAGGACCGCAGAAAAGAAGAAAATTGCCCATCCGGTAAATTACTTAATAATTACTCAACTTAATCCGAAAAAATACAGGGTCCGGCAACAAGATATATATCTTCCGTTTCATATAAGCTAGATTAATAAAATTTGGGATAGGGTTATAGTTTAGTTGTGTGCATATTTCAAAATTATTCGCGTGTATACAGGTTGTTTATTTAAAGATGACCAAACTATAATAAACAAAATTTAAATAGTACACCCTGTATATTATTACTTTTTGAATTCTACACGTTGTTCCTAACAAATTCGCAATATATTTTCCTATCCTAAATATAGCCGTTTTTGAGTTATGTTGATTTTTATAAAAAAATTTAAATTACAGAGATAGCTTTGAAAATGTACCTCCTTAACCGTTCAAAAACAAAAGTTATCTAATTTATATCAGAACCAGTACACAGATAGAGCTTTCTTATTATGCAAATAAAATGTCATAATTGCATACAGGATGTCTACAATTAACTTGCCAATCGGACATTATTCCAACTAGTAAAAGTTTACTTTTTAAATAGAGCACCCTGTATATTATTCCGTTTTTTGTTTCTACATATTAACCCTTACCAATTCGATATACAATTCCCTATCCCTAAATATAGCCGTTTCCGAATTATTTTCAAATTTTCAAAATGTATAAGATTATTGGAACATTTTTTAAATCCATGGCCTCGTATAAATAGAAAAAAACAGTGGAAAACAATTGTATTGCAAATTAAAAACGCAACAGAAACTAATACACTATAATTATTAAAATTATTTCTAAAAATACAAAACTAATAAAATAAAAAAAAAAAATTGAACGCTAATCATTAGCGATAATGATTTATAATAATTGTTCAAAATGTTGACCGTTTTGTCGGATGCAGACCTGAACTCGATCTTTAAAAGATTGTTCAACTCTACACAACAACTCAGGAGTAATGCTATGAAAAGCCTGTGTTATATGATTACGCATATCTTCGGCAGTGGTTGGTGGTTCCCTATAGACAATGCTTTTATGTATCCCCATAAAAAGGAAATCTATTCTTGTTAGATCAGCGGACGTAGCTGGCCACCTCACAGGTCCATTTCGCCTAATCCATTTATTTGGAAAGACTCTATTGAGATAATCTCTTACATCTGCAGAGTAGTGAGCAGGAGCGCCATAGTGTTGATACCACATTGTGGCTCTAATATCAAGACTGATATTTTCTAATAAGCCCGGTAAGTCGTTACGCAAAAAGTTAAGTTACTTCTCACCATTCAAGTGTCCATCAAAAAAGGATGGACCGATGACATAATCCCCAACGATGGCACCCCAGACACTTAAAAACCACTTATGTTGATTATCAACTTGTCTTAATAAATGTGGATTTGCTGAGGAATAATAATGAAAATTATGTGTATTAACAAATCCATTCTTATGAAATGTTGATTCGTCTGTCCATAAAATATTATAAAAAAATTTGGGTTTTGAATATATTTTTCTCTGGCCCAGTTACAAAATCTTACTCGATGATCGAAGTCTGCATCGCTCAATTCTTGGTGTAACTGAATATGATAGGGATGTAAGCGATTCTTCTTTAAAAGACGGCCTACTGATCTCTCACTTATACCAACTATTTCACTTATGCCCTTTTGGCTTCTGTGATGATCCTCTTCGATGGCGAGAAGAACCCTCAATTCACTATCTTCATTTGTAGAAGGTTTAACACGTTCATGTTTGGAGTAATTGGCTCATGAAGTTGCAATAAATCTACTCATAACTTTCTGAAACGATCTTGCGTTTGGATGTCTTCTATCTACATATCTTTCAGCATAAATTCTGCTGGCCAATACACAGTTTCTTTCTGCAGCACCCAACACGAATATCATATCAACTAACTCATTTTGTGTAAAATTCATTTTATAAAATCTTGATTACTAACAATAACACTCGTAAATGGTTAACTACAGTTTTATTTATTTACGTCAAACATTCAACTTTTATAAGAAGCATACTTGATTTTAGAATTTTACTTGAAATTGAAGTAAATATTTGTCAAATTCTTGTTAACATGCAATGCCTCCAGTACAAAAATTGTAATTAGTCTTCTATCATAATATATTAGTTTCTATTGCGTTTTGTAATGTATAATACAATTGTTTTATGATGTTTTTTTTGTCTATACGAGGCCATAGATTTAAAAATGTCTCAATAATCTTATACATTTTGAAAAATTGAAAATAATTCGGAAACGGCTATATTTAGGGATAGGGAGTTGTATGGCGAACTGATAAGGGTTAATATGTAGAAACCAAAAATGTAATAATATACAGGGTGTTTTATTTGAAAAAGTAAACTTTTACTAGTTCGAATAATGGTTGATTGGCAAGTCAATTATAAGCACCCTGTATGCAATTATGTCATTTCCTTCACATTAAAAGGAAGCTCTATCTGTGTAATTATTCTCATATAAATTAGATAACTTTAATTTTGAACAGTTAAGGAGGTACATTTTCAAAGCAAACTGTAATTTCAATTTTTTTTTAGAAAAATCGAAATAACTCAAAAACGGCTATATTTAGGGATAGGGAAATATATTGCGAATTTGTTAGGAACAATGTGTAGAATTCAAAAAAGTAATAATATACAGGGTGTTCCATTTAATTTTTTTATAATAATTTGGTCCTCTTTAAATAAACAACCTGTATTCGCGTGAATAATTTTAAAATATGCACACAACTAAACTATAACTGCATTCCAAATTTTATTAATCTAGCTTATATAAAACGGAAGATATAGAAGAAGGCGCACTTGTTGCCGGACCCTGTATATTCACAGCATATGTTAATGTTTGCGTCAATAGCCAATAACTTTATAAATAGATTGTAGTATGCATAATGGGTTTACTTCACTAAGTTTAATGAATCATTTTTGTAAAACACTTAATATTTCAACTTGCATAAATTATTTACTTCATCTCTTTAATTAAGTTAATTGCTTGATAATATTCGTCAACTACTTATGTGAAACAAAAGTGACGTGACAATATATTTGTTTTGACTAATCAAGTACTGTGGCGAAAGTGTACACTGTGAGTACACTAAGTTTATTATATATAGGCTTTACGATAAGTTTAAAATGACGCCATACTTAGTGAAAAAGTGCAACCAATATAACGATTCTAATTTTCTAAACAAGTCTGTATATAGAGCCCAGTGCAACTAGGAAAATTTATTTCTTAAGTGTTGGCAACAGTTTGCAAGGTTGAGCGATTTATCATAAACGATTTACGAACGATTGATTTGTGTCATTTGTGTTTAAATAATAATTTAATTCATTTTGTATATCGTATCAAATTCAACAAGTTCTTGTGAGAACTAACTTAATAACAGTAACACATACTGTAAACAATAAACAATTAAAGATGCCCCAGCCTTTGTCTAGACCTTGCCAAGAAGTGATAAGCTTTCTGATCCATTACTTTGAACAAGAACGTGCAAATGGAAGCCCCCTTTCGCCAGTTGTTGCCGTTAGAGACGTAAGTAATAATGATTAAAATACTCCTCTTTTTAGTTATCTTAAATCTGAAATATGAGTGGCTTGTTGAGGATGTTTTAGGTTATGTCGCGCACTTTAAAAATCCGTAAAATTATATTTTGTTTATAGAGGTTTGCAGCTGCCTCACATGTGAGTATTTCAACAGTCAATAACATGAAATACAACGCTGGTGGGATAGAGAGGTTGTATCTGATCGAGAGGATGTTCCTCCAGTGATTATAAATCTGGAAGTCGACGAAGATACAGATGATGAGTACTTAAGTCATGAATTCTCTTTAAATTAAATGTGAATATATATTATAATTATCAATTTACTCTTATTTCTTGTTAATAAATGTTTTTAACCTTACATTGATGAACCCAATCCACAAGGTATATTCTGGAACTACAAGACTTATGAGGAATAATGTTGTCTTTGGATTATTCTATTATAAAATTATAAATATATTGCTTCTTTCTATATATGAATCGGTGCGTGAAAGAACAGTGTAAATCCAAAATTCGTAATTTTAAGGAAACGAAAGAAACTGATTCATTTGTAAACCAATCAAAAATGTTACTATATGGCAACAGTGAATCAGCTTGTTGTCTGACTTCATTTTCAACTTATCGTAAAAAGCCTTTATCGAATGAATACAACAATCGTGACTACTGTTCTCTGCGTCGGTAAAATAAAATAATAGTTAAACAACATTCAAAAAACTTAGAGTGAGAGCTTGTCAGTATTTTACTTATACAAAACTACCAAACTGTGTAACTGTTAGAAACCAAATATACGTTATATTGACTTCGAATTAAATTTGCAAACACTGTTATGCATTTAACTCTACTATTGACTTTAGATGAGTAATTCGTAATTTTTCAATCAAAACTGAATAGGTTATCACTATCTTATCTAACCCCGCGCTAACTTAAAATCTATACACAAAATATAGTAATGGATTAATATCGAAGGGTTCTGCAAAATTAGTTAATTTAGAAAATAAAATAAGGTAATCAAAATCTTTTGGATATCCATTCACACAATGAACAATTAAACCATTCCATACTTACACGACACGTCTTCATTTTGTAATCCTTTTGTTTTAACCAATTGGGTACTACAACTTCCATAGAATTGTCCTTCGTGGCACTAAACGTGACTAATCCTACTTCAAAAGCAGTCACGAAAGGTCTACCTGGTCCGTTAACTGCTTTAATTAACGGTCAATAATTACCAAAATCTGTTTTTCCTACACCAAAGTACTGTCACTTTCCACGTAAACTAAATTGTCTAAAATAATTTTTTTTTAGCATCTCAACTAATTATTAAAACTATTGCCATTTACTGAGGACGATAACTCTAATTGTATCGAAATGTTAAAATTTATATGAAAGATAAATGAAAAATACACGATTTGATACCCAAAAGTATTTTAATTAATCTTTTTTTTTTCTTGAGTTGTGAACTAAAATGTAGACTTCACACTAAATGTTCATTTAAGAACCCTTACAGGCATAATTAGTAGTAATTTTATTTTACTTATGTCTCCCGAATATTCCTCCAAATTATAGATACTTATAATTAATTCTTTTATTATTTTATTAATACTTTATGTAAATAAAGAATTCCAATATACATTTTCTTTTATTTTCTTCTATAATAAAAACAATATACCGGTTATGTAAGGTGGGCTGTCTCCGAAATAAAATCGTTAATATAGAAAATGTTATGCTATTTTACAACACAACCTTCCATCACTAAGTGTTTAAAAATTCTCTCACAACTAATATAATTTTATTGCATAAACATGGAACTGCAAATTAACCACGTTAATTATTCTTTTACATATTTGCGTTAATATCAAACTTCAATTAATAATTCGCGCCCAGTTTAAAATCAACCTATTAGAAAAGTAGATGAAGCAAAAATCATTATTTTCAATGGGATCAAATTTTAACTACAGAATTTTATTAAATAACCTCTAATTTCATTATGAAAGAAAGCTTATTTCATCATTTTGAAAATTCCATTGCATTCATTACACATTAGAGACATTTCACTATAAATTAGAATTTGATACTATTGATCAAATGCTTTAAAAGTATAAGAGCATCCATAATATGCTGACGTCGCCATATTTCTGTATTGTATGTTTTGTAACTGTGGTTTCATATTAGTTGAGTTGATCGGCTTATTTCCACAGTTTTTGCTTTTTGAGCGCAGCGTTTCGGAAGCAGACTCTGCTTCCGTCATCAGAGTTAGTCCTGAGAAGGACTGTTTTTGCACTTGAGTCGAATTCATGTGTTATGTTTTTTTTCGAAGCATTTGACTTCTCTCAGATTCAAACTTTCACTTTCACTTACTAGTCTGACACCTTATAACTTTTTCGTGGTTGCGCAGAAGTTTATTGCGCATGTTGCGGCGTAACTTATTGCCCAGAGCTTTAGCTCTTCGCGCATTATTGGAATCCACATGGATTTCATTTCCGCACTAGATTGGCTTATTGGGTTTTCTGATAGTGCGATGTATGTGGCTTCTTTGGCTTTTCGACGAGTTGTGTTCTCATCCTTTGCCACTATCTGTATGTTATCCCATTGGATGCGGTGGTCTTCATTTCAGACATGTACGGCGATTCTAGATTCTAATTCTTTATATATTAAAATACATTCACTCTAGATTGAAATAACATCGTTAATGACATTATATACAAAATATACAACAAAATGTCTCGTCCATCATTTACACGATTAAAATGATACGTTACATATACGAGATAGTCCGAAATAGTTAATCAAGATGCATAAGCTAAAGTATCGTAATATAGATGAGTAACTATAAATGTGTGTGGGCCAAACTATATCCTTTAAGAGAAAGAGATTCAAATACTCGCATTTGTCGAATTATCTATTTTACGTTTTTTGTAGTTTATATGAGGAAAGATGTTCTTCCTATCACCTTTGATTAAAATAGAAATACCTTAATTTTAAGTTGTTAAACTTATTTTGATTTTACAATGAAGTTTAACATTTCTATCTTGGATGCAACAGAAATTTTTTTAATGTAGTTCCTTAATAATTATGTCCTCGAAACGTTAATCACAATAGGTTAGATAGCTTTTTAAAAATAAAAATGTATTTATTTGACTACCCTGTATGTATAAAATGTACTAAAAATAAACACTATTTACAAAATCTCAAAATTTATTTCTGAATATTTTCATCTGGGGTACAACAGGAATATTTTCCCAAAATTTAGTTTCAATCGGTTTAGTAGTTTTTAAAATTAAATGAGAAATCGGTAACGGCGACTGCGATATACTGACGGAATTTAGTGATCTACTTTTTGGTACTTGCCATCATGTCAAAAGCTCACAAAATGTTTTCACTATTACCACACTTCCATATACGCGTTGTAATGAGGCGTAAACAGATTAATCTAAAATTTCAATTTTGCCCCATTTTATGGCAAAGACACTGTAACTCAAACACCGAATTATTATTTTAAATTAAGCTGTACGAGCAAAAGAAGAATTTTGAATATAGCAAAAGAAATTATTTGCATAACCGATCATGGAAATCAGGCGAGGATACGCCTACTGAGTGACCATAATTGAAATTTATTGGGCAATAAATTACAGGTATAAACGTATCTCTATTCCGTACATAAAGAAGTGTATTGAATAAGCGTAGATAAGTTGTAAATCTAGAGATATAAGAATAATGCAAATATTGAAGGAAAACAATGACCAATTGGAAAAATGTAGAGATAACAAAGATGAAGCCTGTGAATTTTGCGAAAGCATTAAGCGACACAAATATTTAATTGGTAAGATTTTAAAGACAATTGTAACGTATTTGATACAGGTTATTCCAAATTCTTAGTGGATGGAGAGTATATAGTAACTGTTCGGATTGTAATAAAAGTTCAATATAACAGAACCGTCATTAAAATAGAGTTCGCTAACTATAGGATAAGATGTCTTGGTGACAAATACTTGCCCTGTCTACAAAATACCCGATCTAATATACAAAAATGTCCAAAGAAAGGTATCCATAACGGTTCATATCTTAAAAGACTTTCAGAAGGAGTAAGAATGGATGTCAAAAATAATATTCAGCAACCAGATATACATATATATGTGCATTCTCCTTTTTATGTTTAGTGGAAAGGATAACAGAAGATGAAGATTTATGTGTAAACTACATTGTTCCAAAATCAATTTTTTTTATATGAACTGTGTATTGACAGAAATCTTCTATATTTTTCTACCTAACTCCCTTCAACACTAATACACTTATTCCATCTTGTTTTCAATTGCCCCATACGCTCAGAAAAAAATTCCTTCGGTAACCCTGCAAAATATTGTTCAACAGCTTCTTTGAGTTCTCCGCTTTCCCTGAGATGTTTTTAAAATTTTGAATAAGAAGAAGTCTTTCGGGGTAGTTCGGGACTGTAAGGTGGATGCCTTAACTCTATAAACGCTCACTCATTGATTATCTACTGAACTTTGATTGCCTTATGAACCCGACAATTGTCGTGCAGCAACAAGTTTTTTTGTAGAATAAGAATGCTAGCGTTTTTCATCCAGAGCAGTTTTTAAATTTTTAATTGTTTCCGTAGACCTCTCCATTTATGGTAGACCCCGTCGGAGTGTATTCAATAAGCAAGACTCCTTCGCGCATCCCAGAAAACAGTTGCCATCAGTTTTTTTCCATAAAATTGTGTCTTAACCTTTTTTGGTGGCGGGGAGCCATTATGAACCCACTGCATGGATTCTTGTTTAGTAGGAGGGCCCCAGTGATGTGATCAAGTCTCAGCCCCGGTGATAATTTGAGAAAAAGAATTTTTGTCCCTCTCCAACTCGGCCAAATTTTCATGAGGAACTTCTTTTTTGTACAGTTTTTGTTCAGAAATGTGGATATCCGCCGTGCAGACACCGTCTACATACCCAAATCGTCATGAAAAATTTTTAGGACACAATGTCTTCAGTTCAAACTACAACGGGTCGTCCGGATTTTGGGTCATCATTGATTAATTTTCGACCCCATCGAAAGAGTTTAGACCAATATTTTACTTGAAAATAAGATGGTGCATCTTTCCCATACACAGCAACCATTCTTTTATGAATTGCTTTTGGACCATTGCCTTCTTTTGTCAGGAACTTTATTACGCTGCGATGTTCAGGCTTAGTTTCACTCATTTTATCGACAAATAGACTGACTGTCTCAAATCTCTGTAAACGGCACAAACTAAACACAACTTAGCACGTGTACTTCTAACAGTAACAGCAATGTTTTAATAATTTGTTTGACATTGTTCACACAATTGTGAAAATTATTTCAATTTATATCAGATCGTTTAACTGTTGATGCAGACTTAATAAGTAAGCATTTTAACCTAATAAAAAACTTTCATTATCTCAATTTCCGGTTAGAAAAAAATATTCTACATAAATATTTCTGTAAATTTAATAAGAAACAATGTTATAACATAGAGGTGTCTATTCAAATTTTAAAGTTGCACGTTGACGTGGTTTGTTGGGGACACCCAGTGTAACAGAAAACAAATAGAAAATATACCAAGACACAAAACAAAATCGACGGGCCCTAGCGATTTTTAAGAAAACGTACAAGAAATTTTTTGTTGGCGTGTTTCTAGACTTTAGATGCTCAAAGTATTATTTAACGCTTTTATTTTACTATTATTAGTGCATCCTAATGTAGAATTTAGATTATAACTTGATTTAAAAAATTCAATTTTTTTCATCCCATTTTATTTTTATTATCAATAAAATGTTATTACCAGCTTATTGAACAAGCAGGTAAAACAATGTTTTAAAATGAAGCACATCTGTGGAGTCATGCTCTTAATTTACATTTTTTGTGCTTTGTCTGATTGGTAATATACTAAATCTGGGGGAGTACCTACAACTGATTGCATGAAGGGTGTGGTTAATAAGAGTAAGTAATATATTCATAATTAATTAATTAATTCGTGTAAAATTATGTATTAACTTTTCAGTAGACTTATTCAATTATAGTACGTCCCAGAATATCAGACAGTAATAAATCACCTTGAACTTTGTTAACGTGCATTTAATCTGTTTCAAGTTGCAGCAGAGAAACCGTTTCTGACGTCATTATCATGTTTTTGTTTTAAATTTAGTTTAATCAGTTTAGCATTTCATTTAATAAGAAGTGAAGCGACAGCTCTATCTTTGTTAGTTACGTACAAATTGTTTGAGATTGAATTAACTCAACGCCATCTTTACTGAAGAAGATAATACATTATTGTACAGGATAGACAGGATCATCCGAAATTCCAAGAAAATTTGTATAAGTTTAGAAAGTAGTCATTACACTATTATCTAATTATCTGTAAATTAGAAATATGGCTCACTTGATGGGGGATGCATTAAGATGCAATTACCACATTTGTTATTTCAAAACAAGTACTTTAAAATGCTCAGTTATTTTCGAGTTTTGATTGAAAACGGTGGTGAAAGTGGCATCTTCCGGTTTTTCTCCAGCAAAACGTTTGAACCTTAGTTCGCTCTTTGGGAATGAAAAAATTATCTTAAAGAATCAAAATCCTTCAAATAGTGTAGTAGAAATGTGTTCTAATATGACGAGAGTGGGGAAGTCAACATTCCTTCGAGTTCAATAAAGAAATTTCTACCCTCAACAAAATAGCAGCAGTACTAAAAGAAGACGTTGTAACAAAATCTCTCACATTTTAATTATTTATTTGACTCGGATTAAATTTTACATTTTTAACCTTACTGTTGCACAACTTAATATACAATCAAGTGCGTTTGGTTGCCTATACTTATACATAATAAATTTTAACTTTAAAATAACTATTAAAATTTTCTAATCTTTTGCTTTTGTTAACACACATTTTCGCTAGTTCATAGATAACGCTCTTTCTTTTCATAAAAGTTTTCCATTTGTTAAGACTGCGTGTTTGGTTGCTGAAGCATTCCTTTAAAAATTCTCTGATGTAATTTCACTCTTAGCAAGAAGGATATTAAAAAAAAAGGAATTACTTAATTAGGAAAATAAGTTTCTACTCGAAATTGCTGACTACTTACAACTGAAAGAAGTTTAAGAATAGACCATCTGTACCTATGTATGTAAGAAATTCCATCATTTCGTAGAATATCAACCATCATCGTAGAAATAGACAAAAGGTCACACGACTTTGATTATATTCTTCACACCCCTGTTTTATATATGTAACACTTCCTTTCTGCATAATTCCGTAGTACTAAACTAAGAAAAACTATTAGAATACCCTCTTGCTCTCACTCAAATGTTATTTATCTGACACCTTATCTGAAATCCGTTTCTCCTCCTCCTTTCCCTTTGTTTGCCTTTATAATTTAGAACTGTTAAAAATAGTGTATTACATTATTACTAAATTACTTACTTTTTCATTAGATCTTTAATAATTTTTGTGTAAATTGTTCGTCAGCAACTACCACTTGTAATCATCCTCTAGCGTTTGTGACGTATTCATTCAAGCAAACCTGCGCACGGTAGTTTAGTTTTAAATACGTTCCATATGTTTAAATTTTTAATTTGATATTGGTGTAATTGATTGAATTTTACTTTTTTTTAACTTTCTCTTTTAAATTAAAATAAATTAAATGTTGTTAGGACATAGCAAGTATTCTGAATATAATTGTCGTTTTGCATATTAACTTTTTACGTATAGAAAATCTGCGTTATTTTATGAAGGCCTTTCGCAATTAATCAGGTCAATATTTATTTACATTTTAAATCACTGTAAAGTAATTTCTTCGTTACTTTCAACGTTAAACTAAATAATTTATTGAGCTTGTGTTGTCATTTTTCGTTCTCTTTAAATTTTAACTTTCTGAACGTATCTACGCTTTAATACTTATAATATAACTTTAACTACTTGTTTAATTGTGTAATTACCTGGTTTTGGACATTAATTTCCAATTTATTTGTGTTATTGTGCAAAATTGACTATTTTCAAACATTTTTTATTTTTATAGGTATTTTTTATTTGATTTAACAATTAGAGGTTTTGTTTTATTCCCTACTGGTTTCTCCTTTCCTTTCGTTACCTAATCGCTTCTTGAAGACATCGTTATTCAGGAGCTGGGATAATCCTGGCGCCCTTATCTCTACCAGAATTTTCTTGACCCCGCCCGAACCGACTGACGCCGACGATTTCACTCCATCAGCAGGTGAGTAGCGACGCTTCTCTCCCTCTTATTTTTTTCCTCTCCGCTTCCCGTTTCTGCACGTAACAACGTTGATGGACCACAATTGTCTCGGTCGACACTACAGGAACTTGACTTTTCGTGGAAAAAAATGAATCGAAAATCAATGATAATTAATCTCCTCCAAACTGTTTCTCGGAGACGCAAATACCTTTATGAAATGAAGAAGTTTCGTGCTGAAGGACGGGAAATCTTTTATCTCGATGAGACTTTGTTGAAAGAAGTATATACTGTAAAAAACATTGGCAAGATAAAAATGTTACAAGTAGCCATCAAGCAGCCCAAGAGGGTTAGTCAACGGGAATAAATTCACCATTGGGCAATGATCGACGGCTAATTATTATACATATAGGTAGTGCTAATAGATTCTTACAAAATGGTTTACATGTGTTCGAGTCCAAGCACACGGGATTTTCACGAAGATATGAACCCTGATGTTTTTGAAGAATATTTTGACAAATGATAGCAAACATTTCACGGGAGCTATAATTGTTAAGGATAATGCAAGTCGAACGCTTACCAACAACTGCATGGAAAAAGGAGACATTGCTAATTGGTTAACATTAAAACAGATACAATTTAAAGAAACTATGCTCAAACGAGAGCTTTTAGCTACAGCAAATTATATGCAACAATTCGTTACGTATGTTATTGATGAACTCTGCTTCTCGCGGGATTACCATAAATAAATTACCACCATGTCACTGCGAACTCAACCCCATAGCGTTAGTTAGGGTATAAATAAAAAGTGAAGTAGGTCGTAACAATACGACTTGTAAATTAAATGAAATGAGACAGTTTTTAATGCAATCCACAAAACATTGTCAATGCAGAAAAGTGGAAAAAGATAGTGACTGATTGTTAATTACATATCGCATTTGTTTCCAACTTACCTTTATGACAATATTAAATGTTAACAAAATTAATGTAAACTACATTCATAATTATTTTATATTAATCAAATCATCATTTTGAAATAACCACAATAAATGTTTAATACTTTCAAGCCTTTGAATTGTTTGATAATTAATCTACAATTTTTAATACACTGAAATCCCAACCGCACGTCTATAAATTGTCTGGTCTTCTGGCCTAAGTCGGTTTTTAAAGGTTTTAAAGGGTTTTGCCGTTTACCTGAGCCGTACTTATTTAACACAATATTTTGCAAGCGACATATTTACAGCATCTTCGTTTAAACTAGCCCGGTTTGCTACTGATTTCTGTTTTCCGTTTCCATGCAAGAAAGACACTATTTCACTAATAACATGATTTGTTACTCTCTGATATTTTGGGACATACTTTACACATTTCCATATAAGAATTAAAAATGTATTTTATCATTGTATTTTTGTTAAAAATCAGTTCTACATATGACGAAACGTATTTTATGTGTATCATAAAAATAGGCGCTATTGTAAAAATATAAATTTACTGGAAGTACATAATATTCATGCCTATCGCACATAAAATGTACGGAACACCCTTAAGATAATATGGTGAAAGATAAAATGTTAATACCTATTTAATAAATGAAAGATAATGTAAAGGTGCAAAAGGAAAAAGCATTTTGTTAAAATGGTGTTATTATTGATATATAGATTTTATGGGGCCATTGAATATATATAGTAAAGCTTAATAGAGATTGTTTATATATATATATATATATATATATATATATATATATATATATATATATATATATATATATATATATATATATACAGCTTATTATTCAAAACATAGCATGCAGTGTATAAAAAGAGGAAAGCTTTCAAGATGTGTCTCCTTCAATCGGATATTAACATTTAACAAGCTTTCCTGTTGTTGACAGTTTGGTATAGAAAATATAAAATCAAAATCTGCAATTTCACGTCAACTTACCTAAATAAGCTGAAAAAAAATAAAGCACATTGTATTATCTCTATATTCCAGTTTTATTATTGAAAAAGTAGGTTTTATACATAATCCAAAATGACGCGATTAAATTCCAGTTAGCTTTACAAGCTAAACTAATATTTGTTGAAAATTGATACGAACTCTTGTAATGTGTTTAGAATGTTGTTTTAATAATGGTATTACGATGCAACGTTACCAATTACAAACAGCTGTATTCATTGTTGGATTTTAAATACAACCCCTATATCGACGTCATGTACATGTCACTTCGGAATAAGCACCACTTAACATATTCAATTGATTTGAAATGAGACTTCACTTGCATTCTGTATGAAACCATACGAAATTTGATGTTTTTATGTTTAAACTTTATTAGAATTCTAGTGCGTTACATGAAGTTTCCGATGTATTTATAACATTTCCTTGTAGGGTGCAAGATTGCAAGAGAAAAGTATGGCTTCAGGGCAGATTATTTTAAAGGCGCGAAATTAAACATTTTTTTTTGTTTTTATTGCACATTTTTAATTTATGTTGAAGCTTTACCGCTCGAATCCCAATTTAGTGATATATTTCCAATTTAAATGATCGTCGAAACACCACGAATCATAAATGTAAACATGAAAATGAAAACTTTCACGACTAAAGAAAATTTTACAAGCTTTAAGCATTTCAATATGCATTTGCATCTATTCTCCGAAAAAGTAGAAAAGTGTTAACAAATATTTAAATGTTAATGTTTTATTGAAACATTTAAAGCTCATAAAATAATTATATATATATATATATATATATATATATATATATATATATATATATATATATATATATACATTACATATTTAGACTCTACATACAATTTTAGACACATTTTATGTATATTGTCCTATACCTAAGTTTAACCGTGCTTGACAAATTTCAAATTTTTGTCAAAAATGACGTTTGCAGGCCAAAACATAGGTGGAAATCTTTTCTAAACGAAGACTTTATCAATTAGTTATGGTTGGTTTCCTTGGAAATGGGGACCTACTCTAATGGGCTGTATTGATATTTTGTAATACATTCATACAGGGTGATCAAAATGGACAATAAAAGTAGATTCAAAAACCTATAGTCATTTTTTTAAATGGAAACCCCTATTTTTTAATTCTATCTTATTTAGCATTAAAAATAAGGGTGACTTTGTATAAGAGTGTATATTCCAAAAATTGTAGTTTTGAAATAATGACAATTTAACATTTTTTATTGTAAAAGGCTATACGGCTTTCAAGTTTTGTTGTTAGTTGGCCGTGACGACGGGGCGCGAGCAAAAAAAACGAGCACTTCAGATCGAAATATTACAATTTATTGAACCCTATATAAATAATTATTTTATTAAACGAACTTAAAGTAAAGACAATATTTTTTTATTCAACAAAATTATTTCCAAATCCTAATCATAAACTTAACACCTCTAATGTAACTAAACCTGTAACTAATAATACAGATAAAAGTACTAGAAACACGTCAAATACGTAGTAATAAGTTGTTCGAAATGTCAGCCTCTTTCTTGAATACACAATGCAATACGTCTCTCAAATTCGCTGCTTAAATTTCTACACATTTCAACACTAATGTTTTGAAAACAGTTTCTAATCCTAATCTTCATGTCTTCCTTTGTTGTAGGCGGTATTTTATAAACCTGCTCTTTGACGTACCCCATATGCTAAAGTCCATTTTAGTAAAATCTGGGGATCTAGCAGGTCCAGCAACAGGCCCTTCCCTCCCAATCCTACATTCTGGATATCTAGCATTTAAAAAGTTATTATCGGACCTGTATGATGTACTGCGGCCCCATCATGAAGAAACCACATTTCTTGTTGCGTATCCTGTGGCACTTGACGCAACAAATTAGGTGGATGGTTTTGCAGAAAGTCTAAGTATACCTCCCTGTTACTCGTTGATAAAAAATATGGTCCAATTACATGATTACCGACAACACCTCCCCAAACATTTAAAGACCATCTAGTTTGAGAAGTATATCTTACAAAATGTGGATTTTCGGTAGAATAGTAATGAAAATTGTGTCTGTTTACACTCCCGTTTCTGTGAAATGTGGCCTCATCTGTAAATAAAATCAACTGAACTAAATTTCTTTGTTGATTTATTTTGTTTTGAGCCCATTGACAAAATTCCAGTCGTCATTGATAATCTTCAGGAACCAACTCTTGAAGTAGTTGGATGTGATAGGGTGCATTTCTTGACTTCAATATCCGCTATACCGTACGTCGTTCAACACCAACCTGCTGAGAAATGGGTCGTTGTCCTATATGGATTTTCTGTAACTGTTAATAGTACATTTAATTGATTTTCCTCAGTCTGTGGACGTTTTTCCCTAGTATTTTTTTGATATAACACATTTCCAGTTCTTTCAAAACGCTCCAAAAGCTTTTCAAATGCCCTTCTTTCAGGTTGCCGTCTCTCTGGAAACCGTTGTTGATACAGTCTTCTTGCTAAGAGCGTATTCTTATCACTAGCTCCCAAAACAAAATCATATCAACCATCTCGGCTTGCGAAAAATTCATTATTTACAATTTTAATTCAAGTTTTAAATCAATTTGCTATAAAATACACTAATGCATCACACAAATTATAGACTGACAATAAATAATGACGTTTCTGATGATCTCTATTATTTTTATATACCACGCCTCGCTGTCACGGTCAACTAACAACAAAACTTGAAAGCCGTATAGCCTTTTCACAATAAAAAATGTTAAATTGTCATTATTTCAAAACTACAATTTTTGGAATATACACTCTTATACAAAGTCGCCCTTATTTTTAATGCTAAATAAGATAGAATTAAAAAATAGGGGTTTCCATTTAAAAAAATGACTTTATAGGTTTTTTGAATCTACTTTTTATTGTCCATTTTGATCACCCTGTATGAATGCATTACAAAATATCAATACAGCTCATTAGAGTAGGTCTCCATTTCCAGGAAACCAACCATAACTAATTGATAAAGGCTTCGTTTAGAAAAGACTTCCACCTATGTTTTGGCCAGCAAACATCATTTTGACAAAAATTTGAAATTTGTCAAGAACGGTTAGACTTAGGTATAGGACATTGTACATAAAATGTGTCTAAAATTTTATGTAGAATCTAAATATGTAATAATATATAGGATTTTCTATTTAAAAAAAATTTTAAATTACTTCTAAGCTTTTATGATCTACCCTGTATAATTAAAAATATTTTTGGAATATGCACCAGAACATACCTTACAACTTTTGTATTTAATTTTTTTGTATCTCTTTAAATAAAGGAGGTATGGGACTTTGTCACACTAATGCGCCACCTGGTATAAACATGTGTCCTAAAGATACTAAGTTAAAACTGACTAGATGATAATTATAAGTTCCAGTGGCGTCCCGTTGGTCAGTCTCACAAATAATATTGACAAAAAATGTGCGCCACTGACTTTTTGGTTTCTTGACATTTGTTCGTATCTTATTTTGTTTTCGAGAAAAAAATAAATCCAGTTCATTGCATGTCGAAAAATTGTTAAAATAAAATCAAGCTAACTTTGCTCGTTGCTAAGAAATGTTTTGTTGTTGTGAACTTAATGTTTTTGACATTCTATAATCCATATATCCATCGTCGTTTGACTGAATCTGGCAGTTTCAAACATATTACTTCCGGGGGAAGGCCTCGTACAATTCGAACTATGGCAGTTGAGAACGATATCCTGCATGGAGTAGAAGGGAATGCAGCAACTAATATGCGAAAAATTGGCAAGGAAATAAATATTTATTATAAAATGGTTTGGGAAATTTTAAGAGATTCTTTGCTGCATCCTTACCACGTACAAACGCAATTGTGTAAATGTATCTTTCTTTAAAGACTTGCAGAAAATCCTCACTTTGATCCCATCATTATGGTTAGGTATTACGCATTTTTTCCAGAAGCGCAATACTTAATTTCCACAATAATCAAAACTGTGCCCAAGAAAATGCTCATTCTATTACAGAGACAGATTTTCAGGAACAATTGTCTCTCAACATCTGGATCGATATCATAGGTGACTATTTGAGTGGACCGTTTTTTTACCAGGACACCTTAACGGACAATCATAAGGGTGTCTGAGATATTAATAAAAAACCGATTATTTTAAAAACTTTGACACCCTGTATGTCTATATATATATATATATATATATATATATATATATATATATATATATATATATATATATATATATATATATAGGGGCGAGGAGAGGGAGAGGGAACTATACTCATTATTGGTTTTGATTTCTACTCTAATCCAAAAATTGTGATATGCTTAATCTCCACTTCATAAACTCGACGTAAATTAAACAATATCGTATTCACTTAACGGTTGTTTGCTTGAGAACGAAAATGACGAGTTCATTTCTACACGAAAGACACACTATTTTTATACACCTATATATAACAATTCATTTAATCTATAACATCTACTGTCTTCTTCCATTCAAGTCATGTAATACGGAAATTTTATGCGTAAATACTTGTTAAACTTTAATATATACACTCCGATAGTTATTCGTGTCCCACTTAATATAGATTTAAGTTTCTCGTAAACGACTTTTAATTAATTTTAACCCGCTACACAGGATTAATAAAACTACTTCACTTTACGTTATGCATTCATTAGTATGGTCACAAATCGCATCCTTGATTTTACCAAACCAGTATCGCGTTATATTGAAGATTTCCGATAGCTCAGACTTTATTACTTTATTGCTAGTCGACCGCTGATGATGATAGCGTAGCTATTGAAACGCGATCGGTGTTTTTTTAATTTTGTGCGGTATACGGGTATATTTTGTTTATTACAGATCCTGCACAGTTCCAGTGTTCCAGATTTTGCCTTATAAAATTAATCGTTACTCAGATATTGAATCAATTTGAACTAACACTTCTACCTTACGCTCTAAATTTGCACTAGGCGTGGTGCGGGCTTAATAATATAGGAGGGTTTACGACTAAACACGTTGAAGAAAACCGTAGGTTTTAGTAGGATAAAAAACTCAAATATTGTTTAAAAATCCAGACTTGCCCTCAAATAAATCACAAATTCGATTTATACTTCACACTAGTCTTTCATTTGATAACCTTTATAGGCTTCATTTACTTGTTTCATACGAACTTTCACCAATAACTGATATAAATGTCCTGTTAGATATTGACTTTAAACTTAAAATCAACTTATAGAGTTATTTAAATGGAGACGATACCTGAAAAATATCGAACGGCTTCGCCCTTCTTGTAGATTTAGCAAAAATAAATAATGTTAAGGGCATTCAATTTTAACAAAAAATTTAACTAATAAACGTCTAATTAAATAATAACAGAAAGCTTATTTCACAATTCTGTAAATTCCATTACCCTTATATTTTGAAAACTTATTTTGCGATAATTTGGGTTAGTTATTATTGATGAAATGCTTTAAAAACGTAAAAGCACCAATGCACTTCGTTACAAAATGTCGCAATATTATTGGAAAAGGAAAATCAAGAAATCTATCCTGTAACATCATTTTAGGTCGTTATGTTCACTCAGTACATTGAAACAGTAATTAAAGCTTTTGCAATACTCCCGCGAGTGAGCATTGTATACTTGTCATCGTCAGTGGCGAAATAACAATCGCGTTCCGTAAAATATACAAAAAAAAAAGGATAAAATGATACATTGCATATACGATATAGTACGAGCTATCCCAAAATATTCTTAGTTACAAACCGCCCAGTAAATAAATTTTGAATATACGTTGCTGGTGGTCATCTCAAATGAATTGAAACTGTGCTTTCAGCAAAATATAACGTTTAGAACCCATCACATACATAACAGTTTTGTTTGAATCTTGACGTTTTGTAGATTTTCTATGTGATTTTAGTTTCCAAGCGCTGGTTTTGATAAGCTAATCTGGGATTTAAGCAAAGTTGCGTAATTGTAAGCCTATTTTAGGCACATTCAAAATATTTGAAGAAAACTAAAACCTTTCAAAACTAAGAAACGTTATAACTTTTTATTCCTCGGCATTTTGGAAAACTAAGTTTCACATGTAATCATGCATTTATCTACATTTCATTCAATTTATGATTATTTTCGCCCACTACATTTTGAGGTACCGGCACTATCTGTTGTTTTCATATGGCCGCCATATTGGAATTTTACATGGTTAAATGGGAAAAAATTAAGGAATCAACGATATATCACGCTTATGACTGTACTTATAATGAACACATAAAAACATTTTTATTTGATCAATCAAACAGTTGTTTCATAGGTGGCTGCTATGTTTCTAGGTGACGTTTGTCATACTTGATGTATTGTTTATTCTAGTTTCGTTTAAATATCAGCAAGATTATGGAAAGTCACAGCACAGACGAAAGATATGACATGTTTTGTATTTACATTGCTTCTGGCACATAAGGCAACCCATTTCACTCAATTTCAAATTGCACAGTATGTTTACAGCATACAACTTTTTCTAAGCACGTAAAACAAGAGGAATTAATGAGGTAGTTAATACTCTGGCAGCATTAAGTAAATAATGTAACGTCTTCGCGAGAACTATCTATAATTGCTGGCACAAGTGCAACGACAACACTTGCGTTTTGCAGCAAAATACATACAAATCGTATCACAAGATATGTGGTCACACATTAAATGGCGATCAAAATTTTATGCGACGCTCGTGGTTTTAAATGAAACAGAAAATGATGAAAATTTTCGTCGCACAATCCTTTGGGCAGACGAGTCTAAATTACAATTGTGGTATTTTAATAGATACAACGAAGTATTATGGCGTAAAGAAAATCCTCATTTAATGCAACCAATTCGACCGCAAATTAAATTTGGATTTAATGTAATGTGTGGTCTCTTTGATGACCAAATGGTTGGGCCAATTATTTATAACGCAAACTTAAACACGTAAGAGATACTTGCATATTGTGTAAAACCAAATGTAAGATGCAATAGAGCAGTTACCGTTGTCGCAATTACGAAAAATCAGATGGTTTCAGATAGATGGTGCTCCTGTCCACAACAGCCGAACTGTAAGATCATGTTTGGATCAAGAATTTCCGGAGAGGTGGGTAGGATCCAACCGAACAGTGCTGTGGCCAGCGAGATCACCAGATCTCACACCTCTCCACTTTTTCCTATGGGGTTATTTGAAGGATAGGATCTACAATCTAAATTGCGATAGTGTTGAGGAATTGGTTCGTAGAGAAATAACAGCATTGCCTCGAAGGCATATTACGAGCGCTATTGATAGTGTCCCAAACCGCTGCAATCGCTGTCTTGAAAACAATGGTAGACAGTTTGAGTATTTATATTAATGGTATGTTTAATTGTACAATACGCTTGTTGTTTATTTAATTTCTTTAGTTTATTTAATTGTTTATACCTGTCTTCATGTTAGTTTGATTGATGAAAATAAAAAATATGTTTTATGTGTTTATTCTACAGTAAACTAATAAGTGTGATATATCGTTGGATTCCTTCATTTTCTTTCCATTTAACCATGTAAAATTCTAATATGGCGGCCATATGAAAAACAAAAGGTAGTGTTGGTACCTCAAAATCTAGTTGGCGAAAAAAATCATAAATTGAATGAAAATGATAATGTGCATGTTTACATGTGAAACTTAGTTTTTTTCAAAATTCCGAGGAATAGCGAAGTTTCTTAGTTTTGAAAGGTTTTTAGTTTTTTTCAAATATTTTGAGAACGGCTGATTTTTTTCCCACCTTCTGAATGCCGCTTAAATTGTTTAATTCAACCAAACCTGTATCTCTTTAAGTAAAAGATACTCATACATAGAAGGATACTTTGTGTCCCTATATTATATATATATATATATATATATATATATATATATATATATATTCAGAAGGTGGGAAAAAATCAGCCGTTCTCAAAATATTTGAAAAAACTAAAACCTTTCAAAACTAAGAAACTTCGCTATTCCTCGGAATTTTGAAAAAAACTAAGTTTCACATGTATACATGCACATTATCATTTTCATTCAATTTATGATTTTTTTCGCCAACTAGATTTTGAGGTACCAACACTACCTTTTGTTTTTCATATGGCCGCCATATTAGAATTTTACATGGTTAAATGGAAAGAAAATGAAGGAATCCAACGATATATCACACTTATCATTTTACTTTAGAATAAACACATAAAAACATATTTTTTATATTCATCAATCAAACTAACATGAAGACATGTATAAACACTTAAATAAACAATAAACAAAAAGTAATTAAATGAACAATAAACGTATTGTACAATTAAACATATCATTAATATAAATACTCAAACTGTCTACCATTGTTTTCAAGACAGCGATTGCAGCGGTTTGGGACACTATCAATAGCGCTCCTAATATGCCTTCGAGGCAATGCTGTTATTTCTCTACGAACTGCCTCTTCCAATTCCTCAACGCTATCGTAATTTTGGTTGTAGATCCTATCCTTCAAATAACTCCATAGGAAAAAGTCGAGGGGTTTGAGATCTGGTGATCTCGCTGGCCACAGCACTGTTCCGTTGTTTCCTATCCACCTCCCCGGAAATTCTTGATCCAGATATGATCTTACAATTCGGCTGTTGTGGGCAGGAGCACCATCTATCTGAAACCATCTGATTTTTCGTAATTGCGACAATGGTAACTGCTCTATTGCATCTTGTATTTGGTTTTGGAGAATATGCAAGTATCTCTTACGTGTTTAAGTTTGCGTTATAAATAATTGGCCCAACCATTTGGTCATCAAAGAGACCACACATTACATTAAATCCAAATTTAATTTGTGGTCGAATTGGTTGCATTAAATGAGGATTTTCTTTACGCCATAATACTTCGTTGTATCTATTAAAATACCACAATTCGTAAATTTACACTCGTCTGCCCAAAGGATTGTGCGACGAAAATTTTCATCATTTTCTGTTTCATTTAAAAACCACGTACAAAAATCAGAGCGTCGCATAAAATCTTGATCGCCATTTAATGTGTGACCATATCTCTTGTGATACGATTTGTATGTATTTTGCTGCAAAACGCAAGTGTTGTCGTTGCACTTGTGCCAGCAATTATAGATAGTTCTCGCGAAGACGTTACATTATTTACTTCTAATGCTGCTAGAGTATTAACTACATCATTAATTCCTCTTGTTTTACGTGCGTTAGAAAAAGTCGTACGCGTGTAAACATACTGTGCAATTTGAAATTGAGTGAAATGGGGTTGCGTGATGTGCCAGACGCAATATAAATACAAAACATGTCATATCTTTCGTCTGTGCTGTGACTTTCCATAATCTTGCTGATATTTAAACGAAACTAGGAATAAACAATACATCAAGTATGACAAACGTCACCTAGAAACATAGCAGCCACCTATGAAACAACCGTTTGATTGATCAAATAAAAAATGTTTTTATGTGTTCATTATAAGTACAGTCATAAGCGTGATATATCGTTGGATTCCTTAATTTTTTTCCCATTTAACCATGTAAAATTCCAATATGGCGGCCATATGAAAAACAACAGATAGTGCCGGTACCTCAAAATGTAGTGGGCGAAAAAAATCATAAATTGAATGAAAATGTAGATAAATGTGCATGATTACATGTGAAACTTAGTTTTTCCAAAATGCCGAGGAATAACAAAGTTATAACGTTTCTTAGTTTTGAAAGGTTTTTAGTTTTTTTCAAATATTTTGAATGTGCCTAAAATAGGCTTACAATTACGCAACTTTTGCTTAAATCCCAGATTAGCTTATCAAAACCAGCGCTTGGAAACTAAAATCACATAGAAAATCTACAAAACGTCAAGATTCAAACAAAACTGTTATGTATGTGATGGGTTCTAAACGTTATATTTTGCTGAAAGCACAGTTTCAATTCATTTGAGATGACCACCAGCAACGTATATTCAAAATTTATTTACTGGGCGGTTTGTAACTAAGAATATTTTGGGATAGCTCGTACTATATCGTATATGCAATGTATCATTTTATCCTTTTTTTTTTGTATATTTTACGGAACGCGATTGTTATTTCGCCACTGACGATGACAAGTATACAATGCTCACTCGTGAGTATTGCAAAGCTTTAATTACTGTTTCAATGTACTGAGTGAACATAACGACCTAAACTGATGTTACAGGAGAGATTTCTTGATTTTCCTTTTCCAATAATATTGCAACATTTCTGAATGCCGCTTAAATTGTTTAATTCAACCAAACCTGTATCTCTTTAATTAAAAAAGATACTCATACATAGAAGGATACTTTGTGTACCCATATATATATATATATATATATATATATATATATATATATATATACAGGTATGGAAAAACATTATTGCGGGTCTGGCTTATAATAAGTTAGAAAGAAACCCAATAAGCATTATGTGAGTGTTGCCACTTGTACATATTTGCATGTAGGCACAAAAAAAAACAAAATAAAACTACTTGTCTCCTTCAATCTAGCTTCAACATTTCTAACGAAACTAAAGCAATTAAGATGATGTTGAAAAGTCGCGTGTTCTTTGAAACTGTTAAGTAAATACTTTACACTTAAAGATTAAATGATAATGGTTCGATTACTACTCGCAAGAAGAACCAAGAAGAAACTCACAAGAGCTACAAACAAGAACATTAACATTTACATTGATAGTATAACTTAAGTTTAAGGTTTAACTTTAGCATTATAATTCTTATTGAAAAACCAACTACAAATTTTTAAAAATGAACAGAATACACTTTTTTCAAAACTCTACTTTATAAGATTTTTGAAGAGACCACCACCAGTAGTAATCCAATCTGTGATAAAATTCAGTTCGGGTGTTTGCTAACATTTCTTGGGTAATGCTGTTTAAAGAGTCTGTAATTTTGACACGAAGTTCGTCCAAATTGTTAGCACGTGCCCATCAATTTGCTGGAATACGTATCCCCAAACAAAAAAGTCGTTCGGCGCGATATCACGTGAGCGAGGAGGATATTTAACAGTACCTGTTCCACTAATAATACGGTTAGGGAACGTAGTTTCCAAAAACTGTTGAACTCTTATTGCAGTATGAGCAGGACAACCATCTTCTTGATACCAAATGTCATCAAAATTTATATTGAGGCGTTGAACAGCTGGAACTGTCTGGTTTCTCAACAGTTCTAATTATTTTTCCGCATTCAAGTTTCCGTTGATAAAAAATGGACCAATTGTGGAATTGCCTAAAATTCCCACACACACATTACCTTTTTGGGGGTATTGTGTCCGGTAAGGAATACTAATGTGTTTGTTTTCCCTAGAGTAACCAACAGCAACAGACGGATTGTGATGGCCATGTAAGTTAAAAGATCACTCGTCGATAAACAAAATATTTTCAATAAATCTTTTGTTTTCATTAGCCCGATTCATCATAGCGTCACAAAATTCCATTAGTATTGTGTCAGACTTGCAAAAACACTGATTTTCCATTCTTGTTGACAGTAGCAATTAAATGTGTCAATGATACTAGCCTACTCAAAAGACGCATGTATGGCATCAGCGCTTTTAGTTTGTTGTGTATTCTATCTCACTTAGCACGTGAACTGATTCTACTGTCTTTGTTTTGATTATTATAAGTCAGACCCGCGATAATATTTTTCCATACCTGTATATATATACAGGGTGTCTAGAATTTACCCACGTTCTGTGGCTATCTTTGTTATTATAAAAGATACAGAGTCTGTTAAATTAGCAAAGTTGGGCAGAATTACATGATAATTCAAATACCGATAAGAAAATTCAACATTGTTGCCAACTTTCTAAGATTTCTGAAAATAACTAAAAATCGTTCAAATTTTCAATCGGCTATATCTTTTTTAATATTCAAAATACGAAAAAGTTATAAGAGAGACTTTTTATAGCTATTTTTAGGCAAAATAAGAAAATGTTAATAAAAAATTTTTTTAGTAATTATTTTTCGAGTTACAACCCAAACATAAATTTTGTTAAATGGTAACTATAGGCGGTTATGATCTCATTCGATGGCTTATTTTTTTCTGATTTCAAAAATGTATAGCTTTGTATGTTTAGTGTTATTACTTAACTCACAATTTTCAAAAAATTGTAATTATAGTATTTACTAAACAAATGCGTAAAAATAGCTATCAAAAGTCTCTCTTATAACTTTTTCGTATTTTGAATATTAAAAAAGATATGGCCGATTGAAAATTTGGACGATTTTCAGATATCTTAGAAAGTTGGCAACAATGTTGAATTTTCTTATGGATATTTGAATGATCATGTAATTCTGCCAACTTTGCTAATTTAACCGACTCTGTATCTCTTATAATAACAAAGATAACCATATAACGTGGGTAGAATCTAGACACCATATATATATATATATATATATATATATATATATATATATATATATATATATATACATTATATATATATATATATATATATATATATATATATATATATATATATATATATATATATATATATTTGTGTATAAACAGAAAGATGCATTAGCAGTAACGTAGTTTATAAGGACACTCTCGTTGCAATATCCCAAAATTTAAATTTTCTAACTCTTAAATAAACGTATGCTCAATTTTATTGTGTATTGTAAATACATGAATATTCATATTCATAGTTAGTAAGAAACCTTTAGAGTGACTATAAAGTTACATCCATCATCACACCGTACAGAAACAGTAATTTCTTTAGTAGTTTAAAGTTTGAGTTTCTACTTTACGTGCACATATAAAGGTTCTTAAACAGAATGATTGCAAAAACAATAACAACGTGCAGTAAAGCATTAATAAAGTTAGAATGCAGGCTAGACACAAAAAGAAAAGTGATGCACTCTTGTATCTTGTATATAGCATTGTTTAAAGTATTATTATCAGATTACATGTAAATGTAATAGTTGGAATTTCTATTTAAAACGAGACTGTAGATAAGTACAAAGGTATTTCTCAAAAACTAGTCGTTAAAATCTAAATCCTTGAAATTGTCAGATTTAAGACGAAATAAAATCATTCTAATGATTAATGCAATAAGACACCCCATATTGATCGTGTTCAGTATAATTAAATAACGAATCCGAATAAGATAGATCAGACTAAACTAAATTGATATAACAAGAACGATTTCATGATTATCATTTACCTTAACTCAATTAATTGAAGTGTTATCGGTTCATAAAACGTGATATTAAATAAAAACATTTAGATTGATTCCGTTTAATTTATATCAATAACATTTCTCACTCTGTTGTACAAGTAGATTGCGGTACAGTAGACGAAATGTATTTGCATTGGTTTGGTAGGATTGCTAGTCTGGAATTGTTTGGCTTTTCCTCAAGTGATATTGAAATAGGGAATTGTCTTGTCTGAGAACTTTGTGGTGGTGGTTTTTAATATTTGAATTCAAATAAGGATTTCCAATGGGAAAGCGCTCGAGACAATTTCAATGGATTTTACGCTTGAACGTTTTGCAATATATATACGGATAATGGTGTGTATGTATTTATATCCTTTTAGCGACGCTGCAATGCATTAAAGAATAATTAAAAAAGGAAATAGGAGCAAAAGAAGTACTATAATTCATTTTAAATAAGATTTGTTACGCTTCGTACTAATTTGTGGTTTTTCTTTTTTCAGAGAGAGTCCGCTCAAAGGGATGCAGACCGAGAACGTCGACTTAGGGCTGACAGTGAAGCCCGTGCTAAACAGGCACTTCAAGAAGCTGCACGTTGTAGATCGAGACTTAAGCTTCTCACCCACGAATTTTCAAGGTAAAAAACACAACTTGACAGAATGACATTTACATAATACTTGTCTCACGCTTATAGCGGTATTCCTGTTCTCTTTTTAAGTACATTAGTTGAAATCAGAGGTTCCTTTTGTTTGATACATTTCATTAGAGAATATCGCAAGTGTTGTATAATATTACCTTTGATTTTCAAAGAATTTAAGGTGCAGATTGTGTTAAAATTATTTTATACTCTAGATTGTGTTTTAATATTAAATTTTTCACTTTGCATTTAAAATTTTTAGATTTATTAAGTGTAAATTGTAATTACAAGGTGTTGTGTAACAAAATCTAGTAAACTCTATGTATTAATAAGTTCTGAATGTAACGTTTTCAAATATTGATAGTAATATTTAACCAAAGGAATTCCGTTGCACAACGTTAGAAAACTAATAATACATAAAGCATCCAGAAGTTCATTAATTTTTGTAAGTTTAGATTCATGCTTCACCCCTATTAGCAGTCAAAGAATTAGTTACAAAGAGGTAGAAATTCAAAACATTTGTCTACAACTTTAAAACCTCTAATATAATATTGTAAAAATTTAATTAAAAAGGCGTAACTTTAATAACAGTTACTTTTGTGAAACAATTAAAAACCAAAAATGTCTTAAACGTTAAAAACATTTAATAAAATATAAAAATAAAGCTAAAAGGGTAGGGAACTTTAATAACAATCGTACATAGAGTTTTCTGTCTACGTTTGTTAACAGTCTTCGTTATTTTTTGTCGATGTATTAAACTGAAGAGAATTTTTTTAATAATGGCATTATGTTAATGAAAATTAAAAGGAGTTTGAAAAGAAAATGGCTTGAAGTTTTTTTTTCGTTGTTTTGTGCAAAAGTAGTCTCAGCTCAGCACACGTTCAACGATACCATAAATCCTAAAATCGAATACATTGTTCGATCATTATTTTAATTTTATTTGGAAGTTTTTGGACTTGGTTTTTGGTGTATTCTTATCATTTCTAAATTAGTGTTACTGATCACAATATACGAGGGTTGCCCGATAAATAATTCCCCATATTTTTTTTCTCCAAAAGTATTTATTTAACAAAATTGAAATTTACATATATGAAAGAATAATGTTTTGTCTGATCACTCTATTGTTCTACATAATCGCCTTCAAGTTCCACGGTCTTTCTCCAGCGAGACATGAGGGCATGTATTCCCTGTTGGTAAAAATCTTTACTCTGCCTACGGATCCAGGTTTTCACTGCGTGAATCACCTCTTCGTCGTCTTCGAAATGTCTTGCTCTAATGGCATTCTTCAATAGCCCAAACTGTGGAAATCTGAGGGAGCCAAATCGGGACTATATGGTGTATGGAGTAACACTGTCCAACCCTGTTTGGAGATGTGGGCAGACGTCCTCAAACTTGTGTGGGGACGAGCGTTATCGTGCTGAATGAAAGTTTGTCTAATATTTTGACGTAACTTTATGAATTAATGGTACCGCTTTTTGGCATCACATCAACGAGAATTACCCCTCACAATCCCAAAACACTGTGATTATGACTTTTCCGGCTGAAGGAACTGTTTTTCTTCTGTGGAGAGTGAACATGGCGCCATTCCATCGATTATCTTTTGGTTTCATCACCTGTCACAATCTGGGACAGGAAGGCATCCCTATCTGCTTCAAAGCGTTGCAACAAATCGGAAGCAATGTCTTTTCTTTGGGATTTGTGATCGACAGTAACATCAACTCGCTGCAACATGTTATGTGTGATAGCCGTGGGAGGCCTTCCCGCCCGCGGCAAATCTTGGAGCTCTCCAGCACTGCCTTCTGATGCTTTCACCTTCTATGCACAGCGACAAACGGTACTCCTATCGACTGCCGCGGTTTCGTTCTCTGCCACGAGAAATTCAATCACAGCTCGTTGTTTATGACGGATGTCACTTAAAGACGCCATTTAAAAACATTCCTCAACTTACGCTATTTGTCGGAAGAAAATGAAACTTTGCATACACACGCGTCAAACTTCAAGTAAGTCGCACATTTCTCAGAAATATTTTTCACTACAAAATAACTTATGGGGCATTATTTATTGGGCAACCCTCGTAATAATCTAAATGTCCCTTACTTTTTTATTAATAAATCATTTCTTTGTAATACCCTAATTACATAATTGTATGAATGTGGTTATTTCAAACATAAATTAGAAACATAGTTTATTGCTTTATCATATTGTGTTTTTTTATTTGTACTAAGTAGAGAAGAAAGTGGTATTTTTTGCAGCTCGAGCTGTTAATTGTCAATCGTACCTTAAGTTCCGTTTTCACGCTCATGCAATTTGCGCAAATTGATTTGTGCGTGCAAATCTGCACAAATGAAACTGAATTGGTGCCTTCCTTTTAACGGTCAGTTTAAATTGCTCAAATTTGTTCAACACCAATAGACCTCTACAGTTGAGGTGCGATTGTGAAGTGTGCAAACAAAAGGATGGACCAGGAAGACGAATTACTTGCAATAGCTGCTGTTTTAATAAATTAAAAAGTTAAAAGTTCCAAGAAAGCGAAGATCGCAGAAATCTTGGATTGAAAAGAGTATGTATTAGATTTAGTTACACCATTAATACCAAGAAATGATACTGGTATGAAACGCTCTATTACACCACATGAACAATTAACCGCAACTTTAAGGCTTTTGGCAACGGGTAGGACCTATAAAGATCTCAAGTTTTCTACATGTATTTCCAAATCTGCCCTTAGCAATATAATTCCTGAAAAGTGCGATACCTTCTACAAAGTATTAAAACAAGAATATTTAAAGGTAACAGTTTCAATAATTCTGGTAGTATACGGTCGCGACATAAAATGATTTCAAATAATGAAAATATTAACGAAAAAATGTAAATTAACGATCTAAATACATCAAGCCCATCTCTGTATTTACTAAGTTTAACGATATTGTATGTATTAGTAAATTGTAACCAAGTCAATAAACAAATAATGACTTTATAAGTATGATAGAATTTTACCTGCGATTCATTTTCTTCGTCCATATTTGATACTGTCCTTCTTGGAGCGCTTCCTGGTCCTGTAGGAAGCTCAGTAATTCATAGTACCATAAACATGGGACGTATATTTCATCTGCCCTGGCACCGGATCTCTCGGAATCAAGAACTTTTTGTAATTCTTTTCTGTACGTGGTTCTCACATAGAATTTATTTTCTTCACCACACTTTCCCTGTTTGCACTTTTTTCCACTGTCTGCATTTTTTCAATAAGAATTTCATACGATTGGGATTTTGCGTTTCTATCGCTGTACTCGTGTGATTTGACATTACAAAGACAAAGAAAGGATTTTTCTAGTTCAATGAACTATCCCACGTGTTCCTTTTCTTTTTTTTTTTGACATTATTAACCAACGTAAACATCCCAAATACCGAATCACCGAAAATAAAAAAAGTACAAGTCAAGACGAGAAATTCGTTGCTCCAAGCATGCGGACGACCGGGCCGTAGCGTTTATAAAAGTTGGAGTGTTGTTTATACGTTTATGCATTTGCGCCAACCACATGCAAATTATCTGACCGCTCCAAATTTACATAACTCAAACTTTTTGGCTTGGGCAAGTAAACGATTTTCTTTTCATACAACAGTTTATTTTGCAAATCGGAGATGTACAAGCCAATTCGCGCCAATTGCATTAGCGTGAAAAAACGGAACTTTACACATACTTTTTTTTAAACAGCATCTAAAGAAAAACATTTAAAAAAAGTATGTATCTGTGTAACTCAATACGTTAGTGACTTTAGGTTGTTCTTCATATTAATAATGTTAACGAAAATTGGGTAGTGGCAATTCAGCAGTTGATGCGAATAAATTAAAATTATTTATTGAATGTCACCGTTAATTACTTAGACCTCGGGTAACTCCGGGAGACTTGGCTCGGAAAAATTCAAAATGCGGTATTACGTATTAAATTTATTTTTATTAGAACGCTATATATTTCTAATAGTAACTTAACACATTCTACTTTAAATAAAATAATAAACTTCACAAAAAGAAATGGATGCAACTATAAACCACTAAAAAAATATTTTTGTTATGGTGAGGCATCTCTCCCAACTTATATGCGTTAGACAGCGCAAACACTATGGGAGAGTTGTCATATACATGGTCTGTCACGACTAGATGAGTATATGGAAAACTACTCAAAATATTTTTTGAAAATTTATATACAGGGGTTATTTAAAAAATCTAGTTTATAACATTTTATAACATTTTCGGTTTTATGCAGCTTCCGATTATACCGGAAGTAGGCCATAACTCTGTTAGTTTTTAAAAATTCCTATGTTTAAAATGCACCATTTTTTGAGTTATTTTATTTTTTTCAAAATTTTTGACAGATGCATATGTTCACAATAAATATTATTTCTCAAGGTACAAGCGAGTATGGCCAAATATTTTTTAGTACTTGCGCACGTAGAACTCACAGCTTAGAGAATCTCACAAAAATAAATTAAAAAAATTATACAGGGCAATTTCAAAAATTCAAAAAGTTAATTTTTTAAATAGCAACTCCATTTTTGTACTGTATTAATGGATTCGCTAAAAAATAAGCAGACTTTGTAAATATGTCCCTATTCCTAAAATTTATTTTTTTTGTACAATATTGAAAAAGTCGACATTTTTGGTAATTAAACTAAACATTAATTTTTGGTTGGTTTATATGAAAGGAATCACCGAGGCATGCCAAAGGCCATCTAATATCAATAAAGCAGTACCCCGTACCATTCTTGGAACAAACTGTGTCTTAAGTCATTCAAAAAATGCCTCAGTGGCAACGTAAGCTGATTTTTGTAACATTATTATAGACGAACCAGGAGGCATTCCATCCAGGTATTCCTGTTTCATATTCATCATAAGACTGTGTCTTCTACAGTAGCGGACTGCTGTTATATATCAGCTAAAATAGCCATATCGATTAGATGAACGCTAGATGGAATAAACGTAAACTTTCACTTAGTCTTGTGACAGAACTGTCTAGTAAAACGCCTATAGTGTTTTAAGTATACATATCCCAAAGTTGATTGACTACGTTTAATTATTTAAACGAAGGGAATATTTTAGGCAGGCATTAATGCAAAAGGTGTTTAGCGTTCTTAAGAAATTTTATACTAATTTCAAGTAGAATTTAAATAAACAGTAGTAATCTAGGAAATTTTAATATTGTAATTGGGAAATAAATGTGTATAAAGATGAGCTAATACTGTTTGAATAAGTATTTTGTAACTGTGGTTTCATATTTATATATATATATATATATATATATTTTCTAAAAATACATATTGGATTACTCAGTGGCTCAGCGGTAAAGGTTTCAGACTTGTAAGTGAAAGGTACCAAAGTTCGAATCTAAGAGTGGTCAAGTGCTTGGGAAAAAATCATAACATATGAATTCCACTCAAGTGCGAAAACAGTCCTTCTCAGGACTAAGCCAGATGACGTAACATGAGCAACGGCGTAACGTGCGATTTTAGATGTGTATTCACACAAATTTCAGAATATAACCAGGAACGTGGAACAAAATAATATAACCCCATGTCACACATTTTCATTTAATGCATTAATTAAATTATTGATTGATTAAACATTTTTGAATTATATAACTTAATATATAGCTTACTTGTCATGGTCGTATTAGTAAAAATCATAAATGGTCATTTTGATAACTTTTTTAATAAAATCTGTTCTATAAAATTCATTTTATAGATTCTTCCATGAAGTTTTTAATGAAATCCACTGCATACAATTCATTTAATAGATTCTTTTATGAAATTATCGGTACTAATGCATTAATTGAATGTTATACCAGAATTCTTAATACAGCCGTAGGCAGCTGAAAAGAATACATTTTATTACAATAATGAATATAATAGCCCATGTTTACCATAAAATACCTATGTCTTGCTAAAGGTATTTCTAGCTTTATTTTAAGACTTTCCTCCTATACTTTACATCTTTACATTACATTCGCTTATGTAGGTTACTGTTTATAATAATTAATACATTTTCTGTCTTTATAATAACATTTATGTTATAAACTGTCGTTAAGTTCACTTTAATTTGATTCCACTCGAAGCCAACACATGTATGTCAGAAAGTTTTTTTATTTATAAAGTAAAAAAAGTTATTACGGGCACAAAATTAAGTAATTTAATATTTCATGTATTATAAACCTTACCACGTTTTGAGATCGGATTAGAATAAATTATCATTTTATTTTAGTAATACGTATTCAAAAAATTTTAATTTGTAAAATTCCTATGAAAGTTTTAGAAGCACAGATTAATTAGCGTTGGGTAGGCGTATGGAACGTGTCGTAGAATCAATTTATATAAAAGGCGAGAGTTACGCTTGTGTGTTAAACTTTAAAAGCTGAAGTTGAAAAACACACTTTCTTCTGTCATTTGAAAATGATTTTAATGCACTCAATTATGCACTAGACTAGATTATTGTCCCAGCGCAATACCAAAACACTTTAAGAATCTTGAACATTGAGGAACACTATTTAATGATAAATAACGCTTTGATTGGGAAAAAATCGTGTGAATTATTTATTTATTTATTCGCAAGCTTTCAGACAGAAACTCTGTCCTTCATCAGGCGTAATATCAAAGTGACAAATATTGACAAGGTAACGTCAAAATGACAAATGTTAATAAGGTAATTAAAGATTAAAATTAAATCACTGTTGTAAACTGTAAACCTTTCAGTTCCTGAAAATAGGTATCGAAGCATGGGCGTAGCCAGCTAAGGGCAGGGAGGGGCAACTGCCCCCCCCCTGGAAGAGCAAAAATAAATTAAATAATTTTAAATTTCAATTCAAATTCAATCTAAAATATACATATTTTCTGTTCTGCATATTTTTTGTTATGTTATTAGTTTAATTTAAGTATAATTAAAATCTCAAAGTTTTGTTTTCATTTGCCTTTTCTTTTTATCCTAAAATTTTACATTTTGAACGACCATGGACCATGGTTTGCCCCCCTGTTATAAATCCTGACTACGCCCTTGTATCGAAGAGTTCATATCCACCTGTTCAAGTTGTTAAACTGTTTCAGAATTTCACTAGCTTCTCGAATCTTCCTTGTATGCCACTTCCTATTATTTGAAGTTGTAGATTTTTCATCCGTAGGCGTTGTTTGTCTCGGTTGAAAAAGCTTTTTAATTTGTTGTTTGTTGAAGCCATTATTTATGAAGACCTTTTCAAGCTGGTTTAATTCATATTGTAGTTTATCTGGATGATAAATTTTTTTGTGGCACGGTTGTACAAAGTTCGTATCGTACTAAACTTTTGTGCTGGATGCTGGTGTGACGAAGCATTAATATAACGATCTGTATGAGTTGGTTTACGATATACGGAATACGTTAGGCTTCCATCTGGTTTTCTTTCAAGTAGTCAAGGAATGGAAGACAACCATCTTTTTCTCTTTTTATTGTAAATGGTTTAGGAACACCATTAATTCTTCTTCCACAAAAGGCCAGGTAGCAAAAATATCATCAACATATGTAAGACAACGTTTGGGTTTCTTAGGTGCATTATTTAGAGCGAAATTTGGCACAAAATAATTTGCAATTGATGGTGAAATTGGAGAGCCCATAGCCACTCCATCTAACTCTTGATAATATTCGCCATTAAATAAGAAGAATGGTGTAGTTATATAAAGTTTAAATAATTTGATCTCCTTGTGGTTGAAATGTCGTTGTAAGTTTGCTCCCCTGATTCAGGGTGTCGATTAAATAAATAAATTCCTGTAAAAAAATATAACCAAAAGTCGTGTTCGCCTAAACAGACTATCAATTAATAAAGCGGTTGTACAAAAAAATAAAACAATTAGCTCTTTTAATCCGTCTGCACGGATACGAATATATGGCCAAAATAAATGTTGTAATTTAATAACTTAGCAAATAAGGCGATCCATGTACGGGATCCATAAAAATAAGAAAATTTGGCCCAAAAAAATAAATATAAATGGTAAGTAATTTTTACACACGACAGACAGCTAATCGTTAAAAAATGGTACTAATTAAAATAAAATTAACGACTACAGTGATTAAAATGCTAAGGCCAATGGTATATACATGGTTGTCAACTTTGGCGGAAAACTAAAACTCAATTCGTGAAACCAATAGAAACAGGAACAAGAAAAAAAAATCGTGTTTGCCTAAACAGGCTTTCAATTAATAACGGCAAAAATATAAAAAAAAGTTCAATGGGTATTCGTAACGAAAGCACACCATACTTGACTGAGGTTAACTAAATTGTAACGATTTATATTCGTAAATCACTTAAACATTAAACATTATGCAATTATCTATTAAACCAGGCGTCGTTGACAAAGAAATGCCCAATTATGCGGTATTTATCAAAAGCTACATTCACACAAGGTCGTTCGGTCTAAAAAGTATTCTATTAATGTAATCGTGAATGTGGTTATATCAAACCAATTTCGGAGTGGTTTACTAATGCATGTAAAAAAATCACAAAAACATCTTAACGATGAACAAAATTACAATTACAATCAAACTAATTAAACCGTTTATGCTTACAACAACAGGTCTGGAGGAGTATAAATTCTCCGCACACGTACTCGCACTTACAATATAATAATAATTCGATTCATTTTTTATAGTGCAAAAGATATCGCGTTTGGCGTATTTGGTATGTAACTCGTCTGTGACCATGAAATATTTTATCAAAAATTTATTACATGGAATGTTTGAATTCAAACGGTCAATTTTGGAACGTTAAAACAAATACACGGTGTTCAAATAAACAACAATTTAGCGAGTTTGCGGAGGAATATTTACAGATCACGATGAAAGTATTTTGTAGATAGGCAAAATTTGATTATTACAAAAAATGTAGGTCTTTCAATTTTCTTTCGAATAATGTAATAATATACAGGGTGTTGTAGATAAGATAGTTACATTTAAATAAAAAAAAACTATAAATTTATATTTCTGGTACACCCTGTATAAAAATGAAATAAGTCATAATGTTTCTTAAAAGATCAATGTCTCTACTAATTACATGAGTTACAAATTCATAGATTTGGTAGTAACCTCAAAATAAATCTTTGAACTACGACGAAAAATGGTAATTTTTTATCTAAAAGTACACATATTAAAAAAAAAACGGTTAAGTTTAGCTATACGACATATTTAATAGAAAATGGTTGTTTTTCAGAGTAGAAACGAAATCCACATTGAAAACTATACCATTCCATTTAATTATTTTAAATGGATTTAGATAGGTTGTGTATCGCTATTATGAAACACTCTGTATATGGGAAAATATTTCTAGGTTATAGCGTTCTTGAATTCAAGCAACTTTTTTATAAAACATGTTTTCTACTGTACACAGTTTAGCCGCAAATTTTGACGCACTAATGAGCAACCCTGTATAAAATTTGAAAACCATGGGAATCGGCATACAAGGAAGGTTCGAGCAGCTATTAAAATTCTGTAACAGCCTATCTAACAGTGATTTAATTTTAATTCTCTAGTTACCTTATTAATACTGGTCATTTTGATGTTACGTTGTCAATATTTGTCACTATTACGTCTGACGAAGGACAAAGTTTCTGTCTGAAAGCTTGCGAATAAATAAATACATAATTCACACCATTTTTCTTAACTTAACCTTCACTTAATCTTCACGCCATTCCCTTGCGGGGTAGGCAAAACAATACCTGCCTCTTATTTATTTTTCATTCACAATCTTTCTCCATTCTTTCCTATCTCCGCATACCTCACTAGCTGCCGCAAGATTCATACATAGTCTCTGACATGCTCTTTTGTTTTTAAAACTCCTTATCTTTCTTTCCTTTATCATAGAGTCTACTACATTCAGCCAAGTTTTACGCGGCCTACCAGGCCCGGCCTTTCCCCTAACCTCATCCACATATATTTGTTTCGTTAATCTTGCGTTGTTCATTCTCTCAATGTGACTAAACCAACGTAATGTACAACTTTTATATCTATCCATCATCGTCTTTTCCTCACCACACTCCCTCATTATGAATTCATTTTTTATCTTGTCCCTTCTCGTTTTACCACATGCGCTTCTCAGGAATCTCATACCCACGGCATTTATTTTTCTTTCGTGCTTTTTTTGACTTACCCATGTCTCACTTCCATACAGTACTGACGGGACGAGTGCGCCATTATAGATTGCTCGTTTCGCAGCTAGGTTCATGCTTTCATTTCTCATTATCGTCCACATACTTCCAATCACTTTCCTTCCAGCATTGACCCTTCGTCCAATCTCGCTCTCAATTGTACCATCTGAAGTAAACATTCTACCGAGATATACCAGCTCGTCCACTTGCTCCACAATTTCATCTTGCAGAGTAAATACTCTACTCTCCTTTCCACCTTCCCGATTGAACACCACAATCTTAGTTTTGTTCACGTTTACCTTTAGGTCCATGCTCTCACAGATTGTGTCAAACTTCCTCAGAGCGGTTTGCAGCTCATCCGCACTGTCACTTAATAAGACTGTGTCATCTGCATACACCAGGAGTCGTACATTTACGTCACCAACCATTACACCATTTGTATCATAACATGCTTGTCTAAGACATTTATCCATGTATACATTAAACAACCACGGTGACATCACACAGCCTTGTCGCACTCCTTGCTCAATATTAAAGTATTCACTCACACCTCATCTCACCCTAACACATGCCCGACTACCGTTGTATACTGCCCTTATTCCATTTATTAGACCTTTATTTACGCCATATTCATTTAATATTTCCCACAGCTTCTCTCTATTCATTCTGTCATATGCTTTTTTCAGATCTACAAACTAACAGTACAACTTCCTTTTTACCTTTAAACACTTTTCGATCACCTGCTGGAAAGCAACCATCTGATCGACACATCCTCTCCCTGGCATGAAGCCACCTTGCACATGCCACATCTTAGATTGTGTAGTTTCTCGTACTCTATCAATCAGTATTCTTCCAAATACTTTACCAGGTACGCTGAGCAAGCTTATTCCTCTGTAGTTCTTACAATCACTCTTGTTCCCCTTACCCTTAAACAATGGTACAATGATCGCGCTCTTCCAATAACTCGGCACTTTTCCACACATAAGGCATACATTGAATAATTCTCGCAATCTTCGTATAAGCTTTCAACCACCATACTTGAGCATTTCACCAGTGATTTTATCTACGCCTGCTCCCTTGCCGTTTTTCAACCTTCCTACCGTTTTCTCTACCTCATTTATTCCAATATCCTTCTCGGTTTCATTCATCATTTCTTCTATATTCTCCTTATTTAACCCTTCAGTCTTACTTTCCTCACTACTGTACAGGTTTCCGAAATATTCTTGCCAGCATTTCCTTACTTCACAAACGTCCCATACTATTTCGTTTCTATCATTCATCACTCCTGCAGCGTTCTGTTTTGGGCCACGTTTTGTATTTTTTACCCATTTCCAGAAGAGTTTTTTGTTTCCCTCAAAATCATTCTGCATTTTCTCTCCTTCCACAGCCATCACTTTCTCTTTACTTATTCCCACTGCCTCCTTCGCTTCTTTGTTTCTTAATCTGTACACCTCATACAATCGGTTCTTCTCAGTCTAATTTTTTGCAGCAATCATTGCCATGTACGCATCTTTTTTCTTACTTGCTGCCTTTCTTACCGACTCATTCCACTAAGCACATTTTTTCTGTCTACCTACAATCACTCTTCCACATATTCGCATGGCACAATTGACAACAGAGTTTTTGAAGCTTATCCATGCACTTTCAACGTCAGTGTCTTTTATTTGTTCGTTCCTCGCTGTTTCATTCACATTCAACTCTTTATTCACAGCATCTGCGTATTTCATTCTCGCATCATTATCCACTAGTTTGTCAACCCTAATTCTGGATGTTCGCACTACGTTTGCTTTCCTTCTCCACACCCACTTTTGCCCTAAACACACTCTCGATACAACCAAAAAGTGATCCGATCCACACTCCGCTCCGCGCATTACTTTTGTCTTTCACCAGGTTTCTAATCCGTTCATCATACACTATCAAGTCTATCATACTTTTGGATTCACCTCTTTGCCATGTATACATATGTACATTTTTATGTTTAAACCACGTATTGGATACAAACAGGCTCCTAGAACGCGTTCACTATGTTCTCTCTGTACACCCACCCATCCGTTCATATCCCCCAATATAATCACTCTTTCGTTTGGCTTATATACGTTTAACACGTTCTCTACTTCATTCCAGAAGTTCTCACGCTCCTGGTCTCTTTCTCCATTTACCAGAAAAATTCTTCGAAACTCCACTTTCATTCTAACCCATATTACCCGGGGAGATACCAATTCGTACTGTTTAACACATCTTTTCGCTCTTTCACTTACGATCATCCCAACTCCTTTTGCGCCATGCACTTCCGTCTCAACTCCTGACCATAGTGCCAGGCTGCCATCCTCCATCTCCACAGCATCCTTTCCTTTGCACTTTGTCTCCGATACACACAGAATATCAAGGTGTCTTTCGTACATTACATTCGCAATTTCTAATTCTTTACCATGCATACCTCTAACATTCCACGTACCGACTCGCCATTCATTCCTTGCACAGTCGTCACCAACGGGGCCTGTCTGTTTCGGCCTTGACGGCCCCTTGTAGCTAGGTCGATCCGAGGCAATTGTATTGTTTTCTTGAGTAATACCATAGCGATCAGATCGGTTACTGGCCAAATCGTACCCCGGACGATGTAGCATTCCCTACTAACGGTATCGTCCTACTACCGGACAGTTATGTCTACTGTCACGACATAATAGATAGATATCAATTTTTCAACCATACTGCTCTATACGCGATTCCTGGTTTCACGCCCCTCACCGGAGTTGCTGGTATTTATTAGCGACCAAATGATTCAATTATTATTTATTTCTTTATTTTTATTTTTATTTTTTTTTTTAGCTTTTCGAGTTATAGTTATTTCAATGTGATTTAATATTTATTTATTACATCAGTTTTATTATTGTCGCGAGCCGTGATACTTAAATAAATATTTTATTAGTTCTCTATGAATTCATCGTTATTGCACCAATGTATACCTGTTCGGGTTTACTCCTCAGACAAAAGGTTTACGTTTGCTTTATAATTTTTTAAAGTTAAAGTTTTAACAATCACATGGGTTTAATAGAGCCGTATTTTTCGTAAATACTGTAGCAATCCTAAATGTTATTTCGCGTCTATTTCCACTAAAGAGCCTTTTACTGGTTAGATTATCATTACCTTTGTTTATTATTAATATTCAAACCGCTGGGTATAAAAACCTGTTCAAACGCTTACCCTTATTTGATTGTTTTAGAAGCTGTCATTTAACACTTATTAACATGTATTTAACTGAAAGCACCGAAATAAAGCTACTTATTTAACTTAAAAGTACGATAATCTCTTATGTTTAAATTTTTATTACAAAAAAATTTACAATTTACCCGCTTTCTTGTTTTATTGTTTTGAAAGTAAAAGAAGGTATTTGAATTCAATGGAAAAAAGTAAACTTTTAGAGTAAAACTTCTTTAAATTTCTTATTTATTAAACGAATATTGCAAAAGAAGTGAAGTATGTTAATTATTTAACTTGAAACTATGCAACTCGATTTCATTTACTCGATTCATATAATATGCTATTTACTATTTTACACTTTTTTATTAAAATTTTCAATTCACAATTGCCCTTTGCGTTTACCTGATTTCTTGTTTTATTATTTGAGAATAAAAGAAGGTATTGTACTTCAATCGATAATGTGGACTTTTAGTAAAACTAAATTTTCCTTAAATAGCTACATTTCTTATTTATAAAATGAATATTGTAAAGGAGTGAGGGATACTAATTATTTAAATTAAAACTATGAGGATCTATTCAATTTAGTATGTTTAATTTGCTATTAAAACTGACTTTCTTTATTTATTGACTTAATTCATTTACTCTCGGATTTAAAATTTTACAGAAACGCCCGGGTTTTCCCTAACGATTTGACCTTTCTTTCATTTAACTACTAAAATGCGTTTTATTTATTTGAGAAAACAAACCGTATTTCATTCAGAATTTCGATTACAAATTATAGATAGTTATTGTTTATTTGTTTATTTATTGCTTTTTTTTTTGCTTTGGAATGCTGATTCGATCCAGTTAAAATTGTTATTTTATTAGTTTTCTATAACTGATTGTCATTGTAAAAATGTTTACCTGTTTGAGTTCAAGACAAAGCGGCGGTATTTGCGCTTTAAGCTCACTCTACAATTCTCCGAGTTTTAACAATCACATCTGGTATGTGTTTAAAGAGCCGTAATTTTTTCGTAGAAATTCAACCCAACAGCAATCCCAAAATGTTATTTACGCGCGTTTTTTTTTGTACACGTTACAAAATTTTACTGGTTAGATTTTTATTATTAATATTAAAACCGCTGAGTCTATTTAACATGTCAAATGGTGAAAGTTTCAATCCTTATACTATTTAATGATTTTAGCACGTATTATCAAAATTAATTTAGTTGTAAAATATGAACGATTTATACATGTACCAATCTAATCATCATTCTATACAGCGTCCACCACAATTTTTTTATTAAAATACCCAGTTACAGTTACCAACCAACTTGAATTTTGAAAGTGGGCCCCTCAACTTACTTCTCTGTGTGAAAATCTCTCATTTCTTATATGAGAGAAGTTTAATTCCTGACACTGGACAGCTTAATCGGGCTTTTACCACAAATTATTTAATACCATAAGAAAGATGAAGTTACATTATGTGTACTACTACTATTCAATTTTGAACACTTCTCACACATCTAATAGTAGTATCTATTGCAAAATATTTTTTTGGTGTATAATTTTATTACTGAATTATTTTTTACGAATGCATCTGTCTCCATATCTCATTTAGAAAGCAATTAGTTAAACTATTTTATGTTGTCTCGTAAGTATTTAAAAATAGATTACTACTTTAAAATTTGGCTTTCATTTTGTATAATTTATAAAACACTTATTTTAATTAACTGAAGTTTCAAACGATAAATTAAGTTGTCTATAGTGGAATCTCATTTGTTAATAGTAAATCTTCTAATTTAACATCGCAACCCATAGTTAAAATTGTTATAAAACAAGAACGTTCAACATAATTGTCACATGTCGCGATAACAAGCGTCTGTTCACGTTTAATCGTTAATTAAAATTTGATGTAGAGCACTACAACCCTTACTGTTAGATTCGCTGCACCTTTTCCATGGTTTTCCTGTGATGCATCTTTTGTCAAAAGCTCGCGTATCAAATGTCATGTCGACATGAGCGGAAATTAACAAAGCTGATACGTAAAAATTTGGACTAAAAAGTACGAACCTCCGTTTAATTCAAATATTAATAAAGCTTTTGTGAAAATTTATCGAGGGCCCTTGTGATGGAAGAATGTTCAAAATCTGAGCGGATGTAAAGAAATTTCTATTGAATAAGTTTCTATTTACCGATTTAATTAAAATTTTATGAAAGGAAAAATTTTAATAACACCTTTATTATTGCAATGTCTTTTGAAGTAAAACTTCGTTTTTTATTGGATTCAAAGAAAATTCAATTCTGAAATATTTTATGTAACAGAATAAGAAAAGCTGTTCTAACTGCTAATTGGAAAGGTTTTAATTAAAGAAGTTTCGATTTTGAGGTGAAAGCCAATCACGTATAATATAAACGTCATTGTTGTGTCAAATTTCATTAAAAATTTCAATTGAAAACTTTTATTTTTGTGTATTTTGTATACGTTTCTATGTATTTATTCAATTTATAGCTTTAATGATTGTATAATTTTTAATTATGAAGTTAAATCATAAAAAATGATATAAAAATATATTACAAATTGTAAAATAGATTATGTTAAGATTATCGAAACCTGTCAACGACTGCATAAGCTTATGGGAAGATGCCTAGAAATGATCACGGCCAAGATCATGTTGGTTCTAATATATGTTAAAATTGTAAATTTGTTCTTATAATGGGTGTCCCAATAGGAACTTCGGGTTTTAAATTTAGCGCCATTTTGAACGATGTAACCTAGAAAATTCCGGTTCGTGTGTGAGAACAATTCGTGAACTTCGTTTATTGTTTGGGCGGAATCATGTGCCAAGTGACAACACAATTCGCAATCTTATTCGAAAATTTGAGGTTACCGGAAGGGTGGTTGTTGATGTAAAGGTATCGGTGACTGCACCGATACCTATACTTACCTATACTTTCATTGGATCGAGCACTGGCTCGATCCAATGAAAGTATAGCTACAGTACGTGCACATGTTGCCGAACATCTCACAACCTCAAATCGTCGTCGATTTCAACAGGTGAACATAACGAAAACCTCTCTGAAATGAATTTTGACCAAAGATTTGACCTTGCACGCGTATAGAATTCAACTAATTTAAGTGTTGAATGCCCTAGGTCACGGGCAACGCCGAGCGTTCGTTAATTTTGTGTTAGAAAAAGTGAGAAATAATCTAAATTTTTGCAATAAAATTATCTTCTATGACGAAGCTCATTTTCACCTTGGAGGTTACGTAAATAAGCAAAATTGTAGGATTTGGGGAAGTGAAAACCCTGGAGTGATTGCAGAAAAACCTGTACATTCTTTGAAAGTAACTGTGTGGTGTGCGTTGTGGGCTGGAGAGGTTATATGGCCATTTTTTCATGAAAATGACGCTAGTGAAACGGTAACTATTAATGGCGAGCGTTACCGCAATCTGATGAGTCTTTTTATGGCACCAATTGAATAATATGGACTTAAACAATACGTTCTTTCAACAAGATGGGGCCACGTGTCACACGGCGAGGGAAACTCTGGAATTGTCTCCCGGCCGCAATGGTGATTTCACTGTCCTGCTAGATCGCGCGATCTAACTCCGCTCGACTTTTTCCTATGAGGCTTCAAGGACAAGTCTATTCTACCAATCCGTAGGCGATTAATGGCCGGAAGCTATTGGTGAAATTAGCCCGCAATTATACCAAAGAGTTATTGACAATTTTCGACAAAGGATGGTCATCTGTAGAACAGCCGAGGAGGAAATTTGGAGAGCATTATTTTAAAACTGCCATACCTCTACAATTATTGCTTTGATTTAAAAACAAAATCCGAAGTTCCTATTGGGACACCCTTTATATGCTGTAGTTTTATTGGTAGAAGTGGTTCTTGTCTACGCTAAAATAGTGTTATTCGCTAAATGCCAGGTGTAAAAGCATGAGGATGTGAAAAATAGCACTACTCAAATTCAAGTATTGCATATAGACCTGGATTAAAACAATAGATAGCTTTTAAAGACTATTGTTTTTTCGAAGTATCCTGCACGAAGATCAATGCGCTCGAACCAATTCTGGAAGCAGTTATTCCACTCGTTTGTTGGTACAGTGAAAATTGCGTTTTTTTAAGGCGTCGACTGCTTCTTCTGGCGACTGAAACCTGTGACCATTCAGTCCGTTCTTGATTTTTGGAAAGGTAAAGAAATCGTTGGGAAAAATAGCACTACTAAAATTCTCAGGTATACGAGGGTTGTCTTTTAAGTGTTGCACATAGAGCTGGATTAAAACAGTAGATAGCTTTTAAAGACTATTGTTTTTCGAAGTATGCTCCACGAAGATCAATGCACTTCTGTATGCGCTCGAACCACTTCTGGAAGCAGTTATTCCACTCGTTTGTTGGTACAGTGAAAAGGCGTCGACTGCTTGTTCTGGCGACTGAAACCTGTGACCACGCAGTCCGTTCTTGATTTTCGGAAAGGTAAAGAAATCGTTGGAACTTAGGTTGGGACTGTACGGATGATGGTCTAACAATTCGACGTTTTGTTGCGTTAAAAATGCAATGGTCTTGCAAGATTTGTGCGAACTTGCATTGTCTTGGTGGAGGATGATTCGTCCCGGATTGGTTTTTCTAAGCTCAGCGATGACTTTCAGCAAACAAATGGTTGTATACCAATCAGCAGTAACAGTTCTTTGATCTGGCAGAGGAATTGTTGCCACATGACCTACCTTTGAGACCATCTTTTTGAATACACTTCGAGAACGGATTGCTTTTGTTGGTTTTTCTTCATCTTCGAACACCCAAACAGACGACTATCGTTTATTTTCGGATTCATATGAGTAAACCCACGTTTCATCACCACTAACGATGCTGTACACGTTTTCAGAGTTTCCTGCGTTGAAGCGGTCTAGACTTTTTTGACACCAACTGACCTTAGCTAGTTTCTGTTCTTCGGTCAACGCGAGACCAATTTTTTTACCGCCAATTATTCATGCAAAATTTTTTGAATTGAAGTCTTTGAAATCCCCAATGATGCCTCAGTCTCGTGATATGTCACATGTCGATCTTCTTTGATAAGCTTGCGCACAGTATCAACGTTTTACTGGGTGACGATCATTTTCGGTACACCTGCTCTTGGGTCGTCGATAAGTCTCATCGGTCCACGTTTGAATTCTCCATATCACCGATAAATTGTCGACTGATGTGGTGCTTTATTTCCGAAAACAGAAACCAACTCGGCGAGGCATTCTTATTGAGATAATTGTCTTCGAAATGCACGAAAATTTTCTCGGTTTAGTTCCATTGTTCGCACAACTTGTCACTGTATCTACACCACTATACGTATCGCACTGACACTTTGGATTTAGGTTATACTAAAGATAGAGGTTAAGTTTTAGTAGTAGCATTTGATTAACGCCGCTTACTATTCCCCTGTATGCAACACTTAAAAGACATGCCTTGTAGGTGCACGGTCAATAATAGGTCGGAATGGATTAAGGTTACTTAAAAATACAGTCAGATTATTGCGCCCTGTTCCATCTTTTTTTGCATTAGAGCAGGCCAGGATACTTTTTCTCGGTAGTGGTATTCCCATTTGTCAAAATGACAAGCAATCAATTTGACATGGTTCTGTCAAATGTAAGCGTGCTGTGTTTCATACTTAAGTAACTGACATGATGACCAAGTTTCATATTGAATTAATAATAATTTGATGGGAAAGTGTCAAAAGTTATCGCAAAGAGTACAGAGTTGCAAATTTTAGGGTGTTATAAACACATTAAAAATAGTGCAATGGGGAACTTATAGTAGTTGTGTCGGATATATTTCAAGTACGTTAGAGCTTAAATCACTTTTTCGTAGGCACATTAATGTGCTTGATTTTAAGTTTCATAGCGAACTATCCAAAACATCATAACGATTTTGATTTCACCTTTCGGAAAGGTCTAATATGACTAATTTGGCAATTTAATTCAGAAAATGAATATTTTACTTTGGACAAATTGTATCATCATCATCAATGGAGAGAAAATTTTATGTGAAATGAAACGAGTCTTCGTAGCCAAAATTAAGTTTTGAGAAATTTCATGCATTTGCAAAGGTCAGGTGAAAGTATAGCTACAGTACGTGCACATGTTGCCGAACATCTCACAACCTCAAATCGTCGTCGATTTCAACAGGTGAACATAACGAAAACCTCTCTGAAATGAATTTTGACCAAAGATTTGACCTTGCACGCGTATAGAATTCAACTAATTTAAGTGTTGAATGCCCTAGGTCACGGGCAACGCCGAGCGTTCGTTAATTTTGTGTTAGAAAAAGTGAGAAATAATCTAAATTTTTGCAATAAAATTATCTTCTATGACGAAGCTCATTTTCACCTTGGAGGTTACGTAAATAAGCAAAATTGTAGGATTTGGGGAAGTGAAAACCCTGGAGTGATTGCAGAAAAACCTGTACATTCTTTGAAAGTAACTGTGTGGTGTGCGTTGTGGGCTGGAGAGGTTATATGGCCATTTTTTCATGAAAATGACGCTAGTGAAACGGTAACTATTAATGGCGAGCGTTACCGCAATCTGATGAGTCTTTTTATGGCACCAATTGAATAATATGGACTTAAACAATACGTTCTTTCAACAAGATGGGGCCACGTGTCACACGGCGAGGGAAACTCTGGAATTGTCTCCCGGCCGCAATGGTGATTTCACTGTCCTGCTAGATCGCGCGATCTAACTCCGCTCGACTTTTTCCTATGAGGCTTCAAGGACAAGTCTATTCTACCAATCCGTAGGCGATTAATGGCCGGAAGCTATTGGTGAAATTAGCCCGCAATTATACCAAAGAGTTATTGACAATTTTCGACAAAGGATGGTCATCTGTAGAACAGCCGAGGAGGAAATTTGGAGAATATTATTTTTAAAACATAACTGCCATACCTCTACAATTATTGCTTTTATTTAAAAACAAAATCCCGAAGTTCCTATTGGGACACCCTTTATATGCTGTAGTTTTATTGGTAGAAGTGGTTCTTGTCTACGCTAAAATAGTGTTATTCGCTAAATGCCAGGTGTAAAAGCATGAGGATGTGAAAAATAGCACTACTCAAATTCAAGTATTGCATATAGACCTGGATTAAAACAATAGATAGCTTTTAAAGACTATTGTTTTTCGAAGTATCCTGCACGAAGATCAATGCGCTCGAACCAATTCTGGAAGCAGTTATTCCACTCGTTTGTTGGTACAGTGAAAATTGCGTTTTTTAAGGCGTCGACTGCTTCTTCTGGCGACTGAAACCTGTGACCATTCAGTCCGTTCTTGATTTTTGGAAAGGTAAAGAAATCGTTGGGAAAAATAGCACTACTAAAATTCTCAGGTATACGAGGGTTGTCTTTTAAGTGTTGCACATAGAGCTGGATTAAAACAGTAGATAGCTTTTAAAGACTATTGTTTTTCGAAGTATGCTCCACGAAGATCAATGCACTTCTGTATGCGCTCGAACCACTTCTGGAAGCAGTTATTCCACTCGTTTGTTGGTACAGTGAAAAGGCGTCGACTGCTTGTTCTGGCGACTGAAACCTGTGACCACGCAGTCCGTTCTTGATTTTCGGAAAGGTAAAGAAATCGTTGGAACTTAGGTTGGGACTGTACGGATGATGGTCTAACAATTCGACGTTTTGTTGCGTTAAAAATGCAATGGTCTTGCAAGATTTGTGCGAACTTGCATTGTCTTGGTGGAGGATGATTCGTCCCGGATTGGTTTTTCTAAGCTCAGCGATGACTTTCAGCAAACAAATGGTTGTATACCAATCAGCAGTAACAGTTCTTTGATCTGGCAGAGGAATTGTTGCCACATGACCTACCTTTGAGACCATCTTTTTTGAATACACTTCGAGAACGGATTGCTTTTGTTGGTTTTTCTTCATCTTCGAACACCCAAACAGACGACTATCGTTTATTTTCGGATTCATATGAGTAAACCCACGTTTCATCACCACTAACGATGCTGTACACGTTTTCAGAGTTTCCTGCGTTGAAGCGGTCTAGACTTTTTTGACACCAACTGACCTTAGCTAGTTTCTGTTCTTCGGTCAACGCGAGACCAATTTTTTTACCGCCAATTATTCATGCAAAATTTTTTTGAATTGAAGTCTTTGAAATCCCCAATGATGCCTCAGTCTCGTGATATGTCACATGTCGATCTTCTTTGATAAGCTTGCGCACAGTATCAACGTTTTACTGGGTGACGATCATTTTCGGTACACCTGCTCTTGGGTCGTCGATAAGTCTCATCGGTCCACGTTTGAATTCTCCATATCACCGATAAATTGTCGACTGATGTGGTGCTTTATTTCCGAAAACAGAAACCAACTCGGCGAGGCATTCTTATTGAGATAATTGTCTTCGAAATGCACGAAAATTTTCTCGGTTTAGTTCCATTGTTCGCACAACTTGTCACTGTATCTACACCACTATACGTATCGCACTGACACTTTGGATTTAGGTTATACTAAAGATAGAGGTTAAGTTTTAGTAGTAGCATTTGATTAACGCCGCTTACTATTCCCTGTATGCAACACTTAAAAGACATGCCTTGTAGGTGCACGGTCAATAATAGGTCGGAATGGATTAAGGTTACTTAAAAATACAGTCAGATTATTGCGCCCTGTTCCATCTTTTTTTGCATTAGAGCAGGCCATGATATTTTTTTCTGTAGTGGTATTCCCATTTGTCAAAATGACAAGAAGTCAATTTGACGCCGTTCTGTCAAAAGTAAGCGTGCTGTGTTTCATACTTAAGTAACTGACATGATGACCAAGTTTCATATTGAATTAATAATAATTTGATGGGAAAGTGTCAAAAGTTATCGCAAAGAGTACAGAGTTGCAAATTTTAGGGTGTTATAAACACATTAAAAATAGTGCAATGGGGAACTTATAGTAGTTGTGTCGGATATATTTCAAGTACGTTAGAGCTTAAATCACTTTTTCGTAGGCACATTAATGTGCTTGATTTTAAGTTTCATAGCGAACTATCCAAAACATCATAACGATTTTGATTTCACCTTTCGGAAAGGTCTAATATGACTAATTTGGCAATTTAATTCAAAAAATGAATATTTTACTTTGGACAAATTGTATCATCATCATCAATGGAGAGAAAATTTTATGTGAAATGAAACGAGTCTTCGTAGCCAAAATTAAGTTTTGAGAAATTTCATGCATTATTTGCAAAGGTCAGGCAAAGTTGTCAGACTTGTGTATCTAGACCAACGGTTCTCAGACTGTGGTACGCGTACCACCAGTAGTACGTGGGGCTTTTAAATATGGTACGCACATTATGAACAATAAATATGGGAAAGAAACTTGTGAATGGCAACACTGTCGTTGATGTGAGTTGTAGTCATTAGCCTTCAGTCGTCGTCGTGTGGTAAAGCATGTTATTGTGTTAATGTCGTGAAGTTATACGTAAAAAATATGTATAAGTGGCTTAAAAAAGGCGTAAGAGCATTGGAAAATCCTGTTGTAACATGCTTTACTTCAGAACCAGAATGTGTTGTGAGTGAATATGAGAAAAATCCTTCCAAAATACGGAAAATAGAAAATATGATCCGGAATACATTAACTTCGGATTCACGTTCACAAGTGTTAACGATGAGCCTAGACCGCATCTGTTTTGAAATTCTTTATAATCAAAGCATGAAACCGTCATTATTGAAGCGCCACTTTAATACTAAACATTCTACATTAGAAAATAAAAGTAAGGATTATTTCGTATGTAAGTATCTTTCTTAGTGTGTTTAAAAATTTCGAAATGTGGAAAAGCTCATACTACCGGTGAAGAACTGGTACTATCTGCTGCAAAAGATATAGTTAGATGTATGTTAGGTGAAACGTTTGCTAAAAAACTTGACAGCGTACCATTGTCAAATGATACCGTCCGTCGCAGGATTGATATGATGGCAACAAACGTGAAAGAAGATCTATTACTCCGAGTCAACAATAGTAATTTTTTCGCAATACAGATCGATGAAAGCACAGATGTATCTAATTATGCTCAACTTATGGTTTATGTGCGGTATATATTTCAAAATAAAGTGGAAGAAGATTATTTATTTTATGAGGAACTTTCAACACGAACTACGGCCGATGTAATATTAAAAAAACTCTGTCACTTTTTTTGCGAAAACTGGACTAGACTGGAAGAAGTGCATTGGTTTCTGTACTGGCGGTGCGGTGCGTACACCATGACAGGAAAATACGGAGGTGTGACCACCAAAGTGAATTCGATTACAAAAAACGGTACTTTCAACCATTGCAGCATTAGCAGCAAAACAAATGCCGAGTCAATTTAAAAATGTTCTACAGGAGGCCGTCAAGGCAATCAATTTTATAAAATCTCGAGGTTTAAACTCTTGATTATTTTCCAAGTTATGTTCCCAAATGGGCAGTTGTTGCTACACAAAGAGGTAAGATGGCTTTGAATTACGAGATCGTTGAACAGACGAGTTGTAGCTAACAGGTCAAGTTCGTTAATGAGCCAAATCCAACTAGTTGCGGGGCATTTTTAGGGGATCATAAAACTTAAAATATTCATTGCTTCAAATTTTTAAGTTACATAATTAAAATAACAAACTAATACTTTTTTTATATAATTTCAAAATAAAAAAATATATAATAACCAGTGGCGCACCGTTTTTAGGGTACAAAATTGTGCATTCTTTAATTTATCAACTGACTTTTTTGAAAGTCGAGCATTGGGGGTTTTTAATATCCCTAAGAATAAATAATTTGTCAAAATTAAAAAATTAAAAATGGCGGATTAAAAATTGGGGATTATGGTGTTTATTTAATTTATCAACCAACTTTTTTGGAAGACGGATATTGTGGGTTTTTAAGAATAAGTCATTTGTCAAAATAAAAAGGAATCAAAATGGCGGATCAATAATGGAGGATTATTATGTTTAATAACTGATAGGACTCAAATTGGGGTATTGTGGGTGAAGTTATGTATTTACACATATTTTTATATAATTTCAAAATAAAATAATATATAATAACCAGTGGCGCGCCGTTTTTAGGGCACAAAATTGTGCATTTTTTAATTTATCAACCCATTTTTTTGAAAGTCGGGTATTGGGAGTTTTTAATATTGCTAAGTATTAATCATTTCTCAAAATTACAAAATTCAAAATGGCGGATCAAAAATAGGGAATTATCGTGTTTATTTAATTTATCAACCGATTTTTTTTAAAGTCGGGTATTGGGGTTTTTTAAGAGTGCGAAGTATAAATCATTTGTCAAAATTAAAAAATAAACACTAGCGGATCAAAAATGGAGGATTAAATACGTGCGGGCGCGCTGTCTTTTGAACCATTAAAGCTATCGATATGAAGTTTGGTACAAAAATTCGTTGCCATAAAATCTAGGTCAAGCTCGTTAATGAGCAAAATCCAACCAGTTGCGGGGCATTTTTAGAGCTCAGAAAATTAAAAAAATTCATTGCTTTAAATTTTAAGAAGTTACAAAATAAAAAACCAAACTAATACTTTTGCGTGTCTGCGTCTCGGCGTCTTTGCGTCTCCGTGTCTCCGCGTATCTACGTCTCTGCGTCTCTGCGTGTGTGCGCGTGTGTATGTGTGGGCGTATGTGCGTGGGTGCGTGTGTGCGTGCGCGCGTGTGCGTGTGCGAGTGCGTGCGCGCGTGTGCGTGTCTTTGTGTCTGCTTGTCTGCGTGTCTTTGTATCTGAGTCTGCGTGTCTGTGTGTCTGTGGGTCTGTGTGTCTTTGTGTCCATGTGTCTGTATAATTGTGTGTTTGTGTGTCTGTGTGTCTGTGTATCTGTGAGTCTACGTGTCTGTGTGTCTGCGTGTCTGTGTGTCTGTGTGTCTGTTTCTCTGCGTGTCTGCGTGTCTACGTGTCTGCGTGTCTGTGTTTCTGTGTGTCTATGTGTCTGTGTCTGTATAATTGTGTGTCTGTGTGTCTGTGTGTCTGTGTGTCTGTGTGTCTGTGTGTCTGTGGGTCTCTGTGTCTGTGTGTCTGTGTGTCTGTGTGTCTGTGTGTCTGTGTGTCTCTGTGTCTGTGTGTATGTGTGTCTGTGTGTCTGTGTGCCTGTGTGTCTGTGTGTCAGTGTTTCTGCGTGTCTGCGTGTCTGCGTGTCTGTATGTCTGTGTGTCTGCGTGTCTGTGTGTCTGTGGGTTTGTGTGTCTATGTGTCTATATAATTGTGTGTTTGTGTGTCTATGTGTTTGAGTGTATGCGCCTGCGCTCCAGTGTCGCTGTGCAGCGGTGACGAAGGGAGTTATCTTAGGAACAGTTTTTGGTGTTTAACAAATATTTCGAAAGAGCTGCATATCGATTTTAAAATTATAAATTAATTAAGTTCTACGCAAGTCTTTGATGCGCAAAATTCGCAGAATTCAAGTAGTCGTTCAAATTTTTCAATATCCTAAGATCTGTAAATTTTATAAGAAAATGTATAGACATATTTTTTAAAGATAATTTAATTTTTCATAAACTTTTATTTATACAGCTTCTTGATTCGAAACCAAATAAGAATTAATTAAGATTTAAAACTCATAAGCTGCATTTACGATGTTTTATACACGCGGTCGCGTTGTAATTTAATCTAAATGACTATGAAAGTCTATCTTATATGAAGGTTTAAAAGTCTGACTGTTGTCTTTACGACTTTGGTTATTTTCATTATGAACGTATTACAAAAGACGTTGCGTAATTATACTCAAAAAATGCATTATTAATTTTTTTTACTATATATAGGTTGTTCCACAATTAATATTTCTAAATAAGTATTACTGTAATACAAATAGGAAGGGCACATTTTAAAGGTGAATGGCAAATTTTTATTCTCATTGGATTGACATGGAAATAAGTAAGTAAATCGACTCACCTGCACTATTGTGACATCGGACCGAACTGGATAAATCGTAACGTCAAAAGGGACTTGCCATTTTATATGTAAATGCGCAGGGCAAGGTTTAAAAGTTGTAGAAATATTGTCTTAATCCGTTTACTAATTTACGTTATTTTCATCACTTTCATGCTCTGGTTTCTCTTCAGTAGACAAATGTTTTAAAAGGTGTTAAACAAAATAATGTAACCTAATTTTGTTTAACGAACACTCAGTTTTTTAGCCAATGGAATTGTCGTAAACCACGTTCTTTAGCGCTTTGAAACACAAATCTGGCTTGAGAAACACTTTTAATGAACTTTGATTCTAATTTCTACCTGTTTATTTTCTTTTCTTACTGCAATGTGAGTCTAATAAGCTTTTTATTTTTTCTTGTTGAGCAAAAATTTTTTTGCATTTTTGGAATATGTAGAAACTATGAGTATTGCTTACAAAATATTTAATTTTACATTTTGCTTGTAACCTGCTTAATTGACTTGCTTACTTTTGTGTACAAAGTATCAAAATAAATTATTAACAAACATTAGGTTAGTTGAATAATTTGATTAGATCACCGCTAAAAGGGATTGGTAGTTAGTCCAAGAATCTTGTCTACCGTTGAAGTTTCTTTTGATATAAATACACAAAGGCAACTGTGGAGGAGGCTATATTGACATATAAGAAAAGCAAATAAATTTAATGTAAAGGTTCCAAAGGCGAGCGTATTCGCTTAATAAGATAAGGGAAGCTAAAATATACAAAGGACAAATATTTGTTTTTTTTTCGTTTTCTCTGTAAAGAAAGAGCTTAAGTTAGGGTGTACGTTTGCTTTTGAAAAGCGGGTGTTTTATTAACTTCATCTAAAGATGTAAATAATATTAAAAACGACTTTACAAACAATGCATAAACTGCAGGTAAAAAGTATATAATTTTTTTATCTCTTAAAACCAGGTAACGTCAAAGAAAATTGGAATTTATTAGATTTATGAAATTTTAAGAGCTTTACTGTGAAAATTACGGCCGTAATCTAGTACGGTTAACGTTTATCGTAACAAACTGAGTAATCTTGCGTAACGAGCCGCCACTGCTAATATTCGACATCAGAAGCGATGAATAATAAACCAGAGGGTGCGTAAATTGACATAACTCGCATCTGGCCCGGAATAAGATAAGTGCATTAGAGGAGACCTTGCTTCCAAACACCCCTGTTTATTAAGAGGAGGTGCGAAACAAAATTGCTTTGTTTCCGATGTCGTTTACTCCTACGTTAAGATACAGCAGATGGGATAACTGACATGAATATTAAGATATCACAAGGTTTGTTTAAAGATTTTGATACTGTTTATATGTATAAGTTTGTAGGCCAACTTTAGGGTGAAACTGAATTTTTTACAAATTTAAAAGCTTAAAAATAAGCATTTTTACTGACCATAAATTAGTTTAATTAATAAGGTCATTTTACCAAACAATTACTAATTTAAAATCGCATCGAAATTATTTATTGTGTGATTATTATAGAGCATCCCTCTAAAAACTAATTATCTGCATTAACTTCCTTACTCTTAAAACAATGTAATTTGGTTTTAAAGATCAGTAATACTAGCCAAGGCTTATATAAATATGCCGCTCTTACTAATATTTTTAAAAACCCATATACAAGGTGATTCTAAAATAGGTGGTCAAAATTAGGGAGCTGATGCAGGATAGCAATGCAAACAAAAAAGTTTCTATCAACTTGGGTCGTAAAACGCACCATTATGGAGATACAGGGTGTTTAGTTTTCAATTTGATAAGTTAATTTATTTAATATTTCCGTTAGTTTTCAATAAATAGCTTTCCAATTTGTAGCATTGCCTATAATTCTTATGCCGAATAACGTGATTTATCTAATTTCAATGTATCGTGCTGATGGCGCTAGTTGCCGCATATTTTTGAGGTTGAAAATGACGTAACTTTTTCTAACAAAACTATCAACTTTTCAAAGGCACGATTGGATTCTGCAATCAATATTGCATAAAAAGGTATACCTTATTGAGCTCGCTATCTGTAACCATTTCCGAATAAAACTCAATTTCACATTTCAATTCTCAATTATTGGTATTATTACAATTCGGAGAAGTCAGTAGAATAGTATTGAAATAAATGATTCTAACAGATTTAACAGAAAATATGAATAAATTACCGATAATGATATCATTTCAATTCTCAAAGTGGCCTCCATTTTCCTATATACACTGTTGCAGTCTTCTCATAAGTGAAAATACTAGACGATTTAGTCTTTGCTCTTGTACTATTTCATTGAAAGCGTCTTCAATTCGCTGGCGCAGTTCCTCAACAGTTTCAATCAACTCAGCATATACTTTATTTTTCACTTGTCCCCAAACATTGAAATCCATAGGATTGAGATCTGGTGACCTAGGGGCCAAATTTCTTCGGCCTATCTATTGATTTGGAAAATTTTCGGATTTCCATATACGGCACTGTCGACTAAAATGGGAGGGGCCCCATCATGCATGTACTATAGGGTACGCCGTCTCGCTAAAGGAATGTCTTCCAAAAGTTCATAAAGTTGATTGGATAAAAATTGTGGTACGTTTCTTCGGTTAAATTACCTTGGAGAATGCGGTAGCCTAGAAGTTCAGTCCCAAGTGTTGCAGTCCAGACATTAATTTTGAAAAATGTTGGTAATGAGTAGGTTTTATGGCATTCGGATTTTCATCGGCCCAAACATGTTCATTATGCATGTTAAACACTCCGTTTCTGGTGAAAGTAGCCTCATCGCTAAAGATGATATTTGAAAGAAAGTTGGGGTCCTGTTCAGGCCTCCTCAGGAGCAATCCACAAAATCTCTTGCGTATGGGTCTATCACCTTGCAAAATATCCTGGACTTGACGGTAATGGTACGGATGCAATTGTTGTTCTTTTGCAACTCTCCAAACAACTGGCTGTGACACTTGAATTTGTAGTGACACACGCCTAGTACTAACAGTGGGATTATCTTTAATAATATTCAAAATATTCTCCTCATTTGCAACTGATCTCACCGTCCTTCGTCTTCCCCTATCAGTAGTCTGAGGCTTCAATGTTCCACTTTCACGTAAGCGGCGTTCAGTAGACAGAAATGTTTTATAATTAGGCAGATTTCTTCTGGGATATTTTTCACTGTACCGTCTCACAGCAGCCCGTGCACTTCCAAGACATTCGCCCAACACCAGCAGCATATCAACATACTCAGAAAATGTGTAGAGCGGCATTTTAATTTAACAACGATGCAAAACACAATTTCAAACAATTTAAACGTTAATGACAGATAGCGAAATATTAGCAAGCTACTGTCAGTGCCAATTTTTTTTACGTTTCAGTGCCATACGAATGCGATTGTATGATTGGATTACACACGAACAAGGTCCACGTAATGCAAAATTTCATTTTTATCGACAACGGTTGTAGATATCGCGTTTCATAAGTTGATTGAAACTGTTGAGGAACTGCGCCAGCGAATTGAAGACGCTTTCAATGAAATAGTACAAGAGCAAAGACTAAATCGTGTAGTATTTTCACTTATGAGAAGACTGCAACAGTGTATACAGGAAAATGGAGGACACTTTGAGAATTGAAATGATATCATTATCGGTAATTTATTCATATTTTCTGTTAAATCTGTTTATAATCATTTATTTCAATAATATTCTACTGACTTCTCCGAATTGTAATAATACCAATAATTGAGAATTGAAATGTGAAATTGAGTTTTATTCGGAAATGGTTACAGATATCGAGCTCAATAAGGTATACCTTTTTTATGCAATATTGATCGCAGAATCCAATCGTGCCTTTGAAAAGTTGATAATTTTGTTATAAAAAGTTACGTCATTTTTAACCACAAAATATGCGACAACTAGCGCCATCTGCACGATACATTGAAATTAGATAAATCACGTTATTTGGCATAAGAATTATAGGCAATGCTACAAATTTGAAAGCTAACGGAAATATTAAATAAATTAACTTAACAAACAAAAACTAAACACCCTGTATCTCCGTAATGGTGCGTTTTACGACCCAAGTTGATAGGAACTTTTGTTTGCATTGATGTCCTGCATCAGCTCCCTAATTTTGACCACCTATTTTAGAATCACCTTGTATATTACAATAAACACCCAAAATTTCAGTTATGTACGGAGTGTTCTATTATATTTTCACACTATTCCGAAAAAGTGAAATATGAAATAATAAAGTTGTATTACTCTAATGACAATAACGTTTCGAGAGTTAGAAATGAATATTACCGAATTTATCCCATCAGTAAACACCGTTAAAAATATTGTGAAACATTTTGAAGAAAGGAAGAGTGTCAAGAAATGCTGACGATGATCTTAATATTTTACGTTATTTTGAAGGTATTCTTAACATGTTTTTTATTTGAATATAAGAATTGCTTTAATTTTTTTAGAAAATCCAGGGTTTAAGCGAAGATAATAAGAGGCAACGTTTAGATTATTGTCAGGAAACTTGGCAGCAGGATGGAGCACCAACTCATAATATTTTACCTGATGCTGAATTTTTAAACGATAAATATAACTTATGAATAGGCTGACAAGGATTTCTTAGATGGCTAGCTAACAGTCCCGATTTAAGACGTTTGGACGTATAATAAAATATATTATAATAGACCCAAAATTTTGGAAATTATAAATGAAAGATTAGAAAACGAAATATTTAAATTAAACAGAGATCATCTTGAATTCATGTTTAATGCAATTAATAGAAAATCAAGAGCTGATATCCGTAAATATAATATAATAATGGAGGATGCGTAGAGAATTCATAAATTCTTTATGTTAGTATTCGTTGTGTATTTTTTATGTTGTAATTTTTTTTAGTTATTAATTAATATTAGTTAAAATAATAGCTTTTGCTTTTTAATCCAACTGTTCTTTCAAATATTCAGCACATTAGAATATTCCTTAATTTGGTTATGTATCTATTATAGGTATTTCACGTCCCTAATATTTAAATTTTAAACTCGATTATTAATTGGCTGGATGAAATGTTAACATATATATTTTTTAAATCAGCTTAAAAACATCTATTTAATTATTGAATAAAATACAGGGTGTTCCGTTAAAAAAAATGTAAGTTGGGTTAATTTTTCCATCACTTTATGATATATTTCAAAGTTTGATAGTCTTAAAAGATAATGTAATTAGAATCCTACTTTTGTATTTAAAGTTTTTTTCTATCTCAAATAATAAAGCCTGTAGGTGGGTGTTAAAATATAATAAAACACCCATTGCAAGTCGTGAAATGTGTATTTGCAGTATTTTTTTTGTTCGGTCGACATATGAAATTTATTTTCGAGGTTACAGCATTGTTTTCTAGTAGAGATAGATACAATAAATTTTGGGCCATTTCTTTTTTTAGAGAAATCATTTGATTATAACTAAATTGTGATATTGTTATCTGTACACGTGCACGTTATGCTGTACATTTTTTTCTCAAAAAAATTAGAGGCTAGTTTTGAAAGTTAGTTAGCGAGTGCCAAAACCTTATGAACCTAGTCTAAATCGACTCAATATTATGAAGTTCCTGCAACTACAACAGGGAAATAACACTCAGGGTTTGCTTTCAGCTCAAATAATTAAGTACCTACTGAATTTAGGGGCATGAAGATCGTACCAACGATAAAGCTCATGAAAAGCTCTATCCTCTAAGAAAATAATGCTCTAGGTGTTTGAAATGTCTAATTTTTTTTTTTTTTTTTTTTTTTATTATTATTAAATTTACAATCTGCTCTACTCATGGAGCATTAAGTAAATGTGATGTAATTTTAACAGACTTTGTTTGGAGAAACCACTCATTAGTGATACTCCTGCAGTAATCATCTTATAAATTTTAGGGTATTCGTAAGTCGTAAGGCCAATTTCTCTTGAGTCTTCTTAATGGTGGATGCGCAGTGGTTAGTTGCTGAACCAGATTATTTGAATGACCCTGTAGTCTATCGTAGTAGTTTTGGGCAAATCTATGTATTTCTTCCTCGACAAATGGAATACCAAGATCTTCGTGTAAAGTTTGATTCGTGATGTACCATGGAGCATCAACCAGGGCTCGAAGTGTTTTGGACTGGAATTGTTGTATGGTTTTTCTCCTAGTTGGTTTACAACATCCCCACAGTTGAACACCATACGTCCAAATAGGTTTTAAGATGGATTTGTATATTAATAGTTTGTTGGATAGGGATAGTTTTGATTTCCTTCCAAGAAGCCAATACATTTGACGAAATTTGAGACTTAATTGCTGGCGTTTGGTTGTAATATGCTTTTTCCACGTGAGGCGTTGGTCCAAGTGCATGCCCAGGTACTTGGTTTCAGTCTTCACCGGTATTGGGTCATCGTTAAGAGTAACGGGGGGACACAAATTAGTTCGCAAAGTAAATGTCACTTGTGTTGATTTAGTATGATTGATTTTAATGCGCCATTTATCGAGCCATTCGTTTAACAGGTTTAGGTGGTTTTGGAGATTTTCGGATGCTTGAGTAGGATCTTGATGTGTGGACAGGATAGCAGTGTCATCAGCAAAGGTGGCGGTAACAGTATTTATGGCTTCTGGTAAATCAGCGGTAAATATCAGGTAAAGTAGGGGACCAAGGATACTACCTTGGGGAACCCCGGAATTTATTGGATAATATTCAGAGATTTCGTTATTATGCTTGACTGAGAAGAATCTGTCTGTAAGGTAAGATTTAAGGAGAAGATAGTAGTAGCTTGGCATTAGTCTCTTTAGTTTGTATAGTAACCCAGTGTGCCAGACTTTGTCAAACGCCTGGGTTACATCTAGGAAAACAGCGGTACAAAATTTCTTTTCTTCGATGCTTTTCGATATTTCGTTTACTATTCTATGAACTTGTTGCGTTGTCGAGTGCTTTGCTCGGAACCCAAACTGGTGCAGTGGAAGATGTAGTGAGATATCCGTGTTTTCTAACAGTCTTTTAGGAATAATTTCTCGAAGACTTTTCCTAATATGGATAGAAGGCTAATAGGTCTATATGAACTAACATCTTCTGGAGCTTTTCCAGGCTTAGAAATCATTATTATATGTGCATATTTCCATAGCAGAGGATAGTACGACAAGCTTAACATACGGTTGAATATGGTTGTTGTTAACACAATAGCTTTTTAGGGAGCATTTTAGATTAATTTAAAAAAAAGGTTTGCAAATATCAGTTCTTCCTGCGAAGGAACAAGTATTTGAGATAACTTCAACTTCCGTTAAAACAATATTTGACTACTTTTAAATTCACATAGGATTTCCTACGTCCTAAGCCGATGCACTACCCGGTATTTCATTTTTAAGCACACTATGGTAGTCTTTCCTAAAAGTTACATAAACGATACCTTTACTCAAGCACTTTGTTTAAACTGTTTTCAAAACTTATTCCACCCTCCATGGATCTTACAGAAGAAAATAGATAAATGAATGTATCTGAACTGTTACTTGTTAAATATATTATTTACTAGCGACCTGACCCAGCTTCGCACGGATGCAATTTGCTAATAAAGATAATGAAGATTTGACTTTTTGCGCGAATCGAAGCTAAACTCAACGAAATTAGGAACGTTTTGCCAGTTCGGTCAGATGGAAGAAGATTCCACTGTACCCGTCGTTGACTGCTATCATCAATTAGTCGTATGCGGTTTTCTGCGGCTGATTCAAAAGTGGGACAATTATTCGCACTAATTGACTCATGTCGACCGTATTGCCGTTCTCGTTCAGATTCTCGATTGAATGCATCGTGAATTTTTTCTATCTATCTATTTTCTTCCTTTTGTCCCATGTCCCATTATCGGTTTTCTCCTTTTCCACGTTTTCCTCCACTTCCCTTCATTTTTCCTCTAGTATTTCTTCTACAATCCTGTCATCTTCCCTTAACCCCCTACGGTCTTTTATTATATGTCTGATATTCTCCATCCCTTCCCCGCATAATCTACACATATTTTTTCCACTTTCCTCAGATACTTGCTTCCCAACTCTTCGTTATCGCATCTTAAGCTCACTATCTTTTTTTCTTTTCTTTCTTCCCTTCTCCTTTCAGATATTCTGCTATCTTTTCCCCTTTAACCTTTTTGTAATTTACATTGCATTCAGATTCTTTTATTTTTTCCCATATCTCTGGCTTTTCTGCATCACCATCTCTTCTTATTATGACCTCCCTTGCCCTTACTCCCTCTTCCCTTAATCTGTCTGCTTCTTCCCTCGCGTACCCGTTTCTTTTGTAATATTCTTCTCTACTGTCTTTAAATGTTTGAATAAATTTGTTACACCACACACAACACACACACAGTTGATGAATTTATTATTTTTAACGCGCCACCACCGATAACATACTGAAATATCGCTTTCAATTCAATTTAATTAAAATATCAATATTCAATACTGAATTTGTTGTTGTTATGACAACATGTGACAGCAGAACTGTCAAACTGAATACCACATTTCCAAAAAATACCATCTAAATTTCCGTCTTTTCTGGAGAGTTTTCCAAAAATTTTCATTCATACAAACCTGGTCCTTATAATTACGAACAGAAAAAAAAATCAGCCAAATCGTTCGGCCGTTCTCAAGTGATGATTTTTCATACATGCGGAATTCGTATTTGACCAAATTCTTATTTCATGTGCTCCCCTCTTGGGGAGGGAATGAAATACGTGCCCTTTTCCTTTTCTTTCGTTGCGCAATGGTGCAAATTCAACAAGAAAAAATTGCTAATGAATGTATCTTCATATTACTGACAATAGTGCTACTCTTACTCAAATTATTTGCTTGCCGTACATTGACTTTCTTGACAATAATTAAAAAATTAAAATTTATTTACAAGTCTAATATTTAATTACTGGCAAAACTCAAATCTGACAAAAAGCTACGGTGTGTTGTGTGTATGAGATAGGATTAGATGAGGTTAAGTGTTGCATCATAGTGGGACTGGTAAACAATGAAACTACTCAAATTAGAATGAACGAGCTTTGTTCAATAATGGTTCAACCCGTTAATTTGTTAAGTTGGGAAAGAACCACCAATAAAACCCAGTTTATTAATAAATAAGTAATTTTACAAGTACATTAATAAATCAAGTGATCTATAGCTGCCTGTGGTATATCAACCCAAGCTTCTTAAGTCCGTAGCCGGAGATCGTGTAAGTTATCTGGAGGGTGTGATAAATTACCCAGTCGTCTACCGACCTCATCCCATACATGTTCAATGGACGACAAATCAGGCGACCGAGCAGGCTATGTGAGGACGGCAATGTTAGCTTCTTCCAAAAACGTGTTGTAGCCCTTGCCGTATGAGGGCGCGCATTATCCTGTTGGAAAATGGGATTTTCCAGCCCTGAAGATATGGAACCGCAACGGGTTCTAGTACATTGGCAATATAACCAGCGGCGTTTAAGTTGTCATCAATCAAGACCAAGGGTGATCTGCTACCGTAACATATTGCACCCCATACCATCACTCCTTGTGTGAGGGCTGTGGTGCGCTCCACAAAAATGTCGGATTTTTACGTTCTCCACGCATCCGTCTGACCCAAGTACGACCATCGTGGGCCCGCAAGCAAAATCGGAGTCGTCACTAAACACAATTCGATGCCATTCTTGCGCCCAATTCGTTCTTTCGTTGATTCATTCTAGCCTGCGTAGACGTTGAAGTGGTGTAAGTGGAAGACATAAAATAGACGATATGAACGCAGCCCATAAGACTTTATCCGGCGATAAACAGATGACATTGACATTCTGGGTCTTACACCTCTCATCCAATCATTTGACATCGATCGAGTTGTTGAAAATCTGTCTCTTGTGGCCAAAAGTCTTAAGCGACGTTCTTCGCAATCTGTAGTCCTCCGGGACGTCCAGATCCAGGGCGACGTTGTTGCACCCTTCCTCGGGCTATTTGGACCAACGTCTGAATACCGTTGTAACATTTCGGTTTACACGACGCGCAATTTCTCTTAGCGAAAGTCGGCCTCTCTTATGCAATAATACGGCCACGTTCAAAATCAGTCAATTAGGAAAAATGTTGATGTTGACGTACTCTTGGCATTATTCCCAAGTTTACATCGAAATTGTGAACATACAATTTGTACAATTGGCAGTTAATTACACACTGATTGGTTTATTTCTTCAAATTTATTGTTACTAAGTGCAAAGGAAAAACAAAAAAAAAACTGCTTGCTAGATTTTATTCAAATTTTATTTGTTCTAATGAAAGACATCGTTGACGAAAATCGTTCAACAAATTCTAAGTGTTGCAATTTTTATGGAAGTCAGTGTATAACAAAATACCATTAAATCAGGTTAAAGTGCGTACAAAGCTAAGTAAGTTAAGTAACAGAAAGAAAAAAATGAAAAGGATTTTAACTACAATAAAAAACAAACAGTGAAATGACACCCACAATTGTGTCATAAATAAATGAGAATTAAAAATGTGACACCAAACATGTGGCCATTATACAACTGACTATGCCGGCATTTAAGTTAACAATAAAGTAATTAGGAAAATAATAATGCAGATTAAGTTACATGTAAAATACAACAAACAGTAAAATTTAACAGTGGCAATAAGGGAACTGCAGTTTAACTACACTTAGCCAAGGAATTTACACATACACAGTTGTACCGTGAGTAAAAGCACAAAAGTACATTCGTACAATTGCAATAAGTTACATATATATATATATATATATATATATATATATATATATATATATATATAAATATACAGTTCGTTGGCAACAATTCTAAATAAGCTGGCTAAATCGAAGACGCTTAAGAAAATCATTAAAACATAGCCTTGCAAGGGCAAGGTGAAAATCAATCAGTTACGTTAACAAAGTGACCGACAACCTACTCGCAAGCAATTCCGCAATAGTTTGAGTGATTGCGTTAGCTTACACGTTCATCTGTAAATACCTCTGTATTTAAAAACAATACGTACGGGTTACTTTAGCGCGTATTTAAATTACTACCGCATTACTATCCTTGGTGATCAAGAAACGATTCTGGTGCGATTCAATATCTCGTGGTAACTTCTTGCAAGGCAATGACCAATTTGTAATAGGTTATACCAACTGATTGAACTGCATGCTGCGAGCTTTAATCAACATTCAAATACCTACCTACGCTTGAATATAATCCTTTAATTAATCACTTAATCACCAACGCTTAGCGGGTTAAGATAAGCTGTTTAAACTCAAGGCGGTGGCGATTATTTATAGTTTATTTACACGTCCGCTTCGCTGATTAAAGCTAAAACGATGTGATTATTTATTGATACGTTTGTTTACCCGGCCGTTTTAATTTTGTGAAAAACTTACATTAAAACCAACACAAAAAGAAAAGGACAAATTCATGTTTTTATTTTTTACTAAAACGGAAACGATAATAGATTTATGGCCATAACGGTTTACAATTATGGTTTGTAATAAAACAATAAGAACGGTACGACTCAATCGAACCTCCAACTGCAACTAACTGTTTCACTCTCAAATCCAACGCAATTTTTAAAAGGTATAAAAAAATACAAGAAATATTACGTGGGAATATTTTCATATTCATTATTAAAAGAAATATTAATTTTTAAAATATTCACTCGTCCCTAGCAAACCTGATGCCTCGAATTTTAAAGTAACAAACAAAGTCGTCTTTTGATATTTGTGGAATGTTCCTATGTAATTAATTACTAATTGACGACGTTTTTACCCAGATTCCGCGTGTTTAGACATTTTCAACGATTCGTCACGGTCTTTTTGTAAAGTCAGTTTCGAGAGAACACCTGTTTTCTACCCCAACGTGTGTTTTTCTTTTTCTTTTTAATTTTTAATTACAAACTTTCAAATATTAGTTACATAAAATAAGACATCCTGAAAAACATTACCAAATTACGACTTTATTAACAGTAACAATTGCGATTTAAAAATTTTCCCGGTCCGCTACCTACAATACATCATTTTCCAAATATATTTTCAATCGTTTTAAATCTCAAAAAATTAAATAGCAAAAAGTTAGCAACAATGTTATTTTGGCATTTTCTGATAACGACTCAGTTATTTTTTTTATATGTATATGTACACTTTACGAACACTTAAAATAATACGATATGTACAGGGTGGTCCAAATTGGACACTTTCTTATGGAAACACCCTGTATTTTAAGAGATAGAAATGGACCTAGGTGTCTGGATCTCAAATTTAATGAGAAAATCACTGACGCAAACAGAATTCAACTATCTCTAATCATTTGACCGGCATAGGGGCTTTCTCGAATTTAGTCGATTTCTTTAATGCCCCATAACTTTCTTATCATTAAAGATAATTGATTTTGACAAAATCTTTTTTAGAGCACTTTTTTACGTAGAATCCATCACGATAGACAGTTATTTACAGGGTGTTTGGTTTTCTTTTGTACGACTCTGAACTACATGTTTTCATACTGATCATCCTGTCGAAAAATTGCCTAAATTTTGATGTATCACTTGTTATATTTATGTTAAATATTATTTGCAATATTGCATTTTATACATTAAAATATTTTTATTGCAGACATCTAGGTTTCCATGGCTTACAAAAGACAGCAGCATGATTTAAAACGACATTTTCTTAGTTATCTGAAAATGTTTATTAGCTGTAAATATTTTTAATTTGAAATAACAAAGAAAAAACAACGAACGTGATAGAAAACAAACAATTATTGTAGATAATATAACAAAAGTAACTAATTAATACTGATCTAAATATACTCTATAAATAGTAACAGTAAAACGAATGTAAAAAAAAAACAATTTATGTTAGTAAATGTTCAAATTTTCTACACCTTTTCCTTATCTCATGTTCAGCACTTATTAATTCCAAAGACGGGATTTGGTTAAATATACCTAGCAACGCCTCTGCTAATTCTTTCCTGCTATTAAAAGACTGCTTGTGTGTGAGGTTTCTGATTTTACCTTAGAGATTAAATTAAGGGTCATTAAATCTGGAGACCTAGCGGGCCACTGCATTAGCCCGTGATTCTCCATGCAGTTTCCTCCAAACTGCCGATTTAGATAAATTGTTGGGATTCCCACTGCGGTGGTGCCCCGTCTTTGTAATAAATTGATTGGTATGTCTTCGATGAACGGTTCAATTTGGTGTTGTAAAATTTGTAAATATCGCTGAGAATTCGGTGCTCCGTCATTATATATATATATATATATATATATATATATATATATATATATATATATATACAGTATGTCCCCGGATCGACTTTAAAAGAGGAAAATTCTCTTATTTGTAAAGTAAAGTAAATTGATTTGTTTCAAAGGAAAAATCAAATTGGTCTCACAAGTTTTAATTAATAAATTTAACAATTGATGCTAAAATGAAATGAAATTCTCAAAAAACTGAACTATTAATTTTCTATTCAAATAATGCTCCTTCTTTTTCCGCACAGATTTCAATGCGAGCTCTGAATTCATTGAAACTGCGCTTTATTTATTCGATTGAAAGTGACTGGACAACATTCCGTATCATATTTTTCAATTGCTCTTCATCATTGTCTAATGGCTCACTGTACACAATTGGTTTTAAACGACCCCACAGATAAAAGTCCATTATTGTAAGATCAGGACTTCTCGGCGGCCATAAATGGGACCATCTCTTCCTATCCAGTTATCATGGGACTCTGTACTGAGCCACTGCCGAACAGTACCGGCATAATGAGCAGGGCACCCATCGTGCTGGAAGAATATTTCGGCAATGTTGGGAGGAAACGACTCCGTTAGTTGAAAAGGTCGATTCATCGGAGAACATTATTCGTTTATGAAAATTTGAATCTTCAAAACTCTATTGCCCATTTTCAAACAAAATTTAGACGTTTGGCTTCATCACCGTTCTCTAAAGTTTGCCTAAATTGCGGCTTAAATGGTAAAATTTTGTTCTCCTTGAAGATTCTTTGTAAATGAGATTTACCTATCCCAATTCGTAGTGCCCTCCTTCTTAAAGACAACCTTGGAACTTCTGTTGCGGAATGAATGGCGAGAACAGTAGCAGCATCTTCTTCATCGAACAACCTCTTTGGCTTCTTTAGGTTTAAAACCGAGCCTGTTTGAAGGAATTTAGTTACCAAGTTTTTGCTCCGGAATTCGAAATGGCAACCTCCGGGTATTTTTGGTTGAATTTTCTGATAACAACTCGGTAGCACTCTTCCCCAGTTCCGAAACATTGAATTAGATAAATTCTTTGTTGTAAACATTATAGCATACAATTCAAATTAGCATGAATTAATTTGCAGTTCAACAGAATTATCACATTTGACAATTTCTGTCATTGGTGTTTTCAATGAAATCCGTCCAATTTTTCAAGAAAAATGATATTATCTCGAGAACCGTACGAGTAAAATAGAAAGTAATTTGTGTTTCGGGGTTTGAAAACAAGCAGGACAAATCATCAAGAATGAAATTTTCTGAGAAATCAAAAATAAGAGAATTTTCCTCTTTTAAAGTCGATCTGGGGACATACTGTATATATATATATATATATATATATATATATATATATATATATATATATATATATATATATATATATATATATATATATATATATATATATATATATATATATATTATTTATCCGTTAGTAAAGGAGATATCAAAAAGTTAGTTACAAAATTATAGACAACTTCAAACTTCACATTATAAAATTATTTTCGTATTTATAGGGTGTTACATGTTACCAAGGCCTAGCAAACATACTTTTTTAATGGGACACCCTATATATGATTTCAAATTTAGATTAAGCTCATCTCCCCATACTTCCAATATAGGGTTTCATTACGTTATACAGGGCATTTCAAATGTTATGGTCAATTGTACACGAAAATCATTCTCATTTCAACGTCCTGTATACCCTAGACAGAACAACCTAACAATATGTTTTCCAAGAATAAATTTTGAAATTGATACAGTGTTACGAGAAAGTGTTATTTCTTTATTATTGCACCAATTGAATATAGAGCGAGCCAAAACTCGAACACATCATTTTCTCAATTTTTCAAGTGAACCGCCCTGTATTTTATTTTAAAAAGTGAAAATATACTTTATGTTCTTTCATTTTCATTAAGCACTCCCTACAGCTAAAATCGTTAATTTCTGAGATATTTTCAATTTCATAACAGAAAGAGATTTGTTTTAAATTTCTATTATAACAAGTTAGCCGTGAACAAATAAAAGTGTGACAAATTATTATAACAAATATAAAAGACATCGGTTATTAAGACAAAATTCTTTTAAAATTAATCACGGCTAACTTCTAATAGAAATTTTTAAAAATCTCTTTCTGTTATTAAATTGAAATATCTCAGAAATTAACGATATTAGCTACAGGAGTGATTAATAAAATGAAAGAACATAAAGTGTATTTTCACTTTTAAAATAAAATAAAGGTGATTCATTTGAAAAATTGACAAAATCATATGTTCGAGTTTTGGCTCTCTATATCAATTGGTGCAATAATAAAGAAATTGCACTTTCTCGTAACACTGTACCAATGTCAAAAAGTTATGCCGTGAAAAATTATTGTTATGTTGTTCTGTCTAGTATACAGGACGTTGAAATGAGAATGATTTTCGTACAGTTGACCATAACTGAAATACCCGTATAACGTAATGAAACCTATATTGAAGTATGGAGGAGATGAGCTTAATCTAAATTTGAAATAATATATAGGGTGTCCCATTTAAAAAAGTATGTTTGCTTCACCAGGTAATATGTAACACCCTGTAAATACGAAAATAATTTTATACCGTGAAGTTTGAAGTTGCGTATAATTTGTTTAAATAACTTTTGATATCTCCTTTAATAACGGATATATCGTACTTCCATAATATTAGGATCTGGGTATGCCTGTCTGTGTTTCTAACTTTGTTGTTGACGTTTTACTATTGTGATTTATAGTTCCTAGTACTGTAATTTCTTTCAGTTCATTTTCATCTTGAGCTTCCTGATTAATATTGTAATTTGGTATACGTGTAGTGAAAGAACCAAAACAAAATCCTGATGATAGCTGCCTACTAGATATTTTTTATTATTGCCTGGAGATACTGCAGAATCCCACTAAGTAAACATTAGTGCTATTTAAACACTATTAAATTGTTTTTTTTTAACATTCGTTTTATTGTTATTATTTATCTGAGTATATTTAGATCAGTATTAATTAGTTACTTTTGTTATGTTATAACTTGTTTCTTTTATTTACATAAGTTTTCTATCACGTTCGTTGTTTTTTGTTTGTTATTTCAAATTAAAAATATTTTGAGCTAATTAAAATTTCCAGAAATTTTCGTTTTAAATCATGCTGCCGTTTTTTGTTAGCCATGGAAATCTAGATACCTGCAAGCTAAATATTTTAATGTATAAAATGCAATATTTTAAATAATATTTAACATAAACATAACAAGTGATATATCAAAATTTAGGAAATTTTACGCTCTTTTCAAAAACTCCAAAATATACAGAGTGGCCCGTATGAAAAAAATGTAGTTTAGGGTCGTATAAAAAACACTGTATTAAAACCATCTATCGCGATGCAGTAGAAAAGTGTTCTAAGAAAGATTTTGCCAAAATTAATTATCTTTAATAATAAGAAAGTTATGGGACATTAAAGAAATCGACTAAATTCGAGAAACGTCCCATAGCGGCCACACGATTAGAGGTAACTGAAATCTGTTTGCGCCAGTGATTGTCTTGTTAAATTTTAACTCTAGACACCTAGGTCCATTTTTTAAAATAAAGGGTGTTTCCATAAGAAAGTGTTCAATTGGACCACCCGGTACAGTGTGTCCCATTTTCGATGTAACTTAACTAAAATTCGAATATCGCCTTAAATTGAAAATAAATCAATAAGTTAATGTAAATTTCAAAATCTTAAGGCACGACCAACCACACTAATATAACATATACACTAACCATTTAAAAAAACCCAATCCTGTGTTGTTACATGGAAACCACACAATTAAAAACTTAACGTAAAAAGCCTCACTTGCAAGTTTTTAGTTTTTTAATATCTCGAAAAATACCGAGATAAAGGAGTGTGTCAAAAACTAAAATTTTTTAAATCAGCCTGTACTATCGAAACCTGAGAGATTCTTTCGTTTCACAAAAAAGCAGCACAGTAAGCCAAACTGCAACCTTCTATAGGCGTACTCTACAATTACGTCGAAATCTGGACACACTGTATGCCATAAAGTATGAAAACGACAAGTTTCAAGATTATGCATAGTATAGGTAAACGTTTTGCTTTCTGTGGAGCCAATCGTGTGCTTTTATATAGTTAGATACATACTTTACATGTTTCAACAACAATTGCGACCATCTTTTGAAAAGTTTAAAGATTATGGTTAAACCAGTGTTACATAGGTACATTATTCTACTAAAAAAAAGAAAAATATAACTACGTAAACTATAAAAAGTACTTATTGGTTGTATTTCGAATTTTTATAAATACCAAAATTTACCTAAATTTGTTTTTATAACAATGTTTACAAGTGTGTAGTTTATTCATACAGAACGAAAAAGGAAAAAAGCAACCGATATGTAATATATCAGAAGAAAATCGAAATTTTTTTATACGGTATGTCCATAAATAACATATCTGCCTATCAATACTTCAAATGGCATCACGTCGAGTAAAAGATATTTGCTATCAGGGGATTTTTCAATTAAACTCGCACAGGGGTAGGAATGAATATAAGAAACCAATTTCGTAGCGGAATCTCTCATAAAATGGATATATAACACTGCATCATTGGCCCCGAAGTGCAGCATTCTATCCGTTTCACTACTTTTTACATCTTTTAAATTATAAGATAAAAAATGTGCCAAACTTTGATATGCGCTTCAAATGTTCCGAACTTTAAATAAACGCTATACTAAACATGTTCAAATACGATCTTAATTAAAATTCTAATAATGTCGAGAATTTCGATAATTTCAAAATTAAGTACCAAAGGGGATTTAAATCAGAAATCAATATTTACTAAAATAAGTAGAATTAGGAAGGAAATTTAGTTTGATGGTTGTGAGACGTTGAAATTTGAGAAATAGGGAATGTTGAAAGGATGTGAAGGATAAAGAGTAGCTTAGCTTATTTAAGTGGAACTCTACTTAATATTCACAGAATTATTATTTGCTACTTAACGGTAAATTGCGATGCATCTTTACCAGACTGAAATTATTATTCAATGTTTCTTATCATATTTAAAAACTCATTAACCGTTTTAATCCACATTGAAATGAATTTCAACTAAACGGGTAGCAACAAAAGCCATAGGAAAACTCCGTTGGGTCTCGGAATACAAAATGAGGGTAAGATAATAAAAAACCTCGGTAAAAAGTGAAACAGCAAGTTTATATACGCCATAAAAATGTTATAAAACAAAATAAAGTTTAAATCTTCAGTCCATTGCTGAAAGAGAGGGTTTGTAATAATCCTTGTATTTCGTTTTATGCAATGATGAATTCTACAAATAACAAGTCAAAAAGAGAACCTCAGAAAGGTTTGCGCAGTATAAAGTAGAATAATCTAAGAGGATTTAAGGCGAAGAACAAACATTTAAACTGCTCTAGGCGTGAATCCGGTAGGGTACGAATATTCAAAGTAGTTGTTAGATTATCCGCAACCCCTAAACAATGCAAAACTTTATTTAGTTAAGCTAAAATTAAATTAAAATATTTGCAGAAAATGAGATTACCAGATTTTGTAATTTACGATGGGCATTTGGCATAAATAAATTTACCACCACCCCCATCAATAAGTTCCGTGTTAGCGGCAGATGTTACTTGATCTGCACATTCGCACAATGCGGTTTATAGGATCTATTAACTGACACAGCAGGTGGTGTTATTGATGACATTTTTGCACTTTTATGGCGAAATAGCGATGAGTCAAATACACGAAATTGTTTGTAGTTGAAGATGATTCTCAAGACGCAAGTTATTTCTTATACTTCCTTTCGGTATTGCTGATGTGGGCTATAATACGTATCCCTCAAGCTTTTTAGTCCCTAATTTTCCTTTGCTTTCTTTGATCATTTTCACTATCGTTTCTAACATAACACTAAACGTCATAATCGCATTAGGTCGTCCAGGACTCTTTCACTTTTTATTGCAGTGGTCGCCAACTTATTAGTTCTTATAAGGACCGTAAACTAAGATCTTTACGACAAGCTCTGGTCTTTATCGTTCTATAACGCTACCTTGCCTTCTTCCCCTCGTTGCGTTCGTTTTTCGCAAAGTAACATTACACTAACCAATCAAACTAAATGGTAATCAACCTAATTGCTTATAATTCTGCTTATCACGGTCCCGCTTCTATTATATAAAACATTAAAAACAGCGTCGCGTATATGATTAATGAATCGAGTGACGGTTTTTATTAGTATAAATGACCGAAATAGAAAAAAGAAAGTAAATTCCTTATTTGTAATATTAAGAAATATTGTTGTATTAATGCTTATTAATTTATAAAAATTAAGGTAGCGTGGACACATCCGTAATTTATGGTTGTGAAAACATTTTGTAGCGTAAAGATTAGTTCATATTCATTATCCATTTATGCTCTCTATCCCAAAATAACCCGAAATGGATTACAATTTAATTCAATTCAACATAGTTGATTACATTTTTATAATATTTACAACACATGGTTTATAAATACAAAGCACAATATAAAATACATACAAAGTAATGTGTTTATTGTCATGCGCTGTTTAGGAGTGTGCTGTAGGGTTGATGCGTTGTAGTCCTATGCAATGTCATAATGTTGCGGTGTTTGTAGGCTCCAAAAAAATTATCATATTGTGGGTGGTGTTGAGCTTGGTGCTGTGTGGGCTATCCTGTTGTCGCACAGATGTTGAACTGTTAATGCTGCTACTGTCTCAGAAAAACCTACATTTGGTCTTCACATAAACTGCATAACTACGGCATTGCTATTATTGTACTGTAATAGGATAGGATATCTGTACCGTGATGCGGTATAGAACAGGTAAGAGATAGGTTTAGGACAGGAATGATTAAATAACACAGCCCAACACACATTTTGGTGTCTGGATTTCTGTAACTGTTTCTATCTAACTTTTGGGTGTAGAATTCAAAATTGCCGTCAGATTGGATCTATCAGATCTAGTGTTTGAGATATGCTATATTAACCTTTTTTATAGAAAGAAACCGTCTTATTTACTATATCCTCCAATTTCCAGTTAAAAAACACAACAAATGTAAAGAACGGTTTTTATTTCACAAAATAAATAAATATATATTTATATATCACCGAAAAATTTTCTTCTATATAAACTTTCTAGACCTTATCAGAACAGTCTCGCTGAAGACTCCAACAGTAGCCAGCCATTTTCCTTGATATCGATCTTTCATAGTTTTAATGTCTTGATGAAATCTTTCATCATACGTTGATGGTTCTCCCGGAGCCTAGGCAGACTGCTAAATGATTGACCGCTATGAGGTACATGCTTCTGTTGAATGTAGCTCGGGATATGTCCATTTCTGTCTATTGTTCCGATTGATGCCTTTGACATTAACTAGACAAAAATAGCAGTCATCGTGGTGGTTTCTTGGTTCCCTCCAAACCATTGGTACTCCAATCTTTAGCGCATGTTTTACATACAAAATGTAGCGTCCAAGATTTATCTTGGTCTCCCTAGTGAACGCCAAACTAGCCAGTCAGTAATAGGTTTTCTACTCTTTTTCAAAGTGTATTTGCTACATACATAACAAAAAACGTCTGAATGATTCACACAGCTACGTTTGCTCCTGGATGCCATGGTTTTAACTAAATGTCTTATCACTAAAGGATACAAAATGATACCTATGTAAACTAAATAGGAAAGTGTACCGCGTAAATCAGAGATACGAGGTAACATAGCCGCGTATTAATTACTTTTTGGTGGGGTAGCTATAAGAATGTTGGTTTTTACACTATTGAATAGATACCAAGTAACTCAAAATGGCTAATTAGATTCTAATTTCTGTATACAAACTGTACCTCTCTAAACAGAGATATGTACGAGATGGCGTATTAATTAGTTTTTGATAGGGGCATAGGAATGTCTGGTTTTACAGTAATGAATCATACTAACTCGAACTATCTAATTAGATTCTAATTATTTAGGAGTGAAATGTCACTTTTGGACTTTAAAGATATAATTATTTCATTATTTTTGGGTTTTATCATGACGAAGATCAATTAGCCCGTATCGCCAGAACTGGGGCTGCTCGATGATCATTCCCTACAGGTAAGACCATCGCAAAATCTAAGCCTCCGAGGACCCATGAATGGCGTTGAACCCTAAAGCAGGAGGAGCGGGCAATTTTTTCATCTGCGGCTCTCATCGCATTCGATATTTCCGCTCTCTCGCTTCCGCCCGCCGTCGCGTTAGCGTAACTAACGCCGGGTCGACGTTGAGAGAGTGCCGCTGTCGGCGGTGTTCTCTTTTGTCGCTGTTGGTGTGGTGCGCCAGTCTGCTTCCGTTTGGCTGCGGCATACGTGGAAACTGCTAGCATCCGCGGAAGTTGGCCGGATGATCACCACCACAGTTTACGCAGTTAGCCCGATCGGTACGAGGTTTCGTGCATTCACTAGAGTGGCGATTTCCTGCGCATTTGACACACCATGCCGCCGTCCACAGCAACGGTGTGTGTGACGGAATCCCTGGCACCGATGACACTGTCCGATACTGGATTTCCACCTCAACCACGTACTCCACCTGTCGGATCTTTCTAAGGTCCTCTGCCTCTTCTATTGGGAGCATCACCAGCAGAAGCAGGGACGGTCATCCTTGTTTTTTCATCCTGAAACAAGAAGTGGTATTAATATCGCACTCGGGTAACTCTGAGGAAACATCGTTTTCGGAGACTTTTACAGATTATCCCCGTATAACGACCTTGAACGTACGTTCGTTCGTTTCCTGATAGGTATTGTTCAGAGTACCATGATTATCCATATACCGCATCATTCTGTCACGGCCCTTGGCTGTGGAAGGCTGTATCTTGTATCTCTTGGCGATGTCCTTCGCTCTGGTGAAGGGGATTCCTCGTCGGTCCATTTCGCGAAAGAAGACGACCTAGTTCTCCTCAGGAAGGATCACCGGCGGCACCCTATCTTTGATAACGGCGTTTTCCATAGCTGCCGGGCAGTCCGTAGTGTTTTCAAGCGTTGTCGGTTGGTATAGGCGTGGCTGGGCGGTCCAATGATCTCTTATTTGGCTTTGCGAAGTAGTAGCCGAAGTCTTCGCTTTTCTTGTTATTCCTTCTTTTTGTTGTGGCATCCTGACTGCTCGGGGGATCTCGGGGCATGTCTAGCAACGATGGGATCCGTTGCGGGACCGGTGCGCTGCTGGCTGTTGGTTCTAACAATAGGCGATGAAACCATACTTCATCGCCCGGTGCTCTCGGTGATGCTGTCTATCCGGCATCGTGACAACGGTTAGTTCTTTTTATTTATTCATTAAGCAATTAAGTTGATCTTTGCTGTTCGAAACGCAAACACCGAATGACGACATGGATTACAAAAACAAACGAATAGTTAATTAATCATTTTATTTATTTATCTACGTCCATGCGATAAGAACTTCTTATCCCACTCATTGTGGGATAAGGAGTTTATTACCCACTTATATTATCCGCTTCGTTTAAAAACTTCTTCGTGAATATTTTTGATTTCTTTGATCGATGGCTCTCAGAGTTTATTTTAAGAAATGCAACTAAATTCGTGCGTTTACTTATATCAGCATTATGTTTTATGGAAATCATTGTACGAATCATGAAATAATACGCCCATACTGATGAAGGCTTACAAATTTTGGATAATGATAGTAATACCTTCTCATTTGCCAAATTGCGAATCTTCTTTTCTGTACACCATTTATCATATTTGACATAGGCAATCTCGTATTGGAGGTCGACTTCCGTGGCGGAAGGATTCATAGAGCAGTATATTAATGCATAGATCTGAAAATTGATTATAATTTTTTGAATAAATGAAAATTAAATTGTTGTGTTTCCATAACAACATTTTTCCTTCGGGAGACAGGAAAAGTAAAATCTGCTCTAGTGAAAATGTCAAACTTTGGCGCCTACTACACTTAATCGAACAATGACCTAATATTTTGACGTTTGGAGAAAAATTAATTTTGTGTCATTTTTCACTACTCGACAATCACTGTTTTTTTTTATTATGGTGAATTTGAATGTTTTCATTTCAGCTGTGATTTTGTTTACATATCATATCGAATATCCGTGTATTCCATTTTTGTTGAAAATTTAACATTTTTGGGATTAGTATGGCTGCAACACGTCTCGAACCCAATGTATTAGGCTATTGTTTTGTGTTTTCCTCGTGTTTTTTTTCAATCAGAGGTTAATGATGTCTAGAGCACCCGAACACTTAATTTCACCTTACTTTTTTATTACAGTGATGTAGTAATAATAGTCTCTATATTTTGTAACTAAAATAAAAAACAATAATGATATGGGCGAAGTTCAAACTAGAGATCTGTTCTTGCACTTAACCTGAAAAAGGATTTAGAAGGATAATTGAATAAAAAAACCACATCAATAAGTAGCAAAATAGGCAATACACAATAATTCAATAAAGTAACAATGAAAAGCAAAATGAATGAATATGTCATACTAATGAAATACGCAACTATTGGAACCAAGCTCGATGTAAAATTGATGTAAATTTATTCACCTATCGAAAAATGAATAGCATTTTATGTTTTTAATAACATATTCCAAGGTAAACCAACTAGTTCTGATTTAGAACGGTAAACCAGAAATGGGTTCATTAAATAGAATTCGTTAATGGTGATAATTAATAATTATAATGAATCCTTAAGCTCCTTTAAAAACTCGACATTGATTTTTTCGCGAAAACAATACTTATGGGTGCTTCGGGTATATGAAAGGAAAGATGACATTTATAATCATGTGGCTGAACAAAAAAATCATGTACTGAAATTAATACCAAACTAACTTCAATCGGGTTTTATACAAATAATTTTTACAATAGCCGCAATAAGTTAGATTCGACTGTTATTAGTTATACAGGTGTTATGTATGGCAGTACACAAAGATGGATTTTAAGTTATTGTATTAAAGAAAACCTTAAATAAATAATGTATTTAGGTATATAGATTAAATAATTTAAATTAGAAATGATCAATATTCGAGTGCGAAATTGACCAAAATGTAAATAAAACAATTTGCACATTTAATTGTAACCAAACCTTAATTGCTTTGAACGCATTTAGAAGCAATTCATTATCCCCTATCCATCCTCCTAATGGTTCCTGAGTGCTTTAGCACGATAGGCCAAATTTAGCCTTTTCAGGTCCACAATCATAAAAAAAGTAAAAGAAGTGTGAACTTAATTTTCAACTAAAAGATCACCAATTCAATTATGTTGTTGTACTTAAAGTGCTCGAACTAAAGCTCATCAAAACCTTTCAATTAAGCACCCCAGCGTATTCCAATTAAAATAGATCAAAGTATATCAATAATAATGCAACTAAAGAGGCCTGAAAATCAAAAGTTAATTGGAAATTTAATAAAGGCTGCACTCGAATACGTTGCAAATGAGGCTATGTGAGAAATGGATGTTGACATATATTAAATAAAATTTTATGATTGACTTTAAGGGTACATTCTCTGATATAGATTGCAATAAACAATTTTCTCTAATTTACCACTAAATTTCAACAAATTGAAAACCTCCCTTTCCTCAGCTTAACAAATTATTTTTATGAGAATAAAAAGACAACGCTAAAATTTAAAAAAATTAGAAACGAAAAAGCAGTATTCTATACCATATATCTGTTATTGATAAAACTAACAAAAACATGACGTTTTAAATATTTAGAAGTGTAGATCATCCAACTCTTGAAAATACAAGCAAGCACAAACGCAGCCCGTTTCTAGCAATAAAGTTATATAGAATAAATTCAATTACCCTTCTATTCGGTAATAGTTTTTTTTTTGAACTTGTCTAAATAACGAAGGAGTTGTGCTGAAGGCGCATAGAAACATGAAGAATCTGAACATTTAAAACTGCCAGAACCGCATAAGGTGTTTTGTATTTTACGCTTCTCTGATTTCAAGAACACGATATTTAAAGAACGAGTATTTAATGCAGCTAATATTATAAGAAGATCCGTATCCTCAGAAACTTGCACAACTTTGTTACATAACTGAAACACTTCTATAGCAGTTGTCAATCTACTTTTGTGGTAGTCATTGAATAGAAAAATTGAGGAATAGTCGCTGTCGCAGATTCATGGAACGCAATGTCAGGTGCTGGATGTTGTTTAGTACTCATCAAAACAAAACTAGCCCCAACGGTACAATGCTTCTTCACATATGTAGTATGTTTTCATACGTAAAGTACTGCTTTAACTCCTTGTCAGATTTGTTTAAGAGAAAGTGAAAAAGTATTTCGAGATTAATAAGTATTCTCATTCTGAATACGAATTCTTGATTGTTGACCGAAGAGGCATCACTCGATTTTTCCTGGCGATTCTCACCTAATTAAAATTTGAACATTTAAACTCGCTGAGGAAGTATGTGAAATCCAAACGCTTGTAACAATGTAATGGGCTGTCAGAAAAAAAATATTCTGTTGTCTATGAGAATGGTGGTAAGTGTATTATCTGAAACGTTACTATCATAGTTTAGCCCACTGGTATTCTTAGATTGTCACGTACGAGTATGCACCACACCAAAGCATTTCAGAACACCGAATGGTGAAATGGCCATCCTCTGCAAGCTTCTTATTTTATAGGGAAGGTGTATCCTTAAATTACAGTGTTGTAGATTTAGTCAATTTCATGGAAGTGAGGCAGCATTATTCCATGGCATTCCATGTTATAAATACGCATCGAGTCCCTTGGTAACACTTCAACTGCCGAATTGATTTCACCTAGGTCCTCAATGATGACGCTACTCAGTGTTGTTCTCTAAAAACGTAATATTGGGATAGCACCAATTTTTTCTGCAATCTTAACGCTTTCATTTTTGCGATTGAACCTTGTAAAAACAGAGAAAAAGAGGTTAGACTCTGAATTGCACCCATTGTGTCAAATTCGTTTGATCCTATAGTTTCTACATTGATATTTGAGTTATCAAAACTATCCAGACAATGCATTGCTTCTTGGATGCCTAACTAAACATTCTGATTTCATCGTAAGATGAACTTTATGAACTCTACAATTATACTTATTTAGAACCATAGTTCCTTTACAAAAGTGCAGCAATGCCTACTTGTTTTCTATTGGTGAAATAAAAGACCACAGTCTTGTTCCAGAATTTGTTGAGTGTGAATTACAGTGATCTTGGTTTTCCATTTTATATTTTCGTTTTTTTGTTCACCTTTCATGGTATTAGTTTTTAGGAGATACTGCAACGGTTCAGGGAATATTCCGTTTAGCGTTCTCAAACAATTTTATGGGTCAGAGTTCTTATCCACGCCGTACACCTTGGATCTCATGTCTTCTGTTATTACGAAGGTATTGGTAAATTCTTAGCCTAACATAGAAGAAGAAAATTAGTGAATGTGAAACGAAATGTTTACTAATCTTTTGGGGCTGTTTTTCTCCTTATTTCTGCATTTCCTTTATTATTAACTGCTCAATCTCCTAGAAGGTTTATGATTTTTTATTTGACAATGGAGAACCATCCTTTTATACAAATTTTGCTTTAATAAAGGAATGGTATTCAATTTTAGTCATACGCATTCTACATTTGGGATCTAGACCATGTTGCCCAATGACCACAACACCTAACTTTAATGTTGACCAGAACACGCAACTTGTCACAACTCCCAAATTTAAGAATGATCACAACATCCAACTTGACCATAACACCAAACGACGCATGTATTAAAAATCGGTTTACGACGCCTTATCAATATCCTACTCGACCATAACCTCGAACATATATTTGACCACAACGCTCAAGACGGCCACAATCCCCAACTTCAGGAACGAGCACGACCCCCAATTTTAGAAATTACCTCAACGCAACACTCGATCACAACGCCTAACTTTAAGAATGACCACAATACCTAACTTGACCACAGCCCTCAATTTAGAGAATGACTACAACGCCGAACTTGACCACAACCCCCAACTTTAAAATAATAATAACTTTAATGATTCATGAAATGAAATTAGGTAACTAATTTGTTTAATGCATTAATAGGAATGAATGGCCAATGTGTGCATGTACAATATCATTGAACAATAATAATGATAACAAAAATCATCAATAATAGTGATGTATACATATTGCCACCTACGTTAACAATTCATCATATAAGTGTATTAGAATACTTCAGTTACGGATTATTGAATAATTGTATTTTTAAACGGAATTTCTTTACTAAGTGGTATACTTTGAAGAACGTTGTTTCCAATAGGTACATATTTCGTAACCGACTGTATGTGTACCTACCGTATACCTCCTTTACTACAATTTTTTTACTCAAGCCCCCTTTTGACAGTTTCATAAATACGCCACTGCTATTGCGTATATCATCCGAGTTTTCCTAAATACATCTTCAGATTTTAATAACGCTTTGTCTACGAAGTCAACCCACGAAAATCACCATAATTTCCATGGGGGTCTCTTTATTATCCGTGCGGATCCGTGGCGGCTGTTAAACTGATTTTCCATTTGATTTTATATTGATTTTTCTTTGTTTTAGAAAAACGGTCATCTAGGCCAGGGTTGAACTCGCGTCGCTCTAACTGTTCGACCACCGAAGCAGATGAATTATGTAATTTTTGTAAATTCTATAGGATGCACATGTTTAAAATTTCTTTGTAAGTTACGTAGCATAATTGACACATTTATTTTTTTGAATACGCTCTGTATCTTTTTAGAGGTAGTTTTAATATACGGGGTTCCCAGAAACTCTACGGAAAAACTTTGCGTAGTCATTCTAGACCCAAAAATAAGTAAAACGGTTCAAATAAACCCAGGTCCAGAAACGCTTCCTTTAGGACCTACAGGGTGTGAAAAATTTTATTTTCCTCGGTTTTATGGCGATATTTTGCGAACAAATTTGAATATGGTCCTGGAAGCACGGTGGTCTTTGTGGTCGAGAAACTTAAATATTTTATTGATTTTGATGCTGCCTGCAGAGGGCGCCATCTACAGTGGTATGCTAAAAGTTAATTGGCCTTAACTTTTTTACCACCCGGTATATTGACGTTCCGTTTGAATTAGTTTGTTCCCTTTTCAGTTCTAAGCAAAAAAGGTATACTTGGTCGATGCCTCTCAGATCAACCGTTTTCGAGATATTGGTTGATGAACAGTTCAATTTAATTCCCGCTCATTATCAAAACGAGTGAGATTATGTATCGAAACAAATGGTCATCATGTGGAACACCTTTTGTAACATTTATTTTTTTAGTTTTATTATTTATTTCTTCATTTTCGTTCTTAAATTCAAAGTTAAAATAAAAATGCAAACATACGTTACTTTGATTTTTAATTCCAATTAGCTAAGGATTATAGGGGATTATAGGCAAATTTGTTCGCAAAATATCGCCATAAAACCGAAGAAAATAAAATTTTTTCACACCATGTAGGTCCTAAACGAAGCGTTTCCGGACCAGGGTTTATCTGAACTTTTTCTTATTTTTGGGTCTAGAATCACTACGCAAAGTTTGCCCGTAGAGTTTCTGGACACCCGTATAGAAATTAAGTATGGGGAGTGGGTGCGGTTTCTTTGCAAATTCACTGAACCAAAAAAATCTCGTACTCATACGTATGGCAAAAGATGTGGTTTTTACTATTTCTGATAGTCGAATGGAAATTCTGACAAAAACATGTCCCTGATCCGGTAATCAGAAAATGAGTTAAGACGGTCCTAAAGAGAGAGTCGGAGTATTCCCATAAGAGCAATGTTAACTTATTTCCACAAATAAAACTTAATTTAAAATTTTGAAAAAAGAGACACAGGTCCTCTTATAGCAAACATATACCTAAATGTCATAATAGAACATTTTTTTTTTTAAAATGATGTATGGTTCAACAGTTATTACACGTTTTGAGTCACCTTAAACCGTTTTCCTAATAAAATTGCTCCATGTGAAACGATTTGACAAACAGTACTAACGAACTTAAGAATGGAGATAATGCAGTTATATCCGTTTCCGCTTTTCTTTCTTTCCAAAAGCACAGTACTGAATACTGAGTAAATTTAGGATCCAGCAGAATCTAAAATGATACAAATCCGCACGAATTCATAAAATTGTATTTAATAATAACATGTAAGTATGGTTTGATTATTTTCAGCATTTTCAACGACGGCTGCGCATGGATCACAATCTAATAATACAAGTTCGTTCGAATTCGCCGATACGTCAAATTATTTTGAAAGTATATGAAGTTTTCTTCATAATAACGTCATTAGGAGGTTATTAAGAGATGGAGAGTCCCAACCATAATAGATTAACAAACTACCTAATTGTATTTTATAAGTTTTTGTTATTTTTAAAGTTGTGATTTATTATCAAGTTGGGCGTTGTGGTCATTCTTGAAATTAGAGGTTGTGGTCAAGTTGGGCGTTGTGATCACTCTTAAAGTTGGACTTTGTGGTTAACTTTGGCATTGTGGTCATTCTTCAAGCATATAGTTCGCGGTTATAGTAAAGTATGATATTGATACGGGTGTCGCAGACCGATTTCTATTGTTATGGTCAAGTTGGGTGATATGTCCATTTTTAAGGCTGGGGGTTATGGTGAAGTTGGGCGTTGCGGTCTTTATTAAAATTGGGTATTGTGATCATGTGTTGCGGTAAGCCTAACATCAAGTTGGGGGTTGTGGTCATTTTGTGCAGTTGAGCTTTGTGGTCATTTGCGTTGTGGTCAGACCTCTTCATTTGCTCTTGATTTATGCTAGTCCTTGTTTCTCTTGTTTCTTTGAGCTTAAGACCAGCACCGGATTTATTGCGGGTTATGTCCACATTATTCGTTATGATGGACTTGCAAATTTGTTTCTACAATTATACTTAAGCTGAATTCATTTTATAGTACCTAGTTTGTTAACATAAACGTACGTGATTATTATTTCAAAATAATTATGTACCATTATTTATTATACCTTCTTTAAAAAAAATAAAATTTTCGTTGTACAATAATTAACGTTGTTTGCTTTTTAATAAAAGAAAGTCATTTATGTTCACGTAACTATTCGTACTTTATTATTTATAATTATTATTTATTATGTATTCGTACTTTGTGTCGTAAAAGGGATGTAGTTTTAGAATCGATTACAAAATGACGTAAAAGACGGCTATGACGTCATCGACATTTTTCGAATTGGGTTTAAAATTAACAAATACAATAAAAATCTAGCTCAAGATAAAAGATACTTTTCGAAGGCGATCTCTCAAGAAAGTGTGCTTAGATTTACTATCATAAATGAAACTGCAAAAAAAGTCTCTCAATAATAAACTTGGATACTTGAAAAAGGGGGAAGAACCAAATTCGTCGAGATTTCTAATAATACCCTCGAATAAAGCAAAATGTAAGTATCAGATGCTGCCATTTTCACGATCCTAAGATTTATTTCGTTGTAAACGATAACCTAGAAGAAGGTAGATGACATGAAGAGGCATCAAACGAAAGTGGCTGACGAAGGGCATTTGAAGAGCCCTTAGTTTCATCTGTACCTCTTGACTTATGTGAAGGGTAATGAGACGTTACTACGTGCCTACAGTATTTTATGTACGCGTTCATTTAATTCTATGCCTTCTTTTAATGAAGATTTTTTATTAAAGCTACTTACCAAATAAATAATTTATTAAATAAACCATAAAAACATCCACACTAACAAAATCATCATTTGATCTTACACAATTCTTTAATTGAATAATGTACTTGTTGCAGGATGGAAGAAACAGTTCGATCTATGCTTGTGTACAAAAGTAGAGCTGAGCAACTTCGTCAAGAAAAAGCTGCATTAACTGTTGCATTTGAGGTAAGAATTGATAGAATTTTAAATAAGGCTTTAGTTTGCATTTAAGCAGAAAAATATTTTCTTTCAATTATTTTTGTATATTTTAGCAATATCTTGTGCTTAAAGCTTTTAGTTATATAATTTAACTTTAAATAGAAGTGAAGATTAAAAGCGGGGTCTTTTCCATTCAAGGAGGATTAGCAAACTTAATTAATTATTTAAAATCTCAGCACTCTCTTCTTTGTCTTTATCTGCTGAAGCAACTTATTTGAAATTAAAAACCTCTAATACAGACTATCATTCATGTAAGCCTCGTAAAAGCATTTTAATTTTTTTAGATGTTACTCAGAAGTAATTAAATGAATTCTCTTTTCATTATCGTCACTACACAATTAATTTGTCTGTAAATAATTTTGGGAATCTTACCATATGCTCTTCGGTTTGCTAACAGAATTGGTAGGGTAACGAAAATTTGGTTTCAAGGTGGATCGAGGGCTAAAAGGTATTTGGCAAATTAGTGCGATACAACGTAACAAATTTGAAGTAAATCCCTCGTTACTTCTAATAGGTATGCGCCCCTTATTTCTACCCTCTCTGCTTTGTAACTGTCCAATGAGAATAACTGCATGTCTGAAAAATGATATACCATATTTTTCATTTTAAAAGGTAACAATCGTTTTTGAAGTAAAAATGGAGTTTTTATCAGTGAATTGAACACATCACTTCGAAGAATTCATATTTTCATCAAATATAAAAGTATTAAATGCAATTTTATCCACGTCAATTCGTACGAGTATTCACAAAGGCTCAAGTTCAAATTAAATTAAGGTACAAATCTCTGATTATTCGAAGATGTAGGAAATCTTTCTTTTACATTTTCTAACCCTTCATAAACCGTATATCCGCGTCAAAAGCAAACAACCTATAAATCAACAACATATTAACACCGGGCAAACTCTAATTTTCCATCATAAACACAAGCCGTACCCTGTATCATGAATGGCGCAAGTTTTATTAAACCCCTACGTTGTGTAGTTGGCAACTCATTCCAGCCGTGCATCCTGTAATGACCACCCAACAAACCACCCTTCCAAGCTGGCCCCCCAATTCTAAATAGTGCGCAATAGAGTTTTAATGCCCAGCCATTAACAAACTGCCATTATAGAGTTAATAGATATATACTTATATTAAGGTTACTTTTAAGAACCTCAAGGGATACCTGGAGCATTTATTAAATTTTCACCTCAATTGCATAATTTTTAATAATTTTACTTTCAAGTAAATTTTAAAACGTAATTATTTGCAGTAAGTCTCCCATGCTTAATTACAAGTTTCTGCTCATTATCTTTTGTCTGTGATATTTTTCTTCTTGAAAATGATCCTTCATTATCATTATAAGGAATGGGAAGTATGCAAAGAATTGCGTCTCCTTCAAGAAGTCAAATGAAGCAGGGTAAAGCAAGTTAGTGCGAACAAGGTACGTATTAGGGATTGCTCAGGGGGTTGCCAGAAGCAGCGGATTCATAAAAAGATGTCGGGGATCTCCCCCTTGTTTGCATGCAACCGCAGGACCTCCAGTAAACGAACCCCCCAAAATACTGTGAATAGGGTCCGGCTGCAAACTAAGTTCAAAGCGAATAATAATAATAATATTTTACAGAATAGATTTTATATTCCTGTTTTATATTTCGTTACTAATTATACACTTTCATTGTATAGAAGATTTATGGAGGTTTCTGTATACACAACACAAAACCACACTTTTTCAGCAAAAGTTTAATTACAAAATTATTCTAAATAAACAGTACATTTTGCTTATCCCTGACTTTAATTATGATATTAATTTTGTTTTATTCAAATATGCACGTCAATGTAACAGTTTAATTACATTAAACCACTAATAAAAGATACAGTATATTTTTGTCACTTTTATAACAGTATGTTATAAAATACCAATAATAGATACTCCACGTGGGAAATCTGCAGTTGTACCATAACACAATTATTTACTTTTTTATCTTATTGTTATTAGCAAGGATGTAATGAATGTGATAACAGCCTCAGATGCATGTTACATTTCCAGCTAGGATTTTAAGGCATTTAAGGCAGATATGACATTATTTACATTAGCCGCTAGTTCAATCATTAGTAATTTGTGGTAGTTTTAATTCAAAATCTAAAAATTTTTTTTTAAAAAGATTGTTACAGTGTTGTTATACATTCCATATGCATGGCATGCTCAGGTGTCTTAGTTACATTTTGTTGTTTATACAAATCGAGATTTTGAAAAATCAATACATTAAACTTATGACCGAGTACATTAAAAACATTTAATTAAAATAATAAATAACTTAAATTAAAACCTTTATTTAGTGATCAAAACAAGTAGCAAGTATACCAATGTAATTATAATAACACCATTTATCATGAGTTGTGCCATAAAAAGTAATGTTGCGAATCTAATACGTATAAAACATGTAGATAAGTGGTGTAGATTCTTAATTTCAAATTATTCTTAGTATTCCATTCATAGAAGAGTTTTGAATTCCAAGTTCCATGTGGCAACATTCGTTGGAGCCAGGATAAATATTTTGCATCAATGCTGTATATGAACAAGTGAGCATTAGTTAATTGTAATTTTAAGGATGAATGCAATCAAGCATATCGAATTGTAATTAAAACAAAAATTCTAGAGGTGGTTACTTTGATATTGGAAGGATGCTTCAAGATCCAATAACCTTAGTTATTGTGCAAAAACACTCAAACTAAACACATTTTCCAATTGTCGTTGTACAATTAACCCCATATTATAACGGTGAAGTTTCGGCCTCTGATAAAAATTAATGTAACTGGGACGTTTAAATTCAAATCAAAGATCTGTTACACATTTAATGTACTGAGCGTTTCAAAAAACGTTCCGATAATTTCCAGGGTAAGTAGAATATTAAAATTAATGTGTGCGAAAATGCCTCCTTACAAAGATACGGCTCTGTAAAAGTGACCCCAAAAATTCTTTTTTTTATTAAATTATCTCTGGAACGGTTTAAGATGCCTAAATGAAATTTAGACCACAAGTACCTTTGATTAGGTCATAAAAGATAGTATTAACACTTTGTACAGGAGCGTCGCTAAAGGGGGGTTGCCACTTATTTAGCCCTCAACATTTTTTGTATGGTCAGATTTTTAATTTTTTGGGAAAAAATAGTATTCTTTAAACAATTTGCGACAAAAATGGTACTCTTGTTGAAAGTCAAAAAAATTACTGGTTTTGAAGTTATTGGAGGTTTTAACATGTTTTAGCTAAAATAAGAAAATAAAAGAAATATAGAGTTAATTTGAGTTACTTGAATTAAGTAGACTTGGACTGTATGTAAAAACCCGTACCTACTTATTCAATTTTTTTTCTGTTTGTTTTGTGTTATTCGTTGTTTTTTTAATTGTTTCCTTTGTCTGTTTTGTGTTAATGTAATATTAAAACCTTTTTTAAGTTCTAAATAATTTACAATATTTTTACCTCGTAGTTGTTTCTGAAGCAATTATTATTCCCTGAGGTAGTTCGTTCTCGCCCATGAAAATTATTAATTGTTTCATTTTAAAATTATTTATTAATTCGGTCAGCATTACTTGCTAAAACCTCAAATAACTACAAAACCGGTAACTTTCAACGTGAATATCATTTTTGTGGAAAATTGATTGATTAAAAATACTGTTTTTCCCCAAAAAATATCGCCGTAAAAAAAGTTTGGGGGCAGAATAAGTGGCACCCATCCTTTAGCGATGCTCCTATACAAAATACTAAAAATTTGTCAACACTATCTTTTATGACCTAATCAAAGGTGTTTGTGGCCTAAATTTCATTTAGGTATCGTAAACCGTTTAAGAGATAATAAAAAAAAAAGATTTTTGGGGCCACCTTTACAGGACCGTATCTTCTTAAGGACGTATTTTCGGACACATGTTCATTAACCAAACTACCGTTATTTTTTGATATTCGATTTACCCTAGAAATTAGCGGAACGTTTTTTGAAACACCCTGTATATTTAAAAATAAGATATAAAATTGTAAAAGTTAATTGATATCTAAATAATAAAGATACCTGAAAATGTAAGCTTTCAGGATTATCACATATCACTAAAATACTTACTTTTAGGTATTAAATCGTGTATTTTTATAAATGTATACGTTTGGATAGCAATTACAGTTATCGTGTTCATTAAATGTTAATAATTTAAGAATTATTTAAAATATCAAAAATAAATTTGTGACATATGAAAACTGAAAACGCAAATATGTCTGCTATTAATATAACAGTTTGGTAAATGTATAAAGCCAACTAAGGAATCTAACTCTACTTTATTCTATTATATTATTAAACTATCTTGAAGATGGTACGTCTTAATTTTAGCTTTTAGTATGCCCAATTTTTCCTAGACCTTCAAGTAAATGGTTTACTAATTAAATATGTTAAGTTACCACAGCATTGAAATACCTTAACATATGTAGTTAAAGTTAAAAATCATATTAAACGTACACATCGTGTTTTCACTGCACAATCACAATTACAATTATTAACCAAAAGACTTTTCTTTGTTAGATCTTTAATTGGTATGTCAAGTTTTTATTTATGAATGATTTTATCAATTGCAAATTCAAGTTTTTCACAACTTTACAGTTACATCATAATTTGATTCAATCTTGTTAAATTTGATCTTTGATTATGACATTTTTTCAGTGTTAGCCTTCGTCCGTTAGAGGGTGTTTTGAATTTTTATTTTAAAGGCAGTTTATAATATACTTAATTTATTAAAGATTCTTTGCTAAAATAAAATAAAACTAGGTTCTACAGTTGGCTTTATACGTTTATCAAACTGTTATATTAATAATTATTATTAATTTTATTAAATACATAAATAAAAAGTCCATCTCGAGTAGGATTTGAACCTACGACCTGTACTTTGCTAGAGTATTATATTAATAGCAGACTTATTCTGTATTATGTGTTTTGGCTTATATTTGCGTTTTCAATTTTCACATTTCATGAATTTATTTTGACATCTTAATTAATTCTTAACAATATTAACATTTACTGAGGACAATAACTGTAATTGTTATGGAAATGTACAAATTTATATAAAAATAAATACAAAATACACGATTTAATACCTAAAAGATAAGTATTTTTATGATAAAGAATTAAAAACGAATTGTGGCATTTTTTCTTTGGTAGTATGCTCATCATGGTTATGGTTAGTAATCACTTATTTATAACTTACTTATATCTTAGTCGTAGACTGTTCAGGAGTCCTTCTGCTCTTCATCCCTGGTCAATCCATGTTTGTTGGTGTTGCGATGTTTTGTGTTATTCTATAGTTTACAATCATGAGATGTGGTTATTTTTGGTGTCAAAAAAATTTAGATTTATTTGAATATTTGATAATGTCTTAATTGGTTTAAGTGTGTATGTTGTTTAGTGGGGTGTAGCGTGCTTAGAGTGGTTAATTCGATTCGTTGTCTGGTTTCATGCTAGGTCGTCATCGAATAGACGGGGGGATACGGAGGGCATATGGGATGTGTGCCTGCGTGCTTGCGTGCTTGCGTACTTGCGTGCATGCGTGCTTGCGTGCGTGCGCGCGCGTGTGTGTGTGGGTGCGCGCGTGTGTGTGGTAAGCTTAGTGCATGCAAAATTGAAATCAAGGTGATAGATTTTTGTAATAGTCTTCTAATCTTTTATTACATTCAGGTTAATGCATGACGTGGTATGCGATGTAGGTCACCAGGTTCTTGTAATTTTTAAACCAGGATTTTTTTCATGTAACATATTTAAATAGGACGGATGTACACATCCACAACTTTTTAAATTGGAAATTTGATAAAATATCAAAAATACGATACTTACAGCGTATTAACGTTAATCACATGAATTCACGATTACTGTAAGTAAGAATTGCTTTTACGATTTCAAGAACAACACGGAAATTTAAAAATTTATTCTCATATAATTATTTTTGCCAATTAGAAAATACTCAGGCAATTAATTATTGGAATCATGTTTTTCATTATTAAGCTTCTTCTTCTGAACATGAATGAATCATAAGGGTGTTTTTTCGAATAGAATAAATTTGAATGAACAGGATGGTTTATGAAAAAACTAATATACCTTTAATATCTAGAAATAGAAACGGTTTTCAACACGGAATTGAATACTATGCATGTAACTAAACTAAATATCCGGTAGTCATTTCAAGCCGTGTATAAACCTCGCTGCCCGGAGTGGGCATTCAAAATTCCTAACTAGTGGTTTAGGAACTTTTTTGATGTTTGAAAGTTTATCACCCTTCCAATCATCTACCCACTCACCCAACCAACCAACAAACTCTATTTTTTTAAAATCGAGGAGAATATAGTACACAAAGGGTGAGAATCTATATTGCAAGAATTCCTAAATATTCCTAAATATATTATTATAAGTTTTCTTATGAACGAATTATTATTATTCGTTCATAACAAAACTTATAATAATGTAATATTAGCCAAGTTGCTTTGGTATATGTGAATCCTTCCATATTGCAGGCTCACATTCCATTACTATAAATAATTTGATTTAATCTCATTAAATTAAGAATTTACATCAGTTCTACATACATAAAGACAAAATTTACATCGATTGTATCTCGATAGCGCAGTTAGTTAGCGCAGTACTCTAGCAAAGTACAGGTAGTAGATTCAAATCCTACTAGAGGTAAACTTTTTATTTATGTATTTAATAAAATTAATAATAATTTTTAAATACAAAAGCTTAATTAATTGTATACAAACAGGTAAATGTGTGACAAATCCCAAGCAAAAATTAATAATTTTTAATTCCTAAATATACTTCAAGTATAGAACAGTACCCATCATATGATAAATTTATCGTACCAGAAATTTACTGCTTAGGGTGTACACTTTATTTTTACTATAGCAAGCAGGAATAGGTACTGAAGTCCAACACAAAAATTAAACCTTGCTTGGAAATATTTTATTATTTATACTTATATGTTACGGTATTTTATTATGACAGCGGACAGCGGTCGTTCGCTCTAGGGGCTAGAAAACGGATTCGAGCGCAACCCAAAGATAAGCTGCTGTTCAGGCGGTCTTTGGGTCCACTTCTGAATGTATACGGTTTTCCAAACAGGCTGCATCGGGATCCCAGTGGAGGATAAAATTCAGGGTATTATCTTGCGGTAGAAGATGTACTTAAAACTCAATTAATTCGAACGGACGGCGGATACGGTAGACAAAAGTTACAAGTCCGCTTGAAAAACAAAATTCCTTCACCAATGATGGATGAAAATGAATAATTTTTAGTAAATATAAACTCTGTGAATTTACTTAAATTTCACTGATTATGGTTTAATTATTCTGAATCGCTAAACGTTAACATTATGTTTATGTGACGTTCATTATGAATCACGGTATAATTATTTATATTACTTAATTTAATTCTTATCGATATTTAACGGTGAGTACTTAATTAATTTACGGACTTAGTTACGGTTTTTGTTGGCGGAGTAAAAAGGAAAAAAAACTAATCTTCACAAAGTTTAACACAAAACACGTAATTAATTGCAGAACTAGAATTCTATATGGTTGTTTCTTGTAATGAAACAAATAACTGAGTTGTAAGATGGCACAGATCTTAGACATTTGATAAATACAGTAACGGATAATCTATATTTATGTAGGATAATAGTCGCACCGACGACGTACACGTATCCGTTAACAACACCTTCCAAATGATGTACAATATTGGCTAATATTTTCGAGCCATATACTATATAGCTAACTTCGTTATTAGCTACAAAGTCAGTTGAATAGTCAAATTATATAATAGTATTTTTTCCCTCGATTACGATGATTAAAACTAAACAAATTCGAACATCGCGTTCACGAATTATGCCAAAAAGTTTTACAACCAGTATACCGTATTCTCAATCGATATGAAATTTAATTCTGAACAAAAACTGTTCTTTGTCAAAAATAACAGAACTATTGATGATGATTTTTCAAATTCCTCAAGGTGGATGTTATTTCATAAACAAAATTCGTTTGTTTATAAATGTCAACAAGATTAAAATGTCAAATGGAAGTTTTGCTATTAAGCAGTTTACAGTTTGTTTTTTAGGAAAAATGCCTTTTACGGATTCAAAAAAATGTGATATATAGGAATGTTAAATGGCTTGTCAAAAAAATAGGCAATAGCTCGTGAACGTTATTGTGCTTTCTTCCCTACGTGTAACTTCCCAAATCGAAGGTACTTTTTGATTTTGTATCGTAAGTTTAGATCGAATGAAAATGTGTTTGAGAACACTGAACAAGAAACAATTCATAATAAGTGAAGCAACTGCAATTGACGTCTTAGGTTACTTTGAAGCTCATCCTAATAAGTGGATTATGTTTGGGAACTATTCACAATATTCTAAAGAAGCATACGTTTGTGCCGTACAGGTACAGACCTACACAGACGCTGGTACCAGTAGATCAAGGAAGACTCATCCAGACTTATCAATGGTTCATTAATAAAATGAGACTTAACGATAAGTTTTAACGTTTCTCCCATAAGAGCATGTTTAACAGGAAAAACAGGCACTATTGGAGTCGAGAAAATTTGATTCTTTTCCCTCCTTTGCAGAAACGCTATGGTGTTAACGTTTGGTGTGGTTTGATCTGCTCAAGAATTGTAGACTCTGTATTTTATCAAGGTGAGCGGTACGCTGAATTGTTAACCGCTACACTTCGAGACTTTTTGGATGACCTGAATTTAATAAATAGATAACAGATCTACTTTTAACAAGATGGCGCCCCTGTCCATAATTTATGTTTTTTTGTTTTTTAAGTTTATTTTATGGTAAGGCAAAGTTACGACAACTAACACTGCCACCTTGACGAATTTGAAAAATTCTTTTCTCATTTTTGACTTTAGGATATAAGGTGATAGCACAATTTTTGTTCAGATTAAATTTCCTAGCGATTGGGAATACTGTATACTGGGTGTCCCATTTGAAACTATGAAACCTTTTGGTATAATGTGTGAACGTTATGTTCGAATTTTGTTCAATTTTAACCAAGTTAGCGCCAATAATAACCAAGTTAGCAATAGTTTGAAAAACCTATCTACTCTATATTATATGTGTACGGAATACAAGAATAATCCAGTAATGCAGAAATCGTTGAAGAATTTAAAAAACTCTCATTCTGTCAAGAAGATGGCGTGGAGGTGTAAAATTGTTAGCGGGTAAATCCATCAGTCCATGACTGAGATTGAACGATGCGTTCGTTCTGGCGCCATTGCACGTGGTTGGTTCTGTCGCGATAGTTTTTATCTTACAGGTGCAGTTGTTGGGGTACCTTAGATCATTGTTTTCGGTGACAGAAATTAAATATTATTCACAAGTGAGCTAAAGTAATTACCAGTGAGCAAGTTTGATAGCTGTCAGTTCTAATTAAAATTAATTTTTATTATTTCCTGCAAATCAATGACAATTGCGAAAAAAATAATGTATTGTTTACTTTATAATTTTAACAGCCGTGGGTAACTACAAAAAATGATACATACGACGGTACAATTTTTATAGGCGAATATTAGGTATTTGTTTGAGTGAAATTAATTTCTTCCATGCATCTGTAAGGTCAAACGTTATAATAACACGTGAGCGAAATGCCATTGTGAAACTCGTGAGAAGTGTCTCACTCGCGTGCTAACTCACGCTCATGGATCAGCCTTCTCATTCGCGTATAAAGATGCATTTCTCTCACTTATAATATAATATACTATTAAAAATTATTATTAATTTTATTAAATACATAAATAAATAATAAACAATAACAAAAACTTTTTAATATACTATTGTTCATAAATTTATAATATTATATAATTGGGATCAGCGTCCTAGAACGATCAATAATTAGAGTACATACGTTACAGAATGTATGAATATTGAAGTATCGAACACAATTTGTAATGCGTTTTTGTTTGTTTTTTTTTTCTCAAATAAGAACCCCATTCTACAACCAGACGGTATGAATTAAAAATGCTTAAGTCATAACAAAATGTACTATTAATATTTGATTATGATACGAATTTTGTAAAAAAATTGATATAATGAAATGCATCATGTTATGGAAATATTTTACTGTTATGCACATTTCTAGTCACAATGTACTTTAACCTTTTATCCTACAAATCTGAATGCTCTTCGTATATTTAAAACGGAACTTTTTGATATTGAGGAAAAGCGCTATTACATTGGGGTTTTGCCCGTGAGGCATGAATGTGACGTTCGGTATCCTTAGTTTTATTATATTGACCTACCTTTGTAACACGCAATGTCCTAACATTACATTGGAAACTACCCTAATTAAATTCATGGTAATAGTTTTGTACACTTTTTATAACAAAATGCTTTTCTGATATTGTATTGTGGAAACACGAAACGTTTATTTGTGGAAACAACACTGAGAGGGGAATTAAAAAATGGTGAAGATTCTATATGTGTATTTCTCCTCAAGACCACAGTAACACGTAAGGCTCTACATTTAGCAAATAGAGGTCGTGATGATTTCGCATCACCTGATAGAACTTATTACACAGTTTGTTCATTCGGTACTGCTTTAATATCGTATGCTTTGAGAATGCATGTTATATTATCATATTGATTTACTATGAAACGCAAAACTGACTTCATTTCGAACTTAATTCAAATTCTGTCCATGCTTTAGTGCTCTAATATTTTGGACCACAAACAAGGTCTTCTAGAGCGCTTGGTTTTGCTCATAACATTCACTTCTCTTTGTCTACCACACATACGTTTTTACTTCCAAAATGTTTTTCATCAGTAAGGAATCTTCTGTGTTACGCGGGCCATGAATGAATGTCACTACTCCGATGCCAAATCTTTATTACATTTATGTAGCTTACTAATTTACTAATATTTGTCGTATGAAAATGTTAGTGTTGCATGGAAATTGCACAGTCTACAAGGCTTATAATCTACAGAGTATAATCGCCTTATTAAATTGCGTCATCCACGCGCAGTCCTGGTTTAGCACATGAAAATTGAACATTAAAAAAATCATTTGAGTGAACAAGATTGTAATTAAAATAGTGACCCTTGGGTATCAAATCGGGTATTTTTGATTTATCGTTTATATAAATTTACACGTTTCGATTACTGTTAGGTCTTCAATAAATGTTAGTAGCTTTAAAAATTAATTGAGGCGTGGTGAACAATCGAAAATCGATTACTGAAAATAATCGATTTATTTGATTAACCGATAATCAAATGATCGATTAATCAAAGAATCGATTAACCAAATATTCAATTAAATCAAATGATCGATTAATCAAATAATCGATTACTGGATTATTTTCAAAAACTTATCAAAGCCTAATCGGTTTGCTTATTTCGGTCTTTGGCTGCCATGGATTGAAAATCACTTTTGTTTTGTATTTTAATTATGATCCTTTACATATGAAGGACGCCTGTCAGATTAGTTGTTAGGAGTTTGCCAAAATAAACGCGTGTACGATAGTAACTGTTTGTTCTTTTGACAGTGCTTCCACACTCTCCCTAGTTTCCCGTATAATTCTTATGGTTTTATTTGTATACAGTTATTGTTTCATTTCTTTTTAGAGCAGGCGATATCTGTTTTGGGTTTGATTTTTCCATATGATCGATTTTGTTAGTTTTAATGGCTCTAAAATGGTACTACTAATAATAATTCCACTATGCGCGTTCAAAACATGTCCTCACCTTTTATTAAACAAAATGTTAAAAAACATGAAAAAGCTATTCATTTCAGAGAAAATTTGCAAAGGAAAAAACTTGCGTAATTAAATTTTACACAAGAAACAGCTAATGTAAAAAAAACAAGTATTTTTGAATTTTGTAGGGCCTTCATGCTTGGCCAAAGATAAAAACTTTTAGGCATGATAAATCACCACACCAAATTTTATTAAAATCGGTCTGATAGTTTTGAACAATAATTTTGCAATCTATATTTTGGAAAAAATTGAAATTTTTAAAATTAAATAGAGCCTAAACTAAGACCTCTAGATACTTTTTTTATTTTAAGTAGTAAAATACTGAAATTTCAAAATCATTAAACAAAAAATTTTTGTATTAACAAAATTGAAAATGTAACTCTTGACTTCTTGATTTTCATAATCTCGAGTTGTCTCTTTATCGAAATCTATCTCGATTTTCGAAGATGCTGCATTTTTACACCATTAACTATGGCAGTTGTTACAATAGTCAGAACATTTTAAGCCATGCTTAACACACTCACATGAGTTCTAACAATCTTTAATGCAATTGCAAGTTTTCAACAAATTTTCGGGTAGTAATAATTGTGTTGTTTGAATTGGCTCTAAGCCATTTTTCGTGAATTTTTCACAAATTCAAGTATCTTCAACTGACGTTTTATAAGGGTTGCACATAAGCACAAGATCTGAAATTTAATACTTGGAAAGTACTCGGAATAACGTTTTTTTTATGATTGTGGACCTGAACAGGCTAAATTAGGCCTATCGTACTAAAGCACTCAGGAACACTTAGGAGGATGGATAGAGGGATAATGAATTGCCAATAGATGCCTACGAACAGCTAACTTAAATTTTCTCATATCATAAGTGAGAGGAAAACAGGAACTAGGAGATCATTCCAGAGTTTAGAAGCCGTGTAGAAAAATGTGGATTGCGCCCGTTTGGTACGACAAGTGGAGATTTGTACTGCATACTGATGATGTGAATGAGCGAACTGAGTATTTTTCGCAAAGATAGCCGAGACGGTATCAAAGAATATAATTTAGCAGCACAATAGTCGTTGTAATAACGATAATACAAAGAAAGAACTGAAACCATCCTTCTATGCTCAAGGGACTGTATGTGAGGACGGGTCCTTTATAAGCCTAATCGCTCTCTTTTGAATACGATCAACGATATCGAGACCGTATTGGGGAACACTAACCCAAAGGTGAGAATTGTATTCCAGATGAGGCCGAATTTGGGCCTTATACAGCAGAAGGAGTTGTCGAGAGGTAAAGTACTGCTTAGATCTGTACAAAAAGCCTATTTTACGAGCAGCTGTTTTGGTAGCTGACAGAAGATGGTCAACCCATGAGAGATTTGAAGATACAGTCATACCCAACAGAGTAATAGAGTCTGAAAACTTAAGAACTGAGCCATTCATACTTACAACAGGAAATGATCGATCTTTTTTGGCGGACACAAGGCAACACTGAGTTTTGTTAACATTAAATTTAACTAGATTATTGCTTCCCCATTCGAGAATACGTTGAATGTCTTTGTTGATTGAATTTGCCATTTCAGCTTTAATTTCTTGATTTGACATAGAAGGTGGATTATCACTATGAGTAGACTGAGATGAACTACAGTGAAGAGTGCTATCATCAGCAAAGCAATGGATGGGGTTAGTTGTTGAAGAAATAAGGTCATTTATGTACAGCAGAAAAAGTGTAGGTGCTATAACGGATCCCTGTGGTACGCCCGCGTTAATGCTAACTTCTTTTGAAAAAAAGCCATCAACCACGACACGTAGTCGTCTTTTATCAAGGAAACTAGAAACCCAGTTGATGAGGGTATCATTTAATCCAAACGAGGTGAGTTTGGCAAGTAAACACTTATGCCAAACTTGGTCAAATGCCTTTGAAATTTCTAAAGCGACTCCAACTGTTTCACTGGACTGCACTACAGTATTGTTCCAAACTTGGGTCACATATTAAAGAAGATCGCCTGTTGAACGACTTTGCCTAAACCCATATTGGTGGTCACTAAGGAGTTTGTTAGTTTCAAGGAACATGAGCAGTTGCTGATTGATGGCTTTTTCCATGATTTTAGACAAAATTGAAGTGATGGCAATTGGTCGGTAGTTTGAGGATCAGTCTTATCGCCTTTTTGGGAATAGGTTGAACATTTGCTAACTTCCATGATGAAGGGAATTTCCCAGAAGACATAGTGATCGTATAGAGCTTAGATAGGACTGGTACTAGTTCGGGGAACATTTCTTTAAGACAATAGCTGGGATACCGTCTGGGCCAGTGGCCTTATTGAGATCAAGCCTACTGATGATCGATTCCAAGAGCTTGTACCGTAAATGGCGATTAACTAATTGACTAATTGACGAATCATCGCTTTTTTGTTAAAAGAAACATCTTTGCGAATACTTTCAATATGAGTTTAAATATAACAAAAATTATAATCTCAAACGTATTCTAATTGTTTATGAGCCCAAAGATTACACAAATGTTTAAAAATTGGCACGGCTCTCCTAATTAATGGATTTCAATTTTCAAAAGACAATTTTGAGTGCTCTTTTATATGTCATTAAATTTTCAAGTATCTAGAGATTTATCATACCAAAAAGTTTTTGTTGGCGAATTATGAAGGCCCTATCTGTTATATGAGTACTCGAAAAAAAATTCAAAAATACTTGTTTTTTTTTTACATTTTTACATTGTTTTTTGCGATACTAAAAACCTATTTTTGGATTTTAAATTAACTGTTTCTTGTGTAACAAAACTTTTTTTCCTTTGCAGCTTTTCTCTGAAAGGAATAGTTTTTAGATATTCTAGTTCAAAGAAAAAAAAGCAAAATTTTTCATGTTTTTTCAACATTTTGTTTAATAAAAAGTTAAACCCACGTTTTTGGACCCGCGCATAGTGAAACTATTATTACAAGCACCATTTTGGAGCATTAAAGCAAAAAAACTGTCTGGTCTATTTACGCAACATCAGAACAGAATCGAACGTTGACAGTTGCTTAACGAAATATTTAGGTCATAAACTATGTCATTACTTTATGTGATTTACTAAATTATGATCTAATAGGGCAGGAAACTGAACCGAAAATCGCTATTTGTTAGTGATTTTTTTTAGCCGGCAGGGATTTTGATGAAACCTTTTGCAATTTTCTTATTTAGACCTATACTTAAGGATTAGAAACGTTTGGTTCGCGGGAGATGCGCCCTTGCCCCAATATAGCCCCCCTTTGGGGCAAGTGGGGTAACAGACACTAGACTGAAAATTTTTAAAAAACAGAAGTGGGGATGGTATCGAGGTCGCTGATTACGAATCTGATGTCCAAAAAGTGAAAATTCAATATTTATCTAAAAATCATTAGAAAACGATAAATTATTTATTTTGAACATATTTGAATAAATATTGGAAAATGAGAAAATTGGAAAATTCATAGTGGCGCCGGAAAACTGATTTTTAATATTGGAAAATAACATATCTTTGTAACATATCCATAAAATTTTTAATGGGAACGATTAGTACACATTTATGTTACTTGGATACGTAATGGAAAAATCGTAAAATAGAAAAATTGGAAAAGTCAACATGGCGTTTGTAAAATTACTTTTATGAAAGAAAATTAGCGTTTCTTTGAAAAATTTCTATAAAAGCGATTATAAATTTATACTACTTCAATACATATCGTTGGAAAATTCGAGAAATAGGGAAATCGGAAAATTCAAAATGGCATCGGAATCAAATTTTATTTAAAATATGATATGTAAATAGCTTAACAAAATAATATGGATCTATTTTTGTGAAAAATATTTATTGTATAAAAATAATTTTTTCAAATATTGTATCAAAATAAATGTTTTTCTTTGTAATTCTTTATAATTGTATACAAAATATTTTGGAAAATAAAGTAAACATAAATATTCATTTATTATAATAAAAAAGGTTTAAAAAATAATCATTTAAATAAATATTTGAGTAAATATTAGTAATTATCGTTACTTTCAGTATCACAGGAATCAGAGGTATTATTTTCTTCTGGTTCAATGAGGTAATGAGTTGTGGGCTCCTCAGAATCTATATCTCCGCTGCAGTTGTCAGCATCTTCTTGGGTACCATCAGCAATATTAATATTTTTAGAATTAGCATAATTATTACCTACCTTCACAATTAACGCAAGCCGTAGAACATTTCATTTTTTTACGACACCCACAGCATTTGTCTTACAACCTTTTAAGCATAAACATGAAATGACATTTATAACCGTTTTAGGAGCTGCAGGATTGTTCATTTTAAGAGGACGCAATATTTCATTTTCTACTTTCCATCCCCAACTTTCTGGGTTTAAAATATTACCTAATCCAAGTTTGGACTTGAAAATAGACTCTCTTTAAATGTTTACTAAAAGCATCTAATGGTATTAATGTTGCTAAATCAAACAATTAAATGAAAAAAAAAAAAATAAATAAGGAACAAGACTTCAGATGATTTTACGGCGCCATTTAGAATTTTTCAATTTTCTCTTTTTCCCATATTTATTAAAATACGTTGAAAATAAATAATTTATCGTTTTCTAATGATTTTTAGATAATTTTTTCAATAATTTTTAGAAATATTGGAAATTTAGCGATTTTTTTCCTCGGAAAATCCATGTTGAATTTTCACTTTTTTTGACATCAAATTCGTATTCAGCGACCCGAACCCCCCGCTCTTTTGTTTTTAAAAAATTTTCAATCTATTGTCTGTTACCCCACTTGCCCCAATGGGGGGTAACGAGGCATCTCCCGCGAACCAAACCTTTCTAATTCTTAGATATAAACCTAAATAAGAATATTGAAAAAGGTTTAATCAAAATCCATGCTGGCTAAACAATTCCTAAACAAATATTAGTTTTTCCTGGCCTATAAATTATATTGATGTTGCGTAGTAATTTGACCGTGCAGTTTTTCTTGCTGTTCCAACACGATAGAAAATACACTGATTTTTGTAGTCAACCAAAACAATTTCCAGTTAATTACCAACTTTTACTAAACAGTTACCTAAAATGCACACAGCGACAAAACTTTTAACTCTGAGAGTTCTCGATTTTATTAGAATAGTCACTTCATACAATAAAGTACATACGTAGGCTTTCAACAATGGAAACAAATTTCTAAAATAATCATTCAGTTTGACATTAAAATACAAGGGAGCTGCTTTATTTCCTTCCCAATTGAAAGGGATATTATACACTGGAAACTAAATCAAGGGTTGTATTGTAGTTAATCCATATGTTTTTAATGTGATTACATTATAAAGTTTTGAAAAATTAAGTTTGATACATTTTCAAGTGTAAAAAATGTAGTAGAAAAGATTTTCACAGCAATGTAATTACTAATTCGAACTTAATAATATTAGTTAATTAACGCTTGAAAATATAATAAGGAAATACTCCAAAGTTTGGAAGTAATCGCAGTTAAAAAACTTTACGCAAAAGTCTTGATTAAGAAAACTTTATAAATTACTTTCTTTACTCTTTTATTTTGTCAATAATAAACAGAATTTAAAGTAAAACTATATTAATTAGCGTGATTTATATTTAGAATTAGTTATCAATTAAACTAAAAAAACTGCTTAATGTAACAATAGCAGTTATGTGTTATTGTTATGTACAATTTTCATGCTTACAATTCATAAACTTTCATACTAAAATCATTTTAATATATAATGAACCATCTCATAATTTCAAAAAATATTTGCTCCATTAATTTTATTAATTGTGAATCGAACGTTTGCTAGTGTCAAAGAAATCGTCTGGAATAATTATATTAATTGCTGAACAATAATTTCAGAAGATTTAACTTGATTACTAAATGATGAAGTTATTTATTACTTTTGATGGGGTTTTTAGATACCTATATATACTAAATGAGTATAACAACCAAAATTTGATTCAAAACTGTATATCTAAGTCTATTGTGCATAGTATTGCGTATAGTAGTCTGTGCATTTTGAAATTCGTTGCAGTGAGACTGTATTTTCGTTTTCTTAGATTTTGTCGCTCTCGCTGTTCCATTTGAATGTTCTAATATTTCCTTTAGATATACAGGGTGGTCTAGACTTAGCGTTAAAAATTTTTTTGGGTGATAGAACAGCATAAATGTAATTCAAATACACAATTAAAAAAATTCCATTTCACACACCCACTTAAAGAAAAATTATTTTGATTTTCTCCAAAAAAAAAAAACTGTGTATTTTCCCAAAAATTCAGGAATATTTTGATACGTTCCTCGAACTTTAACACTACTATTGTATTCTACATTAAATTTCAAGTAAGGGTGGATAACTTATGATGAGCCTGAATCTACACAACCACTAATTAAATTGATTAGAACTGTGAAGTTATCATTTTCTTAAAAAAAAAAAAGCTTATACACACATAATTCTTTAAAACTATTGCTAGACTATAAAAAGTGCTTCAAAATCTAAGCTTTCAGAAGACAGGATACAACATTTTATTCGTCACCATTTAAATACAGTTATGCCAGTTTGAATAGTATAAGACGTGGTTTGAGGAAAATAATAATTCAACTCTAACAAACTAAAAAGACACACATGAACATTTTTTATTATTATAGCTATAACATAAGGTTACAGTTAATTCTTATAGCCCACCTTATGATAAGATAAGGTATCACGCACAGATGTTATGCATCTCCACATCTTTCCGATTTGAAAACGACATCTTGAGATCACTGCCAATGAGTAAATGATCCAAACCCACGAAAAAAAACTGTATCCAAACAAAACATAACATCTGTGCGTGATACCTTATCTCTTCATAAGGTGGGCTATAAAAATTAACTGTAACCTTATGTTCTAGCTATAATAGTAAAAATGTTCGTGTGTATCTTTTTACTTTGATAGGGTTGAATTATTATTTTTTTCAAACCACGTTTTACACTATTCAAACTGGCATAACTGTACTTAAATGGTGACGAATTAAACATTAATACCTGTCTTCTGAAAGCTTAGATTTCGACGCAGTTTTTTTAGCATTTGCTACTGTCTAGCAACTTTTTTTAGATATGGCTTTTTCCTTTTTTTTTAAGACAATGATAACTTTACAGCACTAATCAATTTCATTAGTGGTTGTGTAGATTCACGCTGATCATAAGCATCCTTCCTTACTTGATGGGGAATATAGAAAACAATAGTAGTGATAAAGTTCGAGGAATGTATCAAAATCTCCCAGTTACGTAACTTCGTGGCCAGAGAACTGGCCCTGTTCGTCCAATCCACCTTTCAGGAAACATATCATCCAATTGACCCTGAATGAAGAAACAAAACTGGACCCTCCTCTCAAAATCATTACCTGTTAGCTCCTGTTATAATTGAATGTGATAAGGATTCACAATGCACATGATTTCTTGACAGAATCCTTTGCACTGAAGTATAACCTATTTCGTGTTCCCTTGAGATTGTACGGATCCTCTTATGGGAATTTTCAGTAACTAAAACATTCATTGTAGCTTCTTCTGTAATAACAGTTTTAGTTCTTTCTGACTTCTCATACATCACCGATCTAGTGCGACTGAATCTTTCTAATAACCCTTCAAAAGTAATTTGATTTGGTGGTCGGCGTTCTAGATAACGTTCGTTACAAATTCTCGTTACCGGAAGAAAATACTTATTACTCTCACCTAAAATCCATAACATATCTATCAAGATTTCACGAGAGAAATTCATTTTATTTCAAATAGCTCTGACAGATGTCATAAATCTAACAAACGAATTAGAAAAATGTAAATGTTTCTTGATATTTCATAGCCTACTGACTGCCTACCTAATTACTAAGAACGCTAAAGACGATGTGGTTCTAATTTAACTATTTAGTAAAACTACGAAAGAAATCTGACTCTCCTATACTTCTGGTACTTTTATCGACCTTTTAAAACATTTTTCTAAACTAAGACACTTTCCTAACTAGTTAATTGTTGTGAATGAATTTTATGTAGCTGCTTTTTATTGGTTTTCTATTGGAAATACAATTCTTAATCATAAAATTGAAATATCACAAAAACTATTCAGTTTTGGTATAGGGAATACTTAATGAAATTGAAAACGTAGTAAAACAACTTTCATTTGCCGATATAATATATAGGGTGATCCATTTAAAAAAATTGTGGAACCGATGTATTGAGTTTCGACTCACCCTGTATACGGTTTCTTAGATATGGAAGAAGGTCTAGTGAATTCTTACACTAGACGACCATCGCAGACGTATGGCTATAAAAGATTAATTTTAAATTGTGCAGTTTAAAGTATACGGGGCGTGGTCGTCGTTACGATTTTCAGGAAAAAGTGGCCAGAACTTTTTAAATACACTTTATAATCTATTACAACTTTATATTTTTGCAATAGCGAAGTCCAGCAGAATTCAAATTTGAAGTAAAATACAGAGTGTCCCATTTAAAAAATGTACCTTTGACCTGGCACGGCGTTCTAGAACACGCTGTACAATCTCTCAAAATTTTATTTAAATATCTTTGAGGATATTGGACTTTACCGCACTAATGAATCACCCGGTATATATAGGGTGTCCCGTAAAGAATGGATCATAGTTCAGAGAAAGTGTCTTTGGGTTAAATTAGCCCCATTTAGGCCAACTTCCTTAGTCCAATTCTGTTTCCTTAAAAAGTTATGACCGTTCAAAGATACATTTTTATTTCACTTTTTCGAGATGTCTTGTCTAAACCTAGTACTGGGGAGTTTTTCGGGTAGACAAACATGAATATTTATTTACTTTCAACGTAAAAGATACAGGGCACCGCCAACACCTTACGCATGTTTATAGTTTTTGCTGTATTTTTTGTGGATAAAGATAAAGACTTCCAATCTACTGTCTATTCTTAAAACTTGCTCTTACCATCTTATGCCGACGATACTCAGGTTTACTACTCGTTCGAGCGAGACGATGTGTTAACTGCCAGCGAACTAGTTAATCGTGATATTGAGAATATTGTTGCTGCCTCTTCTCAACATAGCTTAATCCAAATAAAACTTTTGCTATATTATTTGCGAAGCGAAAGGTCTTGCGAGAAAGAATCCTGAGGCGGTACAATTTGTTGAAAAATTACAAAATCTAAATTTGACTATGGATTACGAATTGCGTTTTTCACAGCATGTTTGGAAGTCTAAACAAATCGCCACCTATTGAAGGTTAACACAAAAATTGTGTTCTGTAATTCTTTAGTGCTCTCAAGATTAAACCATTGTAATGTTGTCTATGGACCTTCGCTTAAAAGTACAGATGTAAAAAAATTTAAATTCTGCAAAACGTTTGCATTAGGCTAATCTTTGGTTTAAACAAGTACGATGATGTGTCTAATAAGGTAAAGAGTGTAAGGTGGTTAGGTGTGGTAGAACGTAGGAAGTATATCGCTATTTGTTTCATAAAGTTTTAGTCATAAAAAAACCTCCATATTTATATAATAGAGATAGGGGATTGTTAACTCCTCCACTACATAAACACGAAACATTCAAAGGATAATTCAATTACCAAATATTTAGCCTTTATAATAATATACCAATCGATGTAAAGTGTCTGTCAGAAAATATGTTTAAAATAGCAGCTCAAATTATTTACTCTTCAATATCACCAACTAAAATTGTAGCAATAAGTGGTTTGCATTCCATATCTACAGTAAAACGTCTTGTTTATTGCGTGTCATTTATTACTTATGTGTTTCCTGTAAATTCTATTTAACATGTACAGTATAGGGTTAGGTGGTAGAGCAGCATACAGATATTTTTTCTTATTGCTGAACCTCGTCCTTTCGTTATTCTTCGGTTGTAAAAATCTAAATTATTTACTTTGTATATTTTTTATTAACGAATAAAGACACATTAATATTACTATTATTTCAAATAACGCTGGCGTCCTATTATTATAACTATTATTATTATTATTAAAAAGGTTGTTGCTTTAATAACTTGGTTCTAGTTTAATGCTCTTATCATTTCGCTAGCTGCTGAGTTACACTTGCTAGATTGTGCTCTATTAAAGCCTTCCAGTCACAATCGTTTTGCTGGATTACAAGGCCCGTTAAAATTTCCTAGGCTAAATGTCAGTGTTCTCTGTAAATTGCAGAGAGCTCTAATATATTTGTTCACGTTGTACACATATTCTAGTCAATGGCACGTACTTTTTGCAATGTAGTGAGGTCTATGACGTCATAATTTTTTCTAAAAATTATTTCTTTGAAGAAGAGGTTTGTTCTTTTTGTACTGTACTTATTTCAAATGAGGTGGGGAAAAGTTAAGAAAAGTATTATAAATTGGTTTAATGATGATGGCTTATTTTTAAAACAAAATCAAAAAACTGCTGAAAGTAAGCAGCAAATTAAGCCTAATATACCTTAAATGCGTGTTTCATTCAAAGTTCCTGCATCTCAAGTTTGGATTGGAAACGGATTCCTATTGGTTAAAAATTTAACACGCGCTTCACTTTTTGTACCTTTCCAAAAGCAAGTGTAAGAAAGTGTACACTATTTGTAACAGTTTATATCTTTTGTCCGTTTGTGTTGTTTGTTTTGTAAATGTTCACTTACACTTTTCTATAATTTTTCTCTCACTTCGCACTGATTTGAAACAACTGTTAAATATCTGGTGTGGAACACCACACGACCTTCCAACATACAAACTGGAAATTAAAAGAAATGAAATAATTTTAAGTACATTTTTGTTGGGATAATTATGCAACCTCTTTTATAAGTTCATTACGAAAATAGGCAACATTGCAAACGCAAAAACAATAATCTATGTTAAACAGACGTTTAAAACTTCATGACAGATAAGAGGTTAATAGACATCTAGATGTTAACTTAAATTTAAAAAAATGAAACAATTTTAATTTCAATTTTTTCAGGATAACTATGCAACCTCTTGTTTATACGTTCATAACGAAAACAGGCAATATTGTAAAAACAAAAACAATAATATATGTCAGAATGACGTTTAAAACTTCATGTCAGATAGAGATTAATAGACAAATACATGTTAACGTAAACAAAATTTCAAAGCCCACTCCTATACAGCTTCAGTATTTTCCATCATATTTATTTAATTTTCACATTTATTTTGATTAACAAACTTTATAAAGAAAATTTATGTAAAATTAAATTTTCTTTAAAAAATACGTCTACACTTTTTCTTATAAAATTAATAGTTATTCAGATAATGAAAAAAAATTGAACTAACACTTAAATTTTACCTTAGGAATGTGTTTGCCGCTAAATTATGTGTCATATCAAAAAATTGCATAGAACATAATTAATTGATATGTTTAAGGTCTATATCTCGATATTTTTATATCTTTGAAATATGCAGCTGTTTTAGAAATATTTGATAAAAACCAAAGCTGCCCCTAATAAAACCCCCTCTTCGCCGCTGTATTTCCCCCAAAATCTAATCAGCTCTAAATCAAATGAAGATAAGCTTATATTTTAAGTACTTAGGTATTTTCGTTCTGGAATTACCGTGGATACTAACATACATCCACACACACACACACACACACACACACACACAGACATCCGGACATGATAGCCGATCTTGGCCAAAAGTTGTAAAATGAGCTAATGAGTCGATTTAGCGGTAGGTAGAAAAAAAGTCGATTGCATAACCTTCTATACCTACATATGTATATGTAGGTTGGAAGGTAAAAAGGTACAAAGAGAACAAAGCTGAAGTCATACCTGACCGATCATTCAACTTCAATTATGTTAACTCAGTGTTGCAAATTTATGGAAAAAATAAACAATGGGCAGAGTATCTTGGTAAGTGGTACAGTGGTCACATGGTAGTACCAATTTTTTTATACTGCTCACAATACACCCCTTAGTTGCGCAAAAATTCTTGTTTTCAAAGTTTAGCAATTTTTATCCAAAGCTTAACTCTTAATCGACGCAGTAATTTGTTCAAAATGCTTAGACATGAAGCAAGTAGGAGAGGGAAGCTCATAAATATAAAGTACCTATATAACATTTATCTAATAATGTACCGGTGATATATCGCTTTATGTTTTAGTTTATGTGCGCATATTAACAATTAACAAACAGCTTACGTTGTAGAATAATTTATAATCAATCTATTCTCTGGTGTTTACGTGTAGTTAGATTAAACAAGTGAAGATATTGCAATGTCGTCAGTACACATGGACGCTGACAATGATGGATGTAGGATGCTTTTATAAATGAAATTCAATTTTTACTTTATACATACGCTTTTATATAAAGTAGAAAGGAGTATCGGCAATTTTTATCATCGGCTTGTGATTTAACACAATTTGAGTATACTCTGTTAGTATCCATTGACATAAAATGTTTGAATGAAAAGATTAAGCAATACACTGTAAATAAGTTGCGTGCACTTGAGCACACGTTCTGTACATAATGATTTAGATAAATTTCCGTAAATAACCGCATGGATCAATATCAAGGGATTGTAAAGTCTCCCTTCAGTGTTTAGTTGCTAATCTGTTTCACCCTCGTAACAACTGTACATTTGCCCAACCACCCCTATTAGAACGGTGTGGTAGTAGTTACATAAGCATGTGAGTCAAACCTTAGACTACACGTACAATGTGGTAAATATGTCAAAATAGAGATAAGACCAAATTCGAAATAGTGTGAGTCAGTTTAAGGTATACATGTATTGGGGAAATAGAATGTTTCACTACGACCCTCTTGTACGTTACGAAAGTGGTATATTTTATTTGAGGAAATTTTTATAACGCAGACCTTTATAACGATACTACACCAAAAGGGATTCGTATCCCAGTAAATAGTCACGCATGTATTAATCAAGTAAATACTTTCACTATTTACCCAGTAATTTTATTGTAAGGTTCTTTCATGTGGATTGCTTTTTATTAGATTGGGACGGTTCTTCTAGAACAGTTTATTAAAATTGTTTGATTAATGTACATTGACTAAATTTTAAACCCACGTTACAGCTGAAAATAATGTTTTGCATATAATATGCAGGATTATCACACATAAAATTATCATTTGTGTATAAAATCGTGTATTTTTTATTTATCTTTTATATAGTCAACAACTACAGTTATCGTCTTCAGTAAATGATAATTGCTGTAGCCATTAATGAGATGCCAAAATAAATTTACTAAATATGAAAATGCAAATATAATTCTGCTATGAATATAACAGTTTAATCAACGTATTAAGAAGCCAACTGTAATAATAATGTCGTTTATTAAATTACGTACACAATCATAGTGTAAAAAAAACAAATATATAGAGTACTACCGTAATTTAAAAGGGCCAAACAACGAGTCTGCTCTGCTCTTCCACTTAACCCTTAATAAAGAAGTGTGCAATACAAAGGTGGATATGGATCTGAAAATATGAAAATGTGAAAAAATTTCGTTACGAAAATAATAATTCATAGTTTTGGCAATCAATTAGATAATTATACACGTCTTTTAAAAATATTTGTTGGCATGTTTTTACACGTATTTGGTAGGCTGTTGTCATATTTGGAAATGTGAAAACGATCTCTCAAGCAGTTTAATTTTGTGGAAAGGAGGAATAACTAACATGTCTCGGATTAGATCCAAATTTTATTCTATCGAATAGGTAAGTCGGAGTTTTATTAAAGATAAGTTTATGAAATAGTAGCAAAGAGTGACATTTCGGCCTGTTAGTCATATTTAGCCATCTCAACTCTTTTAGTTTGTATGTCATGTGATCAAACTTGCTGATGCCATATATTAAGCCACATGCAGGCATTTTGAATCTTTTGAGTTCGTCTGACATCATACCATAGATGCAATCACAGTAAATAAATTGTGAAAGAACCAAGGTTTCATATAGCAACGTTTTAAGCTTTGAGCAAACAACGTGTCGAATATTATAAATCAGTTTCAAATTATTAAAAGCTTTACTTATAATTCGAGACACATAACTTTTAAATCGCAAATCAGAGTCAATATGCAAACCCAAGTTCTTTAAACAAACATCATGTATAAGATTTGTACTTTTTACCTGTAAATTAAGGTTTTTTTCCTTGATCTCTTTCTTTAGGTTTCCCAAATGGAATCATTGCCGATTTTATAGGATTTATCTCAAGCCCATGGTGTTCTGAAACCTATACTAGACGTTGCATAAAAGTTATGCTGAATTTGGGTGTCATCCGCATATTGATGACACTTTACATACCTCAAGGATCTATAAAAATGACAAGTATAAATTGTAAACGGTATACGTCCTAAAACAGAGCCTTGAGGTACGCCACATGTGACACCTAACTGCGCAGAGACCTTATCGTTCAGTACAACCTGTTGTGTTCTTCCAAACAAAAAGATTTTAATTAATTGTCCAGCGTCGGTTCTGAAATATAATATATTGTAAGGTACTAACCAATATTTGGTGGTTAATTGTGCCGAAGGTTTTGGAGAAGTTTAGTAATACTAAAGATATCAAGAGCAATTAAAATATTGTCGATGATGTTTAGTAACGAAGTTGTACAACTGTAACCGGGACGGTAGGAGGCAATATGTAAAAGTTTCTTTATTTGCTCCACTATGACCTTCTCCAAAACTTTTGATAGAACGGGAAGAACACTAATTGGACGTAAACCTTCGATAGTGGAACATTTTCCGTGCTTTAGGAAAAACGTTATGTCTGAAACAAAAATGAATTATAAATGTGACAATCGGTATTCTACAAAGAATTATCATTTTAATGCTAATGCCGACTAGCCGACTTAATTTAATTCTATAAATATGTGTTAGGATAGCAGTTTCAGTAACATCCCGAAATCCATGCATTTGTGGGATATAATTTTATTTTAGTACAGAAAAACCATATTTTTAATCAATTAAATAATATTAAACTGTCTTGAAGATCACAAGTTAGAACATCCTCTAACGGACAATAGTCTCCTTGCTGTCACTACCGGTGTCCCACAGGGGTCAATACTGGGACCATTATTGTTCCTTATTTATACCGCTGATTTATTAGACGGTATTCTTCAGCATTGGTAATTGAGTTCATTTACGGATGATAATCAATTTTAGCATTCTTTAGCACTGAAAATGCTGTTAATGCGGTAATGGACCTTAACACTGATTTGAGAAATGTTTACTTCTTAATCCTCAAAAATCTCATTTAATACTGATTGGTAATCATACATTAATAGCTAAAGTAGAGTTTTATTTCTTTAATTCTATAGTATTCGGCCCAGAAAAACAGACTATGAAAAGCGAATGCTGAAATTAGGTATTGCCTTGGATAGTCAACTAAACTTCGCATCTCACGTAACTATACTAATCCAACATGCTTACCCTAAGCTTAAATTTATTTAATTTAAAAACGTACTACCTGTAAGAACAAAATGGAAACATGTAAATGCCCTTATTCTTTCAGTTTTTGATTATTGTGACGATGTTTATGGTACCTGTATTACATCACACCATAGTCGTATACAGAAATTCCAAAATCTCTGTTTGCGTTTTGTCACTAACATAATTAGAAGAAACATGTTTCATTACAAGTCAGTTTCGATGTATTACCCCGAGTACATAAAGAAACTCACACCCACACTATTCAAAAAATAATTTTGAACAAATTGAAACATTAGTGATAACAGACAAACTTCTATTGTAATTATGCGTAATTATTTGCATTTTTTCTTATACGATATATTTGTATATCGTTTTACTTATCTTTTGTTTGAAACCCGATTAAGATTTAAAACGCCCATGTGGTGAGCCCCGTCGGAGTTGATCTATTATTATTGGAATTAACCAAAAACTTTTTATTACTTACAATTTAACTTTAATTGGTATGTTAAGTTTTTATTTGTGAATGCTTTTATTCATTTCAAATTTACATTTATATTATAACTTAAGTTAATGTTGTTAAATTTGTTCTTTGATTACGACATCTTTCATTATTAACCTTCGTCCCTTAGAGGTTATTCTGATTTGTTATCTTCAAAACAGTTTTATAATATTTAATTTATTAAAGACCTAGCTATTCTTTACTAAAATAAAATTAGATTGTATAGTTGGCTTTTAAATGCGTTTATGAAACAGTTATAATAATAGCAGACTCATATTTCGGTTTTCACATTTCATAAATTTATTTTGACATCTGAACTGTAGTTCTTATCGAAACGATTACATTTATATAAAAGATAAATAAAAATTTTATTCCCAGAAGGTAAGTATGTTAATTTAGCTATTGCTGGGATATTATTTTAAATTACTTATCTAAATGTTCAAACACATATTTCAAACACATTTTATAAGATTTTAAGTAAAAATATTAATTAGAACCATATAACAAGATTGAATATATTCGAAGCTAAATGTAAGAAACAGTAAGTCACACATTTTTAGCGCAAAAAGTATCCTATTACTAGCGCCCGGCCGTTCGTGCGAAGGACGAAATATGAAGTCTTAGAAAACTCGTTAATGTTTCATTTGACAGGTTTAAAGTAGTTATAATGCAGAATGAACTAATTTGGAAAAAATTTACCTACATCGTCGAAAATTAGCGACCCAAGTTCTGTTCAACTCAATTATTTTTTAGATCTATTTAAAAGTCCCAACAATCAGCGTTCAGTGACACAATAAGTGTTGTGAGATTAGTTAGATTAGCGCTAGATTTGGGATATTGTTGACTATTGCATACGTATGTCAACCTAACCCCATCAACAAAAAGGAAAAGGAAAAGACCATGTGTTTCATTCCCTCGCCAAGGAGGAGGGCGGACCACTTAAGCTTTCCAAGCCCTTTCAGCCACAATAATGGATTCCCAACATACGTACATTAAGTATGTATGCATGGTGGGATTAAGGATAGGTGTGGTCCGGATAAGATCGGAAGGAACGGAGTTGGGACTCTGAGGGGGAAGATACTATCCGAAAATTCGCCTAAATATCCGCACATGGTGTGCGTATACGTTCTGACCATACCTCTGTACGTGCGAGGAAAGCCCCCTAAAAAACCTCATACAGGGTCGGTAGTAGCGAGAATCGAACCCATTACCTCCTGAATGCTAAGCAGATCGTGTTACCACAACAGCTTAGGCAAAAAAATAAGGTAATTTGCTATGGTTTTACAAGCTACTACAGTTTGATGACTTATCTAATAATTTCAAAAACTCATTTTTTTAATTATCCGGAATTTTAATTTTTGTCTATAAAAGAGAACATTTTCTTGACAATATATCTCATTTCTTTTTCACCAAAAATCTTTCACATAAATTGGCAGATTAGCTTTGTGCAAGGGCCATCCATGCTGGATGTAATATTTTGTATTATAAACTTTTGAAAAAACTTTTGACACCAATAGACCACTACCGATAGTTACTTCTGTAGGTTACTACAACATTGTTGTATTGGTGTTAACGAAATTAAGGCAAATTCAATAGGATGGTTATCTTGCACCCTCCGAATGGGCTGACGTCGACTGACAACGTAATTTTTTTTGGATTGAAATATATTAATGCATCCCTTGTCATTTTTATCTATTGAATAATAGTATATTATTACTTTAATACAGTTCAAATTATTCAAAACACTTTTACAAACACCACTTTCTTCATTCAAACCACCAAGAATGAGTGTCATACTTGGGTGTTCAATATGGTGAATTCCGTCGCAATTTTTAAATACGGTATACAGCACAACGTTTCTTCTTGGTATTTTATATTCTAAGAGTGTACATACGGGTATTACTGATTGGGCGGGAAATTCAAAAGTTGATATATCAACAATAAATACAACAAAATTTTACATGACGTAAATAGTTCATATATCTTGATTGTTGAACTTCCTCCATCTTAATGTTATTATGACGGATACAGATTATAGTCTCCGAAAGCTTATAATAGGTGCTGAAAATGTTGTCCATTATTTTCTAAGCATAACTTTACTCTACGTTTAATATTCTCGAAGACGGCTGCTAACTGTTGTGGGGTTATTGCATTAACGGCGTTCAATATGGCATTCTGTCCTCAACCGTATGCAAACGATTTGTATACACAACATTTTTAAGATGACCAAAGAGAAAACATTCGAGCGGAGTCAAGCAGGGAGATCGTGGTGCTCATCGATTTTTGCTTATTATTCTATCACCGAAAAATTGTGATAAATAGCCTAACGCTGTACGGGCGGTGTGGGCTGTTACGGAATCTTTCTGGAAATGCCCATTTTGAAACTCGTCGTCGCGTAGTTGTTCAATAAAAGGTCATAGAATTAATTGTGGATAGTTTTCGGCATTTATATTTTCATGAATTGGTCCAATCATTCGCCTTCTCGACATGGCAATCCAAACTCCAGTTTTAACTGGATATAATGGAGTTTCCATAAATACATGGAGATTATCAGTTGACCAGGTTCGGTAATTTTGTGAATTTATATAGCCGCTTAGATGAAACCATGCCTCGTCACTGTTAAATGTTATATCTAAAACATCATTGTTATTGATTCAGTTGGCAGCAATTATTGTAATACAGACATTGTGTACGTGTGCATTTTCAGTTTTTACAAGCCCCTGGCATGTCTCATACGAAACCCCTACAATTACAATTAATAAATAATCAACATTTAGTAATAAAAACAAATTTTACTCGATTTCTACTTTGAACAATCATCTTAATTATTATTATTATTATTATTTTATAAGCCTTCTTCGTCAAGTACAGGTATTCTGCCGGTATAAATATAAATTCGCAAGTTCGGGCAAGAACCATATGATTTCTTCTTGAAGTTGGCATTTTTAAAAATTTATAATGTTCGAACACTAAGTTTTTATTGGATTTGTCAAATTTTGACAAAACAACACTAAATTTTTTCGAATTTTCTCAATTTCATATTTAAAATTATTGTAAATTGTTAAACCTTCATCACTTAAAAGATTTAGAAATATTACTAGCTTTACCTCGTCTGTTTTCTTTTATTTACCATTTGCTATTAGGTATAATTTAAATTTTTGTTTCCAATTTTTTTCAATTACCAGCTATCTTACCTTTAAAACAATGTATGCTGTTAATGCATAAAGGCGTTAACTTAGCGAAGAAAGGGTTTTGATTAAATTTAATTAGTTACTTTTACAAATGTCTCATATCGACCGTGATATCCCATTTATTTAAACTAAGTACTTTTTATTAATACATAACAATTTTTTTTTGGTGACTTTTGCACATCTTCAAACGTGTATTCATTTTACGAGGGAATATTAATCTGGCTAAAAATGTAAAAAAAGTGTACTACGGGCAAAAGTTAAAAAAACACTAGTGATGCGTCCAATTTCGAAGGTCCTGTGTAACATTGTTTTTATGATAACGCCACACAAAAAGACATTACTATCTTAAAGAATTCCTAAGATAATAACAAAAGGGCAGCTGTTAAGTTTCATCGTTAATAATGAACTCCTATTCTTAGTATTTAGCATAGAATCACCTCCTGAAATATTGTAACGTACTTGGAAAACTCTCTCTGAACAGTGTGCTTCTTTTGAATAAGAAAATTGTATTTGAAGAGAAAATTAATTTTTCTGTTATTTCTGCACCAAGACAGTTCATTAAAAAGGAATGTATACGTTTGATTCAAGGAGCAACCGTATTCATTATCAAATTTGTTCTGATCATACATTCGTTTTTCGGTCTGGTACAACTCGGCACCGCCGATTTGGCGCCGCCGACTCGGCACCGCCAACTCGGCGCCGGCCACTTCGGCGCCAGTGCAACTCGGCGCCAGGGCATCTCGGCGCCGGCCATTTCGGCGCCAGCCAATTCGACGCCAGCTAACTTTAGTTAGTTAGTTTAATTGCATATTTACAAAATGTATGACTGTTGGTGTAGATTAGGTCACTTTTAATTGTTTTGAATCTTTTTACAATTTACTTAAATAAGAATGTATATATTTGTAATATTATAATCATAATTAAAGTACCTACGCCTTTTAATTGTTTTGAATCTTTTTTACAATTTACTTAAATAAGAATGTATATATTTGTAATATTATAATCATAATTAAAGTACCTACGTCTTTTAATTGTTTTGAATCCCTTTTACAAATTACTTAAATAATAATGTGTATATTTGTAATATTAAAATAATAATTAAAGTACGTCTTTATGAAAAGTTTTAATTATTTTTGCTATTGGCGCCGAGTTGCCCGGCGTCGAATTGGCTGGCGCCGAGTTGTCCGCGCGTCAAGTTGGCTTGGCGCCGAAATGGCTGGCGCCGAATGGGCGGCGCCGAAGTGGCGGCGCCTAATGGGCGGCGCTGAGTTGTCCCTTTCCGTTTGTTTTATACTATTGAACACAGCTTCACACTATTCATCATCCGTCATCCTTGACTACAAATTGGTGTCAAGTAAGGCAGCATAAAATGGTTTTGCATGACTAATGATCCTTAGTCTTTATTTCAAGGGCTATAGTATTCACTCTAAATTAATTCAAACAACCCTAATTACTACCTAATCAATATATCAGTGACACAGATCGGTGTAATACATTTTTACGCGTTATGTACTATTCCTGAAGAGTTTTTGACAAAAAACAAAACATTTTAAGGAAAAAACGACCCGAAATTTTGGTGAAAATTCATTTATAAGTAAGGGTACTTTGTAGAAGGCGCTAAAGCACATTTTGTGAATATATCTTAAAGAAAATTAAATTTTAGATAAGTTTCACTTATAAAAAATTTTACGTTTTTAATACGAAGCTAAATAGGCCTTACAAATTAATTTAAACATCTTGTATAAATAGTAATATCAACATGGAATCAAAAATTAACTTTTAATATAGTCCGGTCTTTCATATTTGACAAATGAAAATGAAACGGCAGTACGCGATCTATAATATATATATATATATATATATATATATATATATATATATATATATATACACACACAGGGTGGGCCAATAGTGCGTGGGTTTAAGATTGTGGGTTTATTAAGGAAAAACTAAAGTTTGTTGATTGGATGTGGTGGGGTATCCTTAAGGCTACAAACCTAAAATATTTTCACTTGAATTATAAAGTTTGTACAGGGTGAATTATATCAAACTTGCATTTTTTTAAATGGAACCCCCTGTATATTATTGCATATTTGGATTCCTTGGTCAATTCTAGTGCGACTTTATGTATTACACATTCTTCTTGTGTTTAGAGAAATTATTATGTCGATTTAGAAAATTTTATTCAGTAGTATCTTGATTTTTTCAAATGGAACGACCATTTTCATTTTTGTATTAAATGCGGAATTTCTTTAACTGTCTAACGATATAAATTTATCGGTATCTATCTTCGGTAGATTTCTTTTAATTTCACAATTTCTGATTAATTTGCCGTATTTTTCAATTTTCAGTTTGTATTATGGACAATAAACAGAACACATTATAAAACAATATTTATTAAGTAGAAAAACACCTAAACACAAAGAACAAAATTACGTGCTAAAATAAAAATAAAAATAATTTTTATCAATGTTAAAAAAAACCTTGTTTTAAGCAAATTTTAATCCATACCATACTTTCAAATCTAGGGATTATTAATACTAATAGTGTAACGTTGTCCGTAGAAAATTTTACTACTTTAAAATATAGTTTAGTGAACTGAAAAAAAAGGAGTTATTATTCTTCACCAATCTAGAAATAATTGGTTAATAGATTAACAATTAGGTACATTAGCGAATACAGTAATCATAAACCACCATTCTCGTCTCTCACCACATTATAAGTTACAAACTTGTCACCAATTCACAATTTCAAAAGAAATTAGTGAAGTTTATGATGTCTTTTCCGATGTTCTCTTACCAAAGTGAATGTTAAACTTAAATTTCACATTTCAAAACGTTAATGTATTATTATTTTATTTATATGTGTATACACCCCATTACAGTGAGTTGTCATCTACAATGGTTTATTGGTAGAATTTTTAATGTACTAGCCCAGGAATTATCTAATTCTAATCTTAATTACTATTCAACTTTTTACTAAATAACTATACGTATACAGGGTGTCCCAAACTGTTTTGACCACCCTCTAACTTCATAATGAATATTTGATATTTGAATGAAACAAAAACCAACTAATCTCTATCAATATATTTTACGGCAGGTATATATTTGTGTATACAGGGTAACCCAAAACCAAGTTACTTCAACAAACTTAATTTTTTCAAATGGATCACGTATTTTTTATTTCATTTTTGAATCCTGCTTCAAATTTTATGTATGTTGCGTGTATCATGTCCTACTCCTAAACTTATACCTCATAACTAATAAGATATTTGAGTGAAACAAAAAACGACTTCTAGAGTTACTCATTTTATTTTTTAAATCCGATCATTTTGTTTACAAATTAAAAATAATATGCATATTATAACATTCACTTTATAAAATGTTCTATTTGTAATCCTCCTGCTTGAACGTAATGCTCAAATCTTTCTCATAGATTTCTGGTACACGTTGCATGAATCATCTGAGGGGTAAGTTCGTGACACATAATTCTGATTTTTCGTTGTTAGTCATCTATGTTCTCAGGTTTAGATTCATAAACAATATCTTTCAAAGTTCCCCAGAGAAAATAATATAAAGGCGATGTCTTGGGAACGAGCTGACCATTTAATTTCTAATGCTAAATTTTCTATATAATTGTCATAAGCGTTTTGGAGGAAATGTGGAACAGCATACGTGTTATGAGCAGGAGCTCCATTTTGTGGCCAACACATAACTCATTCAGGGGAATATCTCATGCAAGTTCGGGAACACAATTTTCCAAAAAAAATTTAAGCACCTTTGTCCGATCAAAGTTTCTTGATAAAAATAAGGTCCTACTAACGTCCATTAAATAAACCATACCATATATTTACACCCTCCACTGTTTGAAAATTCGTTTCCTTTACTCAATGGGGATTTACGGATGACCAAACTATTACGTTTATTTAATACAGCATTTTTATGGAATCTGGCATTATCACTCCACAAAATTGTTGATAATAAATGTGGTTGGCCTTCGATTTTTAGAAGGATTTTTGAAATAAAGTCGAGACGGTTATCAGTATCTCCAGGTCTTAAATTCTGCGTCGAATGAACTTTGAATGAATGATATTCAAACTCTTTAAGAATTGCCCGAATAGAAGATTCAATTTTTCAAGTTCATGAGATAAATTTCGAAGAGAAACATGAGGATTAAAACTCATGTAAGCCAATACATTAATTACATTTTCTTCATTGTTCACCAATCTCGCGGTTGCCATTTGAAAAATGTCCTTGGCGTAAATTATTTTCAAGATTTCTAAACCTATTTTTGCTAGGGATTTGACAATTTAGGAAACGAACTCGATACAACTCTCTTGCTTGTCTATTTATATGGCACTTTCCATAAATAAGTAATTTGTTACGATTGCGGTATTCAACATTTTCTCGTATAAATCCAGAACGGATGGAGTTATCGCGTAGACCTTTTCACTAAAATTTAGGTATTTTAAGCCGGTAGCGGTCTGTCAAATAAATGGTACCGTTCTATTTAGTTTTTTCCAAAAAATCACAAACATGTGTAATCGCTACAGAGAACGCCCTTTAATCCATTTTTTTAAATTAAACCATCCAACAAAAAATGCCCTTCAAATGACTATAAATTGCTTTTTCAAACGAGACTAAGAATATTCGAATCCGTTGAGTGGTTCAGGAGTATTAAAATGTAAATATTGGAAAATTCATTGGCATCCCCTCCTTTACTGTGAGAGACACGGGAAAAATGTTGTAGCAAAATGATGCAGTATCACCCAAGCTCTCAAATGATATTTTCAAAGTTACAGCTCATCACCCAATTTTCCGAGATAGCATGAATTTTATGTTTCTTCGCAGTAGTTACGCCCCCTATCGACCGAGTTACGAACTTCAAAATAATTTTCATTCATACTTGTGTATATATATATATATATATATATATATATATATATATATATATATATATATATACATACTGTGCGATAAACAAAGAAAGGAGACGCCGCTCCTATGAAACATGTTAGTAACTATTTACCACGACATATGTGATAGTGCGCTCATACTAAATATAACTTCAAAAATTAACATTTGACGTTTAATGTTTACAAGTGCCCAAATGATTCGAAATTGCAAAGAACAAAAAGCAAATTGAAACATGATCTAAATTATTTTGCAAATTGTTACTAACAATTATCGGTAACACTACAATTATGTTATGTTTAGTATTGGTGTACTATCATATGTGTTGTGGCTATTCGTTCCTTAAAAAGAAATAACTATATACATTTGACGTTTATTAGTTTATTAGTAAATGGCCATGTTTCGTTGGAACGACCCCCACTTTCTTCCACTTATAAACGTTAAACGTCAAATGTATATAGTTATTTCTTTTTAAGGAACGAATAGACGTTCGCATGTAAATGATGTAATTACATTTATTCTATTTTAGAACTCTTGTTTATAATCAGTCAAATGCAGATATAAATTGACTTTTATGGCACAGATTAATCAAAAATTGCTAAGCAACGATTGCACTAAAACGTTAATGAAAATCATACATTACTATATTTATAAAAACTAAAAGTACACAGTATCCCTAATATAGCCAACTATCTATAGCACAGCTGTCACAAACTTGCCGGAAATACTAAATATTTTGTTTGAAAGTTTTAAAAACTAAAATAGAATAAAACATTGTATGTACCACGAGCATAACAATCGGTTATGGCTCCCGGGCTTTTAATATTACCTCGTACCATAATCTCCTAGTTATGCCCTAAATACATAAATTACTATTTTACATTACCGTATACTATACGAAGTATAGTGCGCGTATATATATATATATATATATATATATATATATATATATATATATATATATATATATATATATATATATATATATGTATATATATATATATAATACATTTTAAGATCTAGAATAAACAGAGGTTAAAATAGGAGATGTGCGTTTTTAATTGGTATGGTATCGATTGTTCAAGCATATTTGAAAAGAGTTGAACGGTTTCTGTAATCGCGGGTACGGGCGAGTTGTCGTGCCGGATTATACTGACATGGCGAAATTTTAAGAATGCTCTAAGCAGAACCTAGAATTTCACACTGAAATAGTTTTTTATGGAATTTTTTTAAAATCAAAAGCAAACGTTTAGTTTATAAATGACATAACATTTTTATTCTTTTTATTATTGATGATAATAGCTAAACATAATGCTTAGTAACTTTTTACGATCTATCGTTGAATCCATCAGTTTCACAATTTTTCTCAAAACAATAAGTTCGATCTCTGAAATCTGCTTTGTTGCACAGTTTTAGAAGATAGATGTGCACTGTTTACTTAAGCTTAGCGTTCGGATACAATGACTAAAGCAATTTTTTTTTCAGAGTCGTTGTCAACAATATCAAGCCACAATCACAAGACTGAATCAAGAAATATCATCATTAAGGCAACAACTAGATAAAGTAAATTCAGAACCCGGAATTCGTGAGGGAGTATTACAAGCTCACTCCGTTGCACTACACCGACAAGCCGAAGAATCAAGAAAACAATACGAACGTTGTTTGGACGATGTTGCTAATCAAGTTGTTAAGGCTCTTTTGGCACAAAAGGTAATGATTTCGAAAAATCTGGAACACTGGAACTGTGGCAGGATCTGTAACAATCAAAATACACTCACGTACCACACAAAATTAAAAAACACCGAACGCGTTTCGATAGCTACGCTATCATCATCAGCGGTCGACCGCTGATGATGATAGCGTAGCTATCGAAGCGCGTTCGGTGTTTTTTAATTTTGTGTGGCATGTGGGTGTATTTTGATTGTTATGATTTCGGTTCATTAATTTGACGTCCTGTTATCTTAAGCTTTTGATAGCAAAGTGTGTAATCTTCTAGGGTTTGCGTGAAGAAATTACTAATCTTCACAAGAGAATCCAAGATTTAGAATCTCAAAATAGAGTATTAACATCAATGTTAGTTCATCAATTAAGAGGAGATTCAATGTCCTTATCCGATTTAGATCTATCCACATCTAATCCTCTTGCATTAGAAGATTGTTGTAAGGAAAATGTTGAAGACAACACTTCAGCCGATGTTTCTCCAACTAATTTACTGAAAACTAGTCTAACTGTAAAACACTGTAATTCTTTTAATTCCGACGTTTTGGATAGTTCAAGTGAGAGTCAAACGGAAACCATTACAAATCTTAAAATTTTATCGAAAACAGAAAAACATCTTTCTGCTGATTCTAGGCTAATAGGTAGGGCTGATTATTTTTTTTTTAATTTATATTTTTATATTTCAATCTTTAGATAAACAATTGTCATTGGCAGATAAAAAAAGACATCAAATTTTAACAAAACTTTGGACGGAACTAAAAGGAACTGAAGTATCACCGAAAAGACTTTTAGAGGCTTTATCAGCTGTTGATTCCTCTCTGTGGATACCACCCCAACGGCCTGTATCACTAAATTTGCAACTTCCAATTCTACAAGCTGCCAAATATCGAAGGAGTAAACCTGTTATAGGTAAATATGTGAAGTAAATGTAAATGTTTTTCTCATATATTACCGACGTTTTCGGTACCAACTTATTAATGTCGTATAATTACCTCACTTTTTACAGCACAATCAAATTCGAAAAGTGAAGAAGAAACAACTGGAAACGAATCACCTGAAAGTGGAAATCGCGACGAAGGTTATTCTACGATGTCTTCTGATGTGCAAGCTGAAGTATCAAAAGCATCAGGAGACGCTGTAATTGCAAATCGAGGCCTAGAAGATCTAAAAGAAGCAACAGATGAGACTGAGGTTACTGAAACCCGCCTATTAGCTACTGATAATAATGATCCTGATATTTTATATATTCCTTTAAATCTTCTTGGGATTAATCCAAGGTAAGAGTATAAAAGCAATTTGCTAACGTATTCTTTATCTAAAAAATTTTAAGGAACAGTTATCCTCCTTCTAAAGATATTTTACCATTTCAACATATAATGAGAAGTTTTTCTGATTCTCATTTATGTATTAAAATAACAACAGCACCAAGTCCTTGCTACTCTTTGAGTTCACCAATATCCAGCAGCCCGAGTATTCTTTTATTAGATATTACCGAAAAGAAAATGAATCCATTAAGGCGGGTGAAAGCAGCCGCAAGTTTATTAGGTAAGTTTAAAAACTACAATCAATATTATAGTAGTACTGTAGTTATTTACTTAGCAAATGGGGCATTGGACTTCACAGATGATCAAACTAGTCCAAGTTCATGGTCAAGTGCAGCAGAAGAATGTTTGAAATGCACAACGTTGGATGCGGAATACATTCAGCAATGGCTAAGGTTAGATGAAACTAGATCTGCAATACAGCAACACCATCGTGATATGCTGGAACTGGAGTATGATCATACTGAACTAGAAGACTGGAGTTTAAGTTTATCTAATGATGATATCCGTAATGAGCAAAAGAAAATGGATGCTATGACACCGGGTCAACTTTCATTAGCAACATTACCAAGTATTCAAGAAAATAACACTCTTGAATTAGAGGAGGATTCTAATGAATGTCTTTGGAATAACTCAAGTTATATGATGGACCGAGAAGGTCATGAACTAGTTTCTTTATTAATGGATGCCAATGATTGCCAAGGAGAAAAACAGTGGCCTTATGCAGTTAATGATTCGTTAAATTTAAATAATTCACCTGATAATAGTTGGTCAAGTAATGGATCTGACTGCTGTCATTCTTACGAGCCAGAAACATATTCTAAACGATCATCAGCTGCATTAAGCGGATGCAGTGATGATACGGGGGAACTCCCTGCTATTGGAACTGATTTTACTAGAGATTTTTATAGGTAAGTTTTCAAATTTCGCGTATAATAGCTAACATTAAACAAACGTACTCAATGCAGCAGTGTATGTTAATGTGGGTATTTTTTAAATATGAGGTTCCACAAATTTAGTTTTTGTCCTTCGAGGAAATACTTAGACGGTTTTCCGAAGTAAAAAGGAGTATATATAAAAATTTTGGACCTATTTGATTTAAAATAACTAACATTAATAATTTTTTGCAATTTAATGGTTTTAACCAGCATAACAATGTTGCACTTTAGACGGACACTGTAATCTTTTTATCCAATTTGTTCCAACTTATGGTGCAAAAAAAGGTACTTACTTACAATGGTATAATAGAGAAATTTTAATGCTATCTGTACCAAATCTTCTACTTTACAGAGATTTAGAAAATCTCTTTTAGACCGTGATGCCTTCATTTACAAAGACCATCGACGCCGTATCAAATCTATGATCAAATTAACATACAATAAATATCTAATTGAAGTTCAAAACTCCATATGTGTTGATAGTAAAAAATGTGTGTTTGCCCTTCCACATGTTATTCATCCTTCTAATGTAAAGTTTGATTTAAAACTATAAATTGTATTAATAACATAATGATAGAAAAGGCTATAGATAAACTTCGGCTACCATGACGGCTGGCTTAGATCAAGTTTCGTGCTTCCTAATAAAAGATTGCAGTAGCTCATTTCTTCAACCGTTGAGGTATCTGTTCAATTTATCTTTAAAAACTGAAACATTCCCAGATACATGGAAAATGGCAAAAGTTGTACCTATACTAAAAAATGGAGATCCAGGAAATTTGGAGAATTACAGACCCATCTCTATACTTTCAAATTTTATGAGATAATATTACATAATGTCATTTATTCATCTTTCTCTCATTATATCTCGATTATCTAACCTGTTTTTGTTATAAAGATCAACCATAACTAATTTAGCTATCCTAACCCAATTCGTAGTTGAATTACTAGATAAGAACAAACAAGTCGATGTCGTTTATATGGACATAGCTAAACCTTTCGATCACATTAATTATTCTTTGTTGCTTCCTAAGCCCGATGGTTATGCGTTTAATTTTTCATTAATCAATCTTATTTTTGTTCACGTTTACAATGTGTTGCCTATAATGGGTTTATATCTGTGCCATATGTAGGTACCTCAGCTGTTCCTCAAGGTTCAAACTTATTGTTTATTCTGTATGTCAATGATATGTCTAAAATTATAGAAGTTGATTCTTTACTCTATGCAGACGATTTAAATATTTATAAATCGATTGGATCACAGAACAATTGTCACCAACTACAGGGCTATATAAATTATTTTGAACAATGGTGTATTAGTAATTATCTACCTTTAAATGTTACCAAATGTAAAATTCTATCATTTATCCGTAAACGTGAACACATCATATATGACTACAACATGGATTTGCGTTTTGTATCTCGTGTTACTTCATTCAAAGATTTAGGGGTTGCTTATGATAGCAAATTGTCTTTCTCAATTCACATTGAAAATATAGTTAATTTATCCCTGAAGATGTTATGATTCATAATAAAAACCTGCAGAAGTTTCTCTAGAGAGGATGTATTAAAAAACTTATATTTCTCGCTAGTGCGGTAACATTTGGAGTATACTTCTTTAATTTGGCTCCCAGTATCCAGTTCAAGGTACTGATAATAATATTCTTTTGGATAGATTCTCATTGATAGATTTAAATTCCCGAAAAATACTCAGTTCAATATTTCTTTATAAGTTGATCAACAATAGACTTGACTGCCCTGTTCTCCTGCAGTATTTATAGACCCCAGGAATAACACTAGACAAACCCCAATTTTTTACTTACGCACTACCAGAACAGTCTGCGAAGATCACCAATTTTTACTACGTGCCATAATACAAATTATATATTTTTTTAGTTATAGTCTTGTTTAATTTTTTCTTCAGTAAATAACTCATACATCTAATATTTTTGATGCTTTGTTTTTACTAAAACACCGTAACCGTAAACCAAAAAAATTACTTTTTGAGCATTAAGTGGTAAATCCATAAAATTTTGTTTTTGCCCATCTATCAAATAGTTTATCCGTTTTCCAATAAAATTAGTGAATAAATAAAGATTATGTACACTCAAACCCCAAACGATGATCAACACTGTGAAACTATAAAATTTGGCCCTTGCCCACCGAACAATTGTTTTGAATGTTGTACCAACGAAGTTGGGATATAAGTTGAGATTTCGCATAGTACTGGCCTCACAGTATGACCACTACAAAATTTGGTTCTTGTATACCAAGCAAATAGTTTTGACCATTTTCCCAATGACATTGGTGTATAAAGATTTTGAACATTACTGGTCCTAACAGATTACCAACATAGTAAATCCATAAAATGTTGTTCTTGCCCACCGAACGGTTTTCCCAATAAAATTAGCGAATAAAGAAAAATGTTATACATAGCAGACTCCAAACAATAACCAATACTGTGAAACTATAAAATATAGCCTTTACTTACACAGCAAATAGTTTTGTCCGTTTCAAATTGGGGTATAAGTAGAGATTTTGCACAGTACAAACATCGAAAGACCATTATAAAATTTGATTCTTGCACACCGAGAAATTATTTTGACCATTTTCCCAATGACATTGGTGTATACAGATATTGGACATTCCTCACCCTAAAAAATGACCAACATAATAAATCCATAACAATTTGTTCTTACCCACTGAACAAATAGTTTTGACCGTTTTACCAATCAAAGTAGTGTATAAGTAGAGGTTTTGCACTATACAGACTCCAAACGATGATCACTATAAAATTTGGTTCTTGCACACCAAGAAAATAATTTTGACCAGTTTACTGGCCTTAATAGATAACTAGCATAGTAAATCCATACAATTTTGTTCTTTTCTACCAAACAAATAGTTTTTAACGTTTTCCCAATGACATTGGTGCATAGATTCTGGACAATAGGTTACATGGTTTCAGAGCTGGTAACGTTATCGAACCATGGTTTCTAATTTATAACCTCTTAACATTACAACGAACTCCAATAATGAGTACATTCACAGCATACACTTGATAAAATCGAATGAAATATCTTAACAAAGTTACACTCCAATGGATTACCGATTGCAGCATAAGTTTAAGCCTGTCTACACAAAATTTAACTGCTCCGTCTTTTTCATCGGAATTCATTGCAGTATTTATGTGGAGAGAGAGAGAGAACAAGATTATACTGCTTATGCAACAAAGTTTTTGTTTTAGACCCGCTTCAAACATCTCAAATTTTTTTTTTTTTTATGATTGTGGACCTGAACAGGCTAAATAAGGCCTATCGTGCTAAAGCACTCAGGAACACTTAGGAAGATGGATAGAGGGATAATGAATTGCCAATAGATGCCTATGAACAGCTACCTTAAATTTTCTCATATCATAAGTGAGAGGAAAACAGGAACTAGGGAGATCATTCCAGAGTTTAGAAGCCGTGTAGAAAAATGTGGATTGCGCCCGTTTGGTACGACAAGTGGAGATTTGTACTGCATACTGATGATGTGAATGAGCGAACCGAGTGTTTCTCGCAAAGATAGCCGGAGATGGTATCAAAGAATGTAATTCACCAGCACAATAGCCGTTGTAATAACGATAATACAAAGAAAGAACTGAAACCATCCTTCTATGCTTAAGGGATTGTATGTGAGAAGTTAAGGACGGGTCATTTATAAGCCTAATCGCTCTCTTTTGGATACGATCAACGATATCGAGAGCGTACTGGGAGCACTAACCCAAAGGTGAGAATTATATTCCAGATGAGGCTGAATTTGGGCCTCATACAGCAGAAGGAGTTGTCGAGTGGTAAAGTACTGCTTAGATCTGTACAAAAGCCTATTTTACGAGCAGCTGTTTTGGTAGCTAACAGAAGATGGTCAACCCATGAGAGATTTGAAGATACAGTCATACCCAACAGAGTAATAGAGTCTGAAAACTTAAGAACTGAGCCATTCATACTTACAACAGGAAATGATCGACCTTTTTTGAGGGACATAAGGCAACACTGAGGTTTGTTAGCATTAAATTTAACTAGATTATTGCTTCCCCATTCGAGAATACGTTGAATGTCTTTGTTGATTGAATTTGCCATTTCAGCTTTAATTTCTTGATTTGACATAGAAGGTGGATTATCACTATGAGTAGACTGAGATGAACTACAGTGAAGAGTGCTATCGTCAGCAAAGCAATGGATGGGGTTAGTTGTTGAAGAAATAAGGTCGTTTAAGTACAGCAGAAAAAGTGTAGGCGCTATAACGGATCCCTGTGGTACGCCCGCGTTAATGCTAACTTCTTTTGAAAAAGGCCATCAACTACGACACGTATTCGTCTTTTATCTAGGAAACTAGAAACCCAGTTGATGAGCGTATCATTTAACCCAAACGAGGTGAGTTTGGCAAGTAACACTTATGCCAAACTTGGTCAAATGCCTTTGAGGTATCTAAAGCGACTACAACTGTTTCACCGAACTGCTCTACTGTATTGTTCCAAACTTGGGTCACATATGAAAGAAGATCGCCTGTTGAACGACTTTGCCTAAACCCATATTGGTGGTCACTAAGAGTTTGTTAGTTTCAAGGAACGTGAGCAGTTGCTGATTGATGGCTTTTTCCATGATTTTAGACAAAATGGAAGTGATGGCAATTGGTCTGTAATTTGAGGATCGGTCTTATCACCTTTTTGGGAATAGGTTGAACATTTGCTAACTTCCATGATGAAGGAATTCCCCAGAAGATATAGAGATCGTATACAGCTTAGATAGGACTGGTACTAGTTCGGGGAACATTTCTTTAAGACAATAGCTGGGATACCGTCTGGGCCAGTCGCCTTATTGAGATCAAGCCTACTGATGATCGATTCCAAGAGCTTGTACCGAAAATGAATTGGTTTCATAACGTATGAAGAAGAGTTGACTAGGGGCACATCTTTTCCAGAATCATTGAGACACGAGTTTGATGCAAACAAATCCACAAAAACGTTGGCTTTGTCTACAGAATCAGCAACTACCGATCCGTCAATAGATGTCAGGGGGGGAAATGAAGATGTTCGAAAGTTTTTACTAATGGCTTTTGCTAAAGACCAAAATTTACGACTGCCTAAAGGAGATGTAGCTAGTTCATTGCATTTTCGTTGTTCGAACAACTTTTTAGTTTTAGTGATGACACTTTTGCAGATATTTCTAGCACCAACGTATTCTACATGACTGTCAACCGATTTATTAGATTTCCATTTAATGTAACATTTATTTTTAAAGATATTGCATCAGAACAAGCCTTATTGAACCAGGGTTGGGAACGTGAATGACTTACACGGTACTGTTTTTCGGAATGTATAACCCCATTCCCATGAGGATGACTTCAGATACTGAAAGAGTGATGTCCGAAGAAGAGGACGACTTAAAACAATATTCACGCCATGGAAAGCTTGCAAAGAAATCCCGTAAATCACTCCATCGAGCTGACTTAAAACACCACAAGGTTCTATCGGTTTTGCGAACAACAGTGGACTTAGGTACAGTAGAAATGATTTCTATTAGACAGTGGTAGAAAAGACCTAAAGGAGAAAGAACGGAAGTTTTCTAAACATGAGGGTTTGATGTAAGAAAGAGATCTAGAAGATGTGGAGTATGGTTAGGGTTATCAGGGATTCGTGTGGGTTCAGAAATCATTTGTGTGAGATCACATGAAATAGCAAATGTTTCTGCACTATGACCAGCGGGATTTGTTGTAGATGAAAACTGAAGACAATTAGACTTATGAAAATTGAAATCGCCTACAATTGAGATATCGCAAGACGGAAACTGAGACAGGAGATAGTCAACTTTCATACTAAGGTAATCGAAGAAATCTTGAAAGTTGCTGTCATTAGGAGACCTATAAATGCAACAGTAGAATTTCCCAAAATTAGGACCAGAATGTTTAAACCAAATTACGTAAAATTTTTATTTTCTAAGGAAGAAACCCTCTTGCAAGCAATTCTGTCCTTGATGTACGCACTTACGCCTCCTTTATATCGAAAGTTAGAGTGAAGACGGTATTGAGGAAATTGCAAGTCAGGTGACTCGGAGCTTTCAGAGGAGACTTGTGTTTCAGATAGAAACAATATATCAGGTTGTAATTGTTCAAGATGTTGGTGAATAGCATTAAGATTAGACCTGATACCGCGGATGTTGCAGTAGTGAATCAGAAAGTTGATACTTTCGATGACCGAGGTCGCTTGGGCCCTGCCCTCCCGGACATCCGAGTGGGGCAGGATTTTACGTCCGGAATTTATAACCCTAGAAACCACAGCCATCTTATTTTTAATTTGGGACTTTTAATCCGATAGGAAGACAGTGAGGGCGAGAAGGAAGAATAAGGATGAGAATAGATTAAGGATGATGGAAAAGGTAACCGGCAGCCCTTACCGAGCTCAGAAAATCGGAGACCCAATATTAAGGAGCCCATGATAAGGGTGGTGGTACCTCCCGGCTGGCATGGAGTATACATGCCTACCACCTATTAAAATTATGAGGATTGATAAGTTTGTGTTACCAACCTTTAGTATGGTATGCATTTTTAAAATATTTCCTTAGTTCTCAAAATTTATTATCTATGGGCGTTTCTTTATAAAAATTCCCTGGCATTTCCAGGCACAGAAAATTCCCTGACTTTTCTTTTCAGGATTTCATTACTTTTGAGCATGTTTGACAAGTTAATGTTAACAACGTTGTAAAATATTTTTTTGAACGTTTTGTTTAATTGAAATATTGATTTTGAGTTGTATTGCTTACAATGGTGTAAATCAATACATTTTTTCAGACTTAAGCGTAAGAGTAGAAACGGCACAGCATCCACTCATCTGATGTCACAAATGTGTTTTAATTGCTTTTTTTTAATGACATTTTGGGATTTTCCCAACGCCAGTTTTTCCAAACTGTTTTACATAACCTCCGAAGATATCAATCATCAGTCTGTCATTTACGTAATACATTTGAGGGCGAACGGAATTTGTAGTTTTGTAACTAAAAATACTCTTGAAACTATTAGTGGCATCGAAAAGACCGACGACTCCTATTTGACCTTTGAAAAACTGATTACTTTGAACTTGAATTGGTATTAAAAACCTAATGACTTTTGTATGTATTTAACATTACGTCTTGAGTAATATTGACTTCATATGTCAAGATAGTGATATTTTGTGAATGTGTTTATCTCTAAAAAGAGTATCTCTTGAATCATATGTCAAGGTAGTGATATTTTGAGAATGTGTTTATCTCTAAAAAGAGTATCTCTTGAAATCAAACTTTATGACGTTTATACAGTAGTAATCTTTTTGTGGTAGGAGTTTCTCATACAAAATCAAATAATTGCATATATTACCTTCCTTATTTATATTAGAAAACAAAACTTTAATTATATTATTTTTTTAGAATCAAAAGCTGCACCGTAATGCCCTTAAATTTAAAATTAGTAAAACCTTATTCATTTTTAAAATGAATAAATACATTTCAAAGATGTGGGATTATAATAGCTTTGTCATAAATTTTTGTATGGGATTTGTCACACTTTTACCTGTTTTTATACAATTGATTAAGCTTTTGTAATTAAAAATTATTATTAATTTTATTGAATACATAAATAAAATTTTACCCAGAACGTTATATGCCATCTAAGGACACTGTTGACAACTACAACGCATTTTGAAGTTACTAAGGCGTTTGAAAAGATTTGCATATGTAACAATGAGCTTTCTGACGAAGAAAATATAATTTGATATGCTAGAATAGTTGCTCAAATAGAAACATAAGATTAAGGCAAATTAAAGAGACTTTGGGGATGCACTGATGCTTACAAATATTAAAAAAGATTACAAAATTTAAATCGTTTAAGTATTACAAACATCGACAAATATTTGGAGAGGATAAATGTCATAGAATGGAATTTTGTGAAGCTTGTGTAATAAAGATAAAACATGCTCTTATTGACAAACATCAATGGTTGGGCTAGCATTTTAGATCATGGCTTAATTGGTCCTTTCTTTATTGAAGGCCCTCTGCACTTACACCAAGCAATAGTATAGATAGCTCTTGAATAGTTACAAAAAGATAATTTCGTATGGTTTTGAATCAATGGTTTCCACACAGTTACAGTCCAATAACGTGTAGGTTTATACAGGTTTCATTATTACTGTTTCTTATTATTCAAGATTTTTGTTTAACCCTAGACATTTGTCGCTGTACCTATCACTAAGACGCTGTAATATCATTCTTACAAAAGACTTTACTGAGTGATGTGACTATGTTGCTTAGATTCAAATGTGTTGTTTGAATACTCTGTTGTACTGTAACGCGATACGGCTAGTCAAGAATTAAATCTGGCATATTATTAGTTTCTTTTTAACCTAACAATTTAAAACCTAATAGCGAGTGTATCATATCTGAGTTGAACTCTAGGAAAAAAACAGATGTCTTGGGAAATTACATAACTTGAAATTGTGACATCAAGAAGGCTTTTAGCCTTTGGAACCCTGGAAAAACATCAGTAAACTTTGTATATTACGTAAGCGACCTTAGGATAGCCGGTGATGTATGTATGTTGACTTTGGAATTATCGATCTTGAGAAAAACTACTGACATTAGGAGATTACGTAAATGGTCTTAAGAAAAACTGATAACTGCTACGTAGGCCATCCTGAGAAAGATTCATAACTCGCACTTCGGGAATTTCTTTGTGTAGTATTTGGATCAATTTCATTTTCAATTAGTAATGATAAATAACATACAATCTTAGTAAAATACTTGCCTATAATTTATTAATTCAAATATATTTTTTTAATAATAAAATATAGGAGAAAGAAGGAGATAAAGTTTCTAAAGTATTGTGAGTTACATAAATAGTTATTTATGGAACAAATGCAAAAAGTGAGCGTTTATTTCACGCGACGTACAGTACTGGGAAATAAAAAATATTTTATACTGTAATTTTTGATTGGTTGATTATCATTGTTAGCATACTTGCAGGATAGTAGGTTTATTTGCCAGTACACTGATCTCTTAGCGTAAAAAACTATAGTTTTGCATCTGTGTTGGTGTTTTTGATCTGTGACTCCGATGATGACTCAGATTAATAACCGCCTAGGCAGATGCACAACGGCATAGTTTTTTTAATGTATTAAGAACACATTCGAAAAGCAGATATTACTTAAGCTCCTGAGGCCAACAATATCCACACAATAATGATTGTTTATGTATCTTTTGCATAAGTTAACTGCTTTTGTACAAGTCAAAGTTACAATTTTTTCATTTTCAGTTATTAGCAACATATAGTTATTATTAAAATTGTTCATATACTCCTTTCTCCTCTGACCGAAGCGCGCGGTGCGTCAAAAGCTTTCAAAACAAAAAGTACTGGGTGGATTTGCACGTTGTTTCTTTTATTGGACTCAACATAAACTATAGATACAACTTTTTGACAAAAAATTTCAAACAGTAAGTACTTCAAAATGTAATATATCCTATAAAACTGCTTCATTGTCATACTAATTATTATATTATGCATAAATACTATTTGAATAGGTGTCCAGTCTAGTGCTGCTTCTATGGTCTATGACATCCAGTTGTCTGTAATTTCGAGCAATGAAAAAAACGACGAAAATAGAATGCGGTTGGTGTTTTTGAAATACGAAATACTACCAATATATACAAGGTGTCCGGAAATTATGCGCAAAAATTTCGGGGGGGGGGTGGGGGTGGGTATTCTACTCGATAAATTAATGTCTCAAGTTTCTATAACGTTTTTTTTGAAAACTCAAAAATAGCGGAATAATAAGGCCTCAACATTGGACTTTTATGTTTTATTTTTTTAATAATTATTTTGTTACTGGATCGATTCTCTTTAAATTTGAGATACACATTTTTAATATTTTATTACGTTATTGTACCAAATTTGATGCAAATATGGTCCATATCTTTTTTAAAAGAGAAACAAGTATTCTTTAAAAAATGTTCCCTTGTTGCATGACGATAAAGTGAACCTTTTTCGAAAAAAAACGTCTTTGAAAGTTCCATCAAGAAAGGTGTGATAAATTTATTATTACATTTACAAAGCGTGCCATGTAGAAAGTAACAAATGTTTAATTCACTGTCGACAACAGTAACAGTTTGTTAATTTTTAAAATAAAATGAACAATAATAATTATTGTAATGGAGAACTACGTGACCTACAAGTTTATTATGGATTAGCAGGCGGCAATGCACTTAGAACAAGACGTTCAATAGCGAGGCATTTCCGAATAGATGGATACTACAATCGCGCATGTTTAGTACTGTTCGCCAGAGACTTGAGGAGTATTGATCCTTTAAAACTTTACGTTTTGATTCAGGACGAAGAACTCGAACTCCAGAAACAGAAGTGCGTATTCAAAATTCTATCGAGAACAATTCAAACATTAGTGTAAAAACAATTGCTACTCAGGAAGGTATTCCCAAAAGCTCAGTACATGAAATTTTATGAGAGCAACAGCTTTATCCTTATCACTATCAAAAGGTACAAGCTCTTACTCCCGAAGACTCTTTGACTCGTTTGAACCTATGCAATACGATTAGAAACCTCCATAATAGCTATTCATGTATTCTTTTCACCTATGAAGCTGGATTTGGGCATGACGGATTAATTAATATTCATAATGAGCAATACTGGTGTGAATAAAATCCTCATTTAGTGATTGAATGTGGTTTCCAAAATAAAAAAATTCTCAGTGAATGTGTGGGCTGGCATTGTAGGTGACCATTTAATTGGGCCACATTTTTTCACCAAGACCTAATGGTAGAGTTTACTTAGATTGTTTAAGAAACCAGGTGTTCATTCTATTAGATGATGTACCTCTGCAAGTGAGACATGCGATTTTTAAATGAATCTTTTCCTGCGTGGTGCATAGGACACGATGGATTTGTGCAGTGGGCTCCCTGATCACCTGACTTAAATCCAATGATTTTTTTTTGGGTTTACTTAAAATTCCTTGTGTATAAGACTCCTGTGCAGGATGTTGAAAAATTGAGGAACAAAATTATAACTACTTTTGATGAAATTAGACAAAAGGAAAGAATTTTTTCTAGAGTTTGTCAAAACTATTTAAGAAGGACTAATTTATGCATTGAAATGGGAGGGCACCACTTTGAAAGCTTATTATAAAATATGCAATTTAACAACAACAGTTGTAAATTTCCGAAACAACTCGTGCGTTTTATCCATGGCACGTCTTGCTAAATGTATTTATCCATGGCATGTTTTGTAAATGTAATAATAAACTTATGACACCTTTCCTGACGGAATTTTTTTTTCGAGAACGGTTCATTTTATTGCCATGCAACAAGGAAACCTTTTTTAAAGAATTTGTTGTTTCTCTTTAAATTAATGCAAAGAAAATTCCAAGAGAAACGATCCAGTAACAAAATAATTATTAAATAAAATTTAAAAAGACAAGTTTTGAGGTCTTATTACTCCGTTTCCGAAAAAACGTTATAGGAACTTGTGGCATTAATTTATTGAGTAGAATAACCCCCCGAAGTTTTTGCGCATTATTCTGGACACCCTGTATATACACTTGATGTTGACAGTGAGAAATTTTAAATGTCACTTTACAAACACAAATGCCAAACAAAAAATTTAGAGTTTTAATGCCCAAATTGGGTCGTTTGAATTGCTTATCTCCTCCATCTATTGTTTCTTTTTTGTTGGCTTTTTGATTGAAGGTTTGTAGATTAGGATAAACCTACCCTATTATACATTTTTGCAATAACTAACACTTAATTGTTTAAATCTAAATTATAGTATAACTTTTCTTTTATTTTCAGATTGGTTAAATTTGAAAGTACAAAAAGCTTAGCGTCTACGTCTTCCAGAAGTTTAGGAGGTGCTTTATCAGAAAGTGGTGATAGAGAGGTGGCTTTACAGAATGTATTAACATTTATTGCGGAACAACAAAAATATGTACATTCTCGTGATGGTAAGGAATCAAGGCCATGTTCGGTGGGCGATATTGGAAAGGAAATTGGTATAGAAACCCCACTTCAACATATCCAAGAAATGAAAAATAGTGAAACTACCACTAAAATTTCTAAAAATGAAAATTACGTAACTCTTAAACAACTTGCAACCGAATATTCATTAAATGAACAAAATTCAATAAAAGATTTATCCGGAAATGTAAATATTCAATCCGTAAATTTAGAATCCTATCGAAATATTTCATATGCTGAAGAAGTTTGTTTAGTTACTCCTTTAGATGTTGAAAGTGAAAATTGTTCAAATATTAGTGAGCACCCTGTTGATATTTGCAGTAGCATAAGTGTAGAATTAAGTGCGACGGATTTTAATAATACAGTTTTAGATTTAAAATTAAATGATATTGGTGATAATAGCGATATTTTGAATTCTAGTGACTTAATTAAATCTGGTGATACAATTTATAGTGACAATTCTATTCAAAATAATATGAGTGAGTCTATGACTTCAAGTATTAGCACACCAGATACAGTTGTTTCAAAAATACCACGATTTAAACATACACCGTCTAAAATTCCCGTTAGCCCTAGTAAAAATGTAAAAAATAATCAAAATAATAGTAACGCACACGAATCAAAATTGCCAAAGAGTAAACTACAGTACAAAAATTCCAAAATTTCAAGACCAATTGGAGCTCTGAAGCAAAAAGCTGTTCAAATGCAGAATTCTCAACCGCAACCTGTGATTACCTCCGAAAGACTTCCTCAGTATTCTTCAGGAGTTATAAGTACAATTATTGATGGACCTCCTCATCGAGCAGTCAGTTTTCATGAGAGAGCTACATCAAAGGATGTTATAGATGAACTTAACCGTATGATTCAGAAAGGGGATGATGTTATTATCAATCAAGAGAAAGGCGATGAAAACCAAAGTACAAAGTTAGATGAGGCCTGTAGACCAACTGGATGGATACATGTAGAAAAGGATATTGATCTCACCGATCCTAAGGTATGTATGAATTATAATTTTTGTGTTATTTACACAAAATCTCACTACCTTTCTATTTAACATAAAGGCTTATTTATGCTGGAAACAGTTTAGGTATTTCTTACCAAAATTCATTTGGAAATGTAGAATGATTAGGTATATATGTGTTATTTTTCATATTATCCTGACATTCTCTAAAATGATAATAGTTAGAGTTGATTAAATATGCAAACGGCTTTCTAAAAAATGTGAATTTAGTAGTTTTTTAATTCTTAGTTGCATTATTATTGTAAATGTATTGGGTCTCTTTTTTGACAATATTTATTAACCCACGTCATCCTGTGCTACTGAATAATAAAAATTACAACAAAATTAATTAAACATATGTAGGTAGCGTAAACGGTCCACTGGTAAAATATGAGTAAAGACATTCTTTTTTTTATTTTAATTATCCATATTTCTAATTTATTGCATATATAATATATTTTAAACCAAGCATAAAAGATTTTCATTGCAAAATAAACAGTATTAATTTTTGAATTTGTAAAATGTTTTTATTTGAAATTCTAACTTCTCAGTAGGATATAATTTTTTGAGACTGGTAGGAAAACCAGATAGTTACCAATTTCTGATAAAGAATGCAGTGCATCTGAAAACTTGAACCACTTATATGTTTCAATGTACTGAGACGCCTTAGTTTGATTCCCCAGTTGGTAAATATCTGTTTCTTCTCAGTCTCTCCAGTTAAAACCTGGCCCAGAGCCCTAACCTAACCTTACTGTAAGGATAGTACTTTACTTTTAATTTGTTTTACTTTTTTTCACCTGGGGATTTAAAACCCCAAGAAAGAGATGGGTGAATGAGGTATACTGATGCTACTTCATTTGCTCACTGAGGGGTGTTCCCATACTCCAACCTGCCATAACTCAGGTTATTGTAGCATTTTATTTCAGGACCTAGTATGCTATTTTCTTAATACTTTTTTATAGAAGCAGTACACAGCTTCTGTGTTTATTAATAATGAAATATAAAATTATAAAAACATAAGGGAGGTTGGGGTGGATGTTTTTATAATTTTATATTTTATTTTTACGAGCATATATTTGTTATTAGTTATTTACATTTATTATAAATTGGGAAATATTGACATAAAAGACCGCGTCGATTATTTATTTTTTTATTTTTTCAGCCAATTTTAGTTATTTTTTTTATAATCTTATTTTTTTGTTAATAAAAAGCTGTTACAAGCCCTGCCGACTGTATCATAATGCACTTCGTCAATATCGGTGGGTTGTTGATGTTTTGTGGATTTGGGACCACTTTCCAACAGACAAAGCTATATAAGATTTAAAATCAATTTGGGACATTTTAATTTCATTGACAATATTGTATAGCTTCCAAGCATTTACTACTGTGCTGTTGACTGAGTTACAAAATGTCTGCCACCACCATTTTTTACCTAACACTTTAGACCTGTAATTGGCAATGCCATTGTCATGAAGGTTCACTCCACCTATATATATATATATATATATATATATATATATATATATATATATATATATATATATATATATATATATATATATATTTATTGTACTAAGAAATAACATTTGGTTGCGGAATTATAATTTCTTTCTTTTCCTTTCTACTTTATAAGACGAAATATAGTTATGGAAGAATATTCAATGCTAGACTGGATTTTTATTACTTCAAGCAAATTTGCTTGAAGTAATAAAAATCCAGCATTGCCAATTACACGTCTAAAGTGTTAGGTAAAAATGGTGGTGGCAGATATTTTGTAACTTGAATTAAGACCACTTGACCTCCAAGTACAAAAGGTGCACTCTACCGATAGAAGGAGTGCAGAGGCATCCTCCCCATTCATTTCGTTTTAATTAAGTACGTGTTCCAAGTTGATTCTCTGACTATATTATCGAAGATATTTGTAGATCGCAGATTTATTATCAATGCACTCACGACATTTGTTTAAAACCCAATTATTTGCTTATCTAAGAAATTGTTTATGATTTCGCAGTTTAAGGTTAAGCTTGATTCAGATGTTTGACCTTTCAATGTTGATCAGCCCAGACATTATTTTTAAGAGTTTCTCATTAAAAAAAAATAAATAGGTCAGGGATCGGGTGGCCATAGGGACAGAAATGTTTGCTAACCATGAGTTTCGAAAATTACATTCAAATGATCTTTCTTTAGTACTATTTTATGCAGTGACATGCAATCATGTTGATGCCACTGTAGCATACTACATGTTTCTATACTTAAATAATCTAGCATATGCTCAAACGTGTGCAGCAAGAAACTCAGATAACAATCTTTTTCATCAAAAATATATAAAAGTTGAAACCAAACTTTGTAAATCGTTCCAGATTTTTTTGATTGGAATCGGCCATACATATATTTCTGAATTATGTGCATAATTTAACAGGCCTAGTTTCATCTCCTCCGTGTACAGTTCGACCTTTGTGTTTAATTGTTTGTGTATGTATTTAATTTTATGTTTAAAAGTAAAAAAGTAAATCACTGTGGCTTTGCAATACTTTGTAATTACCAGTATCTTTCTATTTTATATACAGCTTAGTTATTTCAAAAGTGTAAAATTTACATGAGCTATAAAAAAAAATAATTATGTGATCAAATAGGAGACCATTAGGTACAATATATTAGGTGCAATATCTCTATTTACAATTTTTGTGTTGCACCAATAATAATGGAGCTAGGGGAACTGAAAATAAACTTGTTTTAAAAGCCTAATCAGCAAGGAATGTTTTCAAAAAAACTGAAAACGGCATTGAATTAAGCTTAAAAACCTGCATATCTTTCCATATTTAAGCAACTCTCCAAGTATTATAATTTAGTTTTCGAGATGAAAAGCTCTTATACAATATATGGTATTCTTAGTAGTAATTTTTATTTTCCTTTAATTTACATATTGTTGAAATGGTTGTAGGGTAATTTTACGTCAATTCAATAGAAAAAAAATTGAAAATGTAACCCACAGACTCGGATTTTCGTAAAATTTGGTACACAGGTTCTCTTATGTGAAAAAATAACTCATCTAAACTTTTAGGTCTCTATTTTAATTAGTTTTTTTTTAATAGGCTATTTAAATTTGTAGCTTTTAGCTTGAAAACACCGTCTTACCAAAATTGTAAAGAATACAATGTTTACTTCTTTATTTTCTGTAGACGTTATTTATAACAATACAAAACTGAAATTATCACATTTTATAGGAAATTTCCTGGAGAATCCAAATAAATAATCAAATTTAATCTCAGTGTATTTGACCTGTTAAACTTGAAAAATTGATAATGAATAGCAAAAAAAGATTCTTTCAGAAATAATGCAATAACTCCAGTAGTGGGCGAGTTACAGTATTCTGGTTGGCACTATTGGAAAAATACGAAAATTTACATCCGGAATATGTTACAATATCAGTGGGGTTTTGCCTTTGATGTTGATTAAAAATGCATACAAAAAAAATCTAATACAGCATTTACACAATAGATGGCTCCAGTGAGAGCTTTGATAAAACAAAGAATGTGTTTCTTTTTCGAACTTATGTTTGCAAATGTTATATGATTAACTTGATTGCTTTTTTTTAAATTCTACGCAAAACGTAAAATTAAAAAAATAAAATCCTGTCCAAGCTAAAGTATCTCGGGTAATACTCGATTCTAATAAAGAGGATTTACAAGATTCCAGTGATACAAGTGATTATGCTAAAGAGATGGAAATTATCAAGCAGAAAGCGACGGATTTAAATGCGCTGGTTGATCTTATGATGACAAAAATACCAACAGTTAATAGAAGAAGAAAAATGCAGATATTAACAATGGCTCCAAAATCATGGTCACGAGAATACATTAAAATCACATTTAATGTTTCTGATTATATGGTGAGAGAAGCTCGAAGTATTGTTAGACAAAAAGTAACATGTGAATTGCCAGAGCCTCGCAAAGCAAGGAAACTATCTGATTCGACATTAGAGTTAGTGAGTAATTTTTATCAAGATGCTGAATACTCACGGATAATGCCTAGAAAAAGTGATTGTGTTAGTATCAGGAAAAATGTTTATCAACAAAAACGTCTCATCGTGAGCAATTTGGATGAACTGTATGCTGCATTCAAAGAAACACAACCTGATATAAAAATAGAACTTTCTTAATTTTGTTCTCATTGCGCACAACTTGTAACAATGTGATTTCCTGTTGATGAATTTTTGGAATTGGTGATGAATAAGCTTCAAAAATTAATACCCCATTCCTACATTTCCAAAGTCCAAGCAAAATATTTGAAAGAGCATTTGTCACATGACACAGATCTTGTACTGATGGATTTTGCAAAAAAATTATACTTTGGTCATGCAGGACGAAATACACAGCTGTCATTGATCTCATTCGTCAGCGACTGTACACCCAGTTGTGGTATATTACAAGCCTGCTGATGAATTTTCAGTTTGCTTCATTGCAGATGATTTAGAGCATGATGTGCCACTGGTGTATAAAATACAGAAGTGAACTATTGCTATTATAAAAGAAGGATGTAAAACGGTAACTGAAATAGAGTATTTTAGTGATGGCTGTGCAGCACAGTATAAGAACTGTAAGAATACCTTAAATCTGTGTCATCATGAAAGTGACTTTGGTTTTACTGCTTTTTGTTTTTTTTACGCCACAAGCCATGGTAAATCTCCTTGCGTTGGCATATGTGGAGCAGTAAAAAGAATGACTGCGAAGACCCTATAGCAATCAAATTTTGTCAGCAGCACAAATGTGAGTTCTGTTCTAAACAGATTAAAAAAATTACTTTTGGCTTCATCAGTAAGTCTAAAATAATGGTTGTACGTAAAGCATTAAGCACTCGCTTTGAACAAGGCAAAACCAATTGCAGGAACACAAAGCTTCCATTATTTTTTCACAAAACGAATTAGTGCTGACGAGGCTATATCTCTCACATTTCATTTTCATTCAACACCCTATAATATATCTGATAAACTAACAATCATGTATTAAAATACTTATCTTTTTTGGGTTTTTAATGGTGTATTTGTATATTAATGTAATACAATCTAAACGTTTCGATAATACTTATCTTTGTCAGTAGGAATATCTAATGGTGAAAGTTTATATTTTCATATAACAATCAAGTGTTTCGTTTGCTGTATTTATGACTTTAAATGGTATGTCGGGCAGACCGAGGAAATTGATCAAAATGAAGGAGATGTCAGAATAACATTTATGCATTCAAATGGTCCATCAAGATCATTCCTCTGGCACACCAGAACTGATGAATGCTGGCTGCCTTTTTCACATGTTTTATGTGTTATTGACATGTCGACAACACAATCAGGCAGACAGTATCTATTAACATCAGAATGTCAACAAGAGATTGCAAGACGTTAGCAGTGAAAGACTAAAACCAAACAAATAAACCCTAAATACTGGCAAGATGAACAAAATAGAGATATCTTGGTATTTATGGCATAGATTTATAAATTCTTTGGTCTAAGTACCAAGTAATTCCTTTGTTTTATAATAAAACATTTCTGTGTTTTAAGAGTAAACATTTTACATGAACTCTTAGCGATGGCGGCAGTCGTTTGGCGAAATTTAGAAAATGTGCTAAGGGCACCCGATTTTTTAGAAACCCCAGCTTAATAATGTATTTAAATATTACTACAAATTAAAGAGAGAATATAATCTAGTTGAGTCTAAGTTCAATAATGACCAAAGGGACATACAGTTTAAGATTGAATCGACTGGAACTAGCTCCTTCGATAGCTCAGATGGTAAGAGCCCTACTCTAGATAAGTAGTGATTGTGGATTAAAGTCCCACTCGAGGTAATCTTTTACTGTGTGTACTTTTATTTTAAAACAATGGACTTCAACAGGCTTTTGATCACTTATGAAACATTAACTTCGTGATTCATGATCAATGTTTGTTCCACTCTGTATTTTCTGTTCTAAGCAAAACCCCACTGATATTTTAACATATTCCAGATGTCAATCTTCTTATCTTTCGAATGGTGCCAACCAGAATACTATAACTCGCCCGATACTGGAGTTATTGCCTTACTTCTGAAAGCATCTTTTTTTGCTATTCATTATCGATTTTTCAAGTTTAACAGGTCAAATACACTGAGATTAAATTTGATTATTTATTTGGATTCTCCAGGAAATTTCCTATAAAATGTGATAATTTCAGTTTTGTATTGTTATAAATAACGTCTACAGAAAATAAAGAAGTAAACATTGTATTCTTTACAATTTTGGTAAGACGGTGTTTTCAAGCTAAAAATTCAAATTTAAATAGCCTATTAAAAAAAAACTATTAAAGATAGGGACCTAAAATTCTAGATGAGTTATTTTTTCACATAAGAGGAGCTGTGTACTAAATTTTATGAAAATCCGAGTCAGTGGGTTACATGGCCTGATTGAACTGACGTGGAATGACCCTGTACAATTATAAATGGCCTTTTATTTAATGTGATAAAATTGCAACTGGAAATTTGTTTGATTGAACAAATCTTGCTTTTTCTTTAAAATCTATTCCAGACTATTACCGAATGAAACATTATTTTTAATGGCTATGACTCAGAATTCTGTGTACCTACATACATAAACCATTCATTTTTTTTTCATAATAGTAAACTGTTTTGGCGCATTTTGATATTTTCTCGTAAGGTAAATCTATTTATATAATTTTTGCTTTTCAGTGGAAATGTATATGAATCATAATCTCCTATAAAATAGAAGTATAGTTACTATTTACTTTCTTACTCTACAGGCACGTGCGAATTTGTTAGATGTAATGATGGCAGCTTCTGTATCAAGTGATTCTTCTCCAACATCCTCTTGTGGTGGTAGTGTTGGCAGTGATTCAACTGAAGAAACTCCAGACTATGGACACCTACATAGAATACATAAATTTCACCGACAGAAAAAAGGTATTCATGCATGAATATTTCAACTATTTTTGTGTAGTTTATATAAAGTTTTCCATTTCCTTAAAATCCGATTAACAACCTTTGCAGATATATTGTGTTCAATTTTTAGTGAAAATATATTTTTTATTTGTTATATTATTACCACCACTATTTGCATGGGAGCACTGATTTCTATGTCTGCTTTTGTTAAAATGATTACTTGGGGAACTTATTGCTCGTGAGCTTGCCAATTTTTCTGCTATTAAATCCTTTACATATACAGTTCGTTCGGCCTATGGAAACATGTTACATTTTTTAAATAATCAAAACTGAGTAGTTCCATTTCATTAGTTTAGATTTTAACCTCATCTTTTTTATTAGAATAGTGGTGTAGTATTTTTTGGTACTCTTTGCTGTCATAATTTTCTTTTAACAAAATTAAGCTTCATTACGCCGGGTGTCTTTTTGCGTACTTATGGTATTATTTAATAGTTGCAATTTAAAATTATACGTGGGGTAGGTATATCAATTATTTTCTATTAAATAAAACCATGTTTTATAACCTTTTTTAATTATTCATAATACTTTGCACTTTTTTATTTTTAAAACCTATCCTAATAGCATCTTTCATTGTTTGAAGAGCTTTATTCGTTATACTGTCGTCATAATTAGATTAATTCCAAAATGTACACTGATTATTGAAGTAAATACTTTACATGTATGACGAGTATGGTGACCTATATACATTATCATATAAGGTAATTCAGGTTGGTGTTGTGAAGGGTAATGTTTTCCTTGTCAATTCATGTTTTATCTTGAAATCAGCATTTATGATAAATTATTCTGTTTGGCGAATATAAGTAATTATATCTCATGTTGTTATTTTTAAGAGTCCAATTGACAATTATTTGAATTAATTTACATAAACAATTGCACAAATAATTATATTTTAAGTGACTTCATTATTATTATAAACTCAGATTGTATTTGTTATAAATGTATGTACCACAAAATAGTTATATTGCTAGACATCACGATATAATGTTCAACTATGCAAGTATTGTAGATCTTATAAAAACTAACACATTTTTTCAGTATCCACCATTTTTCATGTGGCTGAAACATAATAAAACATTGATAAAATTTGGTATGGGGCTTTTGCGCTATTTTTTTTACCTAAAAAAAATTGGGGGTTGAAGGAGTGAACGATATACCGCAAAAGGGGAGTGTTCTTGCATTATCTGTTTTTTACCTTTCAACCTACATATGAGGAGCATTATTCCAAAAATGGAATTTTTCATTACAAGCCATATTTCGTTGCTTCTCGTGTGTTATTGATATGAATGAAATATTTTACATTTACACTAAATTCAACAAATCAGTGAAAAAGGTATGTGCCAATTCAGCTTTTATTTGTTTTTTATTTTTATTACAACAAAAATGTTGCATGTTACTGCAAAATTAAGCTAAGTCCATGGACTTGAACTACGTTTGGAAAAATAAAACAATATAATTCTATAAAAGTGACTCATTGGTAATGATGATGCCTTCAACTACATCATCTTCTACATTTTCTCCAATGTTTCTTAATGCCCCTTCATAAAACAACTTTTCCTCTTCTGTTAATTTGGTGTGTTTCAGAAGGTGTCTGACATTGTCCTTTTTGGCGACGCTAATTTTGTTGACAGTTGCTAATGGTTCCGCTTTTCCTAAGGCACTGAAGATATAGTATTGTTGCCTTTTAAAACAACATGTGAACATTCTGATCCAGTATACGTGTGTTTCACTGATACGACCTTTTTTCCCTTACGATAAGTAAAATATCGTGCTACGGTTATTTTGAAGGGAAGTTTCTTCTTTAGCATAACAGTAGTTAAGGTCTTATAATTTTTAATATTCAAGTCTACACCATTTCGCAGAACTGTAGAATTTTCAGCAAAGATATCGTAATAGCCTTGTGGACTCGCAATTTGTTCCTTTTTCCTTATCATCTTCTCGGAACGACCGAATTCACGATCCACTGGTATCAAACTATGCCCCTCTTATTGGAAAAATGTGTTGGATTTGATTGAAGATACTATTCTGCACAAGACAAAGGAGCATAAATATTACGCCAAAATCTTTTGACCGGGGCACGAGTCCAAAAATAGTTTCGACTTATGTGGTCTTTGTGTAGAATTTAACTCAAGTTACTTACCTTCCAGTGCATTTAGAAAATGTAATAATGCGGAAGATACTTCATTTGACTTCTTGCCACTTTCATTTTCAGTCCAGGTGTATGCGAAAGTGTTTTCTTTGCTCTGATTGCCTACTCACAAATGTAAGATTATGCAACCACAACTGTCTCATATTAATATACATCCGAAACGCAAACCTTTGATAATGGTTGATATTGAAATATACTTTGATCATACCACTAGGCTCATCTTTTCCTAGAAGTTCATAGAATTTTTGTACACGTAATTGATGTAATTTTAATTCTGTTGAAACATTGTGTCTCACTCCCATGTCTGTAGTTGTAATTTCCATTCTCCTTAGTTCACAAAAAGAACAAACATCAATTCGCGGTTGGCCAAAGCCTAAGTTGAATTTCTTGGCAAATATTTTATAATATTTTTTTAATATTAATAACAAGTAATTGGGGCATTCATAGTGTTTCTAATGTCACACCACATTTTACATAATTTTTTTTCGATGGTTCAGGAGGTAGGTAGCCACGAATACTTTTGTTTCTTTCATAATGGCTGTTTCTACATTTTAAACTTTTAATGTGATCTATTACTGATTCAGTTGTTTCCTTGTCTTTGCGTGAAGTGCTAGAATCACCTCTTCTCTCTGGCTTTGACTCTCAACCAATATGCAGCGATTGACTTAATTCTAAAGTTTGATAATTGGGTAACTGACAGAAAAGTATTTGCACAAACACGTATTAATGTACCATCTTTTCTTCGAAGAAAATAATCATTGCGTTGTTGTTTATTTGGATCTTCAGTCCTCAGACGATGACGTTTTGGAATCTGTGGTTGAATAAATTTAATGACGAAATTGTTTTGAAATGCAGCCTTTTCATGGGTGTGTATTGCCTTGAAAAAGTCTACAATAACCGAACGAGCATAAGCAGAATATAAAACAGCACATAGTCAACTAACCTTGTATATCTTCCTGATTCAGCATATTTGCTTTGCACAGCTTTGTGTTAACATGTTTACACGAAATATTTGGAGCCTGCGGAACTGTTGATCTGGATAGATTTTATAGTCTTCTTCCAACTAAGTTTATTTTCTTTTTTGCGCTTTCCTCTGGAAGATGAAGATACCAGTTATTGGTCCGCAAACCTGTCCATTATGACTGAGGTTATGTTTATTCTGAAACAAATCACTTAGGTTAACTTTGAAATACATTTTTTTGGACAGCATAGTTTTGGAAAAAAATTTTCCTTTTTAAATACCAACGAAAATATTAGGAAGTATAGTATTTTTTTGAAACATAAAACAAGTTCGATTATCCCTAAGTCAAGCTCAAACGAAATACAGTCTTTGACAGTGTCAGTGTTAATAAGATCTACAATATGTGCGTGGTTGTGGGTTATCAGCAAATACACTCTGTATGATGACTCATTTAAATTATGTTCGAAGTAATAAATCATTTACAAATGAACTAGTAAATGTACCTTCTCATTCAAGCAGCTTCAAATTATTACATTTAAGTATGGTAAAATACATTAAGTTTGTCACTTTTTCGAAGACAAAGAACATACTCTTGGGTTATTTCAAACAATGATGAGCAAGCATTGCGGGTTGAAAATAAAGTAGTCAGAGGCGTAGATCTAGAAAAATATACTCGAGATATTCTTAGAGTCTTAGGCCATCCTTTGATTCGTCAGACTAACGTTTAACTTTTCATGTACGTAGTTTGGGACAATAAGAAATCAACATAACTAGATCTAATGACTGTCAAGAAATGAAATAATAATACAGTGTGTCTGTGTGAATTTTCATTGTTCATTTGTATAACAAATCATCAAAAATAAAGGAACAAAAAAAAATTTAGAGAACAAAACACAATCAGGCACAAAATATATCAAAGAAAAAATTCTCGATCAGTTTGGCGCCCTAATGCGTAGGTGCCCAGGGATCGCCTGTATAGAACAGAGCGCGCAGTTCGCGTGATGCTCTGGGTCACTTGGGGCTTTGTTTATAAATATGCTGCGTTGCGCCAGACAGATCCCAGTACGATACAGAGCAACTATGAAAATTTCACATCCCCTCTCTAATCTTATTTACTTTACTATGGTTAGATGCCTGCTTCACCTTGGTATTATATGTTATACTTTCTATTTTGGTTTAAATTTATACGCATTCATAATGCATAAAGCAACCCTAGAAAGTTTATTGAGACGTTTGTGTGAAGATGTTCATATTCTTGAAATAATAGTTGACAATATCGAACTGTTCAGTATTTTAGTGCAGCATAAGCTGTTAGGAGAGGGTACAGTGAATGAAAAATGTGATAACTGGGTAAAAGATTTTTTATACTCGACCAATACAAACCCGATAACGTCAAGACGATATCCGAATGTGTTATGCATTTTGGAGGTTATATGTGTTTCACCACTCCTCTGTGAATAAAGTAGTTATACGAAAATGGGAATCCTGTAAAATTAGAAACAAGAATTGTAAAGCACAAATAGATATTAAGATCAAAAAAATTAATAGGAACACTATAAAAAATGATGTGCTATTAAAGAACGGAATTAACGTAGTAATCAAAATAAAGTTTGAACATTCACAGAGTAAATGTAGCAGAAGTCTTTTACGTATCAACAAGAGACTTTTGAGGTATACTTTGCTTCAGGAATGACTCCGTCAGCTTCTATAATTTACCACAAAATGAAAATAATTGAAGCTGATTCTGAAGAAACACAGAAAGTACGACATGTAAGTACAGCATACCTTCTTGCGAACGCTAGAAAAAGCCCTACTGAAAGGCAAATAAAATATTATTATGTAATAAGTGGCCTTTCTGTCCATATGGTAGTGAAGAAGAAAAAAGCATGGTAGAAGTTCTCAAGAACAAACAATCCTTGTTGCAGGTATTTGGCGGTAAAATAGTCATTATAGAAAATCCTTTTATCGCAGTGATTATAACTCCAATAATGCGACGTGTATTTCTTCAAAATCTTTCGGCTGAAATGGCCTTTGTGAACTCCAGCGAATCTTGCGATCTGACAAACACTTGCTTTACTTTTCTGTTCACTTCAAACAAACTTCCTATCGCGTGCGTTTTTCACACAGCCTAAACTGAAGCCAATTACGCTTTGGCTTTTGCGTGTGTCATACAAGCGTAGGCTTCAGGAAGTGGAGTCCCCACCACCTAGAAGTTTATAACTCCTGCAGTCAGCCTACCGAGTAACCGCCGATATAAGCGGTTCCGCTCAATGTGAGGCACCTATACGGTGGGTGGAAGAGCCGGTTGAGAACATAGGGCATTCTCTTGTTCTATGGGTAAAAAAACTGCCCCTAAAGGTGGACGAGCTGTTATCGGCATGGGAAAGCCATGGAATACCACTACATTAAAGGTCTTTAGAGACGTTCCTAGTTTAATCACAATTGTAACAGATATAAACAAATGGAAAGTTATTGATCATGGTCCACGGAAACCAAGATCCGGCAGGTCGTCAGCCAGCGAAATCCCTGTCAAGCAGACAACAAAATTAAAAATACACTATTAGACAAATCAAAACCAGCACACGAACATAAGATAGGTACATGGAACGTACAAAGCATGTATCAAGCTGAAAAAGCCACAAATGTAATACAAGAAATGAAACGACTTTATATCGACATACTGGGATGTAGTCAGGTGAGATGACCAAATTCGGGACATTCTACGTAGATGACTATCATATCTATTATTCAGGAGAGACAACGTCTAGAAACAAAAATGGCGTTGCCATAATTACCAATAATGCAGTCCACAAGGATACCGGATATATTCCAATCCAGACAGAATAATAATAGTCAAGATCAGTAGGAAACCACTAAATATCAACATAATATCATGGTGTGGTCCAACATCCGATATAATAATAGGACTTTATTGCAGGTATATTTACAGATATTTACAGTAAGTAAAAAAATAAAAGACAATATAAAAATATCCGCAAAAGGCGAAGTTCAGTTCACTAAATGGAACTGTTTTTCAACTTAACCAGCACTAAAAATTTGACGCTTAAAAAATGAACAGTCTACACGGAGCAAAAGTAAATCTCTTATGACTATAAACATATGTGTATAAAAAAGAATAACAAAGAAAAAATTCAGCAGTTAGCTCAACCAATACAGGACATGTAAAAATAAACGAGAATGTTCAGTCTATTTGTCTGTTGAAAAGATCCTTATACACTTGACGTATGAATGCACGATTGCTTAAATGAATTGGATTGACAGGTAAAGTATTAAATACCCTAACAATATTAAAAGAAAGCGACCCTTCAAAAAGATGGCTTTATGTAAACGCAAACCTTTCTGTCTTATATTAATGTTGTGCAAGCCACTCAAGAAGAAATAGAATTATTCTATGAACAACTACAGACTGCAATAAAACACACAAAAATATACGAACAAAATATTACCATCGGTGACTTCAATGGTAAAGTCGGTAATGGAACAGTAGCACCAGGGCTAGATGAGATACATGGAGAAATGTTTAAGTTAATTAATAATGATCAATTAGCACTTATAACCGACCTGCTTAATAAAATCTATAACACCGGAAAATTTCCCGAAGAATGATTAACATCAATCTTTATACCAATTCCTAAAAAGAAAAACACCACAAAATGTGAAGCCATGAGCCACGCGCTTAAAATTCTACTGAACATTGTTTATTTGCGAATTTACAAAAAACTAGAAGAAAATATAACCGATACCCAACTCGAATTCAGAAGCGTCTTGGGTACTAGAGAGGTTCTATTCAGCACACACGTTTTAATACAAAGGGAGCGAGATATCAACGAGCAATTGCCCGGGTAGGACAAGAAACATCAACGGAGTTCAGGATTAAAAGAGGAGTCCGACAAGGCTGTATTCTGTCAGCGTTACTAACGGTTAAGGGTTACTCCGAAAAACTATTGGCGGCAGCTCTCCATGATATGAATGACGGCGTCATTATCAATGGCGAAATAATTAACAACCTGAGGTACGCCGATGACACCGTACTTCTAGCTGACAGCGCGGAAGTACTTTAAAGAATAATATACCACGTAGATAATGTAAGCGAACAATATGGGATGAAACAATAATAAAAAGACGCAAATTATGGTCTACGCAAAAACAACATCGCACGAACACCCTTCTATGCTAACAACACAGAACTACAATTACACAGAAAAAACTTGTTATTTAGGATGCAATCTCAACCAAGACCGGGACAATTCGATTGAAATAAAAATACGAATAGAAAAAGCCGGAAATGCCTTTAACCATATGAAAAACATCTTCTGCAACCTTAAACTCAATATAAAAATACGAACTCGTGTACTCAGATGCTACATATTTTTCATTATATTATACGGCGCTGAAGCATGGACACTTACCGACGCTTCCTGTACACAAGCTTTTGTAATTTGGTGCTATCGCCGCACGCTCCGCATATCATGGATTCATCGCGTCACAAATACAACAGTAATGGAAAGAATGAAAATAGAGCACGAAATATTAACAGTAAAAGTTAGAAAAGCAGCATATTTTGGTCACGGGTTGCGTAATGACACATACCGCCTATTACACTGAATACTACTTCAAGGCAGAATAGAAAGAAAAAAGGGGTGCAGGTCGCAGACGGATCTGTTGGCGGAAGAACTTTAGGCAATGGACTCGAATGACATCCTTCACACTATTTCGCAGAGCCGTTTATAAAATCATTTGGGGAAATGTGATCGCTAACATTCAAAGAGGATAGGTACTTAAAGAATATAGAATCTATCGAGGTAGAAAATAAAAAGTTCAATCCAAAAGTGTTCATGACTGATGACAGTGTATCCGAGCACAATGCAATATCAGCCGTATTCCCGAACGCTATTTTACTGCTAAATACATTCCATCTTTTCCAAGCTTTATGGAGATAGCTCTGGCAAACTAAGCCATAACGTAAAAAAGGAGGACAAGAAAACCGTGATGAGAATGTTTAGGAATATTCTTTGGGATTGATGATATAGTACAAAGTAATAAAATATTATATGACCATCTAGAGAAGTTATGGGTCCGTAGAAAAGAATGGTGTATTTCGTACAAAAATAATATAATAACAAGAAGTAACAACAGTAATAACTACACTGAAGCTTCAATTAGAATTTTTAAAGATGTAGTTGTGCAAAGGTGCAAGGTTTTTAACTCTTGTGCACTAGTTGATTTTATTGTCAATGTTTTCGAAAACTATTATAAGCCAAAGTTGTTGGAATTTGCAAACTCAAGAAGATTTAAACCTCAAATTGATTATAAGAGCATGTGTTTTAGAGCACAAGGAGTGAGTATTATTTGTGATTTAGACAATACCATTTTTTAGGTTGAACCTGAAAATGACTCGAATCTATTTTATACTTTCAATGCTAAAATAGATTTTGTGATTGTCCATCAGACACAGATGGTAAACTCTGCAAACACCTATGCACAGTCGAACAAAAGTTAGGCATCCTATTTAAAACATCTTCAGTTCTAAGCGTTCATGACAAAATACACTTAGCCAAATTAGCTGTAGGACATTCCGCATCAGAAGAATTTTATAAAAATATGGAATCAAATGTAATTGATTTTGAAAGTCCATTTCAGTCAAGTAGTTCTGTTTCTGCTCAAGTCGTGATAGATTTACAAGTTAACACCGAGGAAAGCAAAAGCCGATTTTATAAAGAAATTATACAAATGCCCTGCGAATTTAATCGCATAACAAGTATACTCGAAGCGAATCAGAGTCCAGAAACAACTTTATCAGTCATAAAGTTTAATGCCCAGCTCATCGGGTATTTAGGCAGTGCCTGCATTCACATTTTTTTTAAGCAGTAAAATAAGATACTTTTTCATGTGTTATATGTTATGTAACATCACAGTACAATAACCATTTCAGGAACAGATTATTATCCATCACCATCAAGGTGTAAGATATGAAGTCTGAACTGCAACATATATACATTATGTTGGAAATACTTAATGTAATATAATTATTTGTGTTATGTTTCTCAGCTAATAAGCAAGATTGGTTCTACTTTCCAGCATTCATTAATTTGCTTAATATATAAACTCTGTTTCAACCAGTTATGGTATACTTCAATTCACTTTCAAGATAGAGTTAATTTAAATATTAGTTGAGCTGATCGGCCTATTTCCACAGTCAGTTTTTGCATTTATAGCGCGCCGTTTCGGAAGCGGACTAGGTTTCCGTCATCAGCTAGTGGCCACCCCAGTGGCTCAGGAGTAAGGTGTCAGACTTGTATGTAAAAGGTACCAAACTTCCAATCTGAGAGTAAAGTGCTTGGGAAATCATAACATATGAATTCGACTCAAGTGCGAAAACATTCCTTCTCAGGACTAAGCCTGATGATGGAAGCAGAGTCCGCTTTCGAAACGTCGCGCTCTAAAAGCAAAACCTGTGGAAAAAGCCCTATCAACTCAACTAATATGAAACCACAGTTACAAAACACTTATAACACTTAATTTAAATAATTGCACAGTAACTTCATGTGATCAATGTCAGTAACTTCTGCATGAGGCAGATTTTTATAAAATGCGTACATTAATGCCACATATTAGTATACTAAATATTACATGTCGACATTACACGTAAGAAACTGTTTCAAAACACTCTATCTCAGTAGTAAATGAGGTATAGATTTAACGATTGTTTATCTATCACATAACTTTTTTATTTTATAAATGAGAATTGAACAGCTATACTTTAAATGTGAAATTTTATATTACATCATAATTTTTGCTGCTCATATATGACAAGGAAATCATTAGTGTGAATGTATCATCTTTTACATAACATGATGTCAAAAAAAATAAAACTCAGTGCTTGCTGACCGAACTGTAAAATGTTGGGATTTTAAGCACCCGCCTCAGCTCCATGTACACCCATCACGGAAACAGCTGTCTGAACTGACCTTCTTCCAGTCAATGCAGCACGTCCGGAATTGGCTGTTGTTCGTGCATCTGTACCTATTTCCAGGCCAAGTATTATTGGACGACCGGATTTTTTTATGCGCTATGGTGAAAAAGAAAAGGAAGCAGTTGCCAGCTTTGACTTTCTGGATGACTTAAGCACCACAAGTAGCTCTCTGTCTTGTTCAATAGAGGACAATGAAGATAAATTAGTTGAAACTATCGATGAGTATAAAGTTGTTGATATTGAGACTGTGAATGAATCTGAATGTGTTATAAAAATTAATTGCGAATTACAGAGTTAGTGACTATTTTCATATCCGTTTACTGTGTATATTTTGTCGTATAATATTTTTCCCTGCAAATAGAACCTTCCTACATTTTATTATTTATTTAAAACGTTTCTATTCTGTAAATATCTTCAGTATTTATTATTTTTATGTATACGAACAATTTGCAACATCAAAGACAGGACTACGTTTTGTTCAGATTCAATATTGATTGTACTTATTAGGAACATAAATGATTTGAAACGATACGAATTAAAAACTTGTAGTCCATGAGTACGTTGTGATAATAACCTCTAAAAGTAACAATAAATATTCGTTTTATGTTAATTATAGATATAGATTATCGTGTACAGATATAAACATAAATGAAAATACTCATACAATATTATTAGACAGTCTAAAAACTTTGCAATAAATTTGTACATTTGTTATTAACGATAGTAAACATCTCTTTCAGTTTTTTTATTTTCTACAACCAATTAGTACCTATTTTTTTTGTATTTGAACAGTTTATATAATTTTATTCAATAAAAAATTTTAATTTGTATAATTGTCCTAATGTAACAGTTATTTTAATAAATATCATGTATACAATGTGTACGTATTGTGTGTAGAGTGAGTATTTTTATATAGGCTTACTTATATATTAGTACAAATTTAGAAATAGATTTCTTTAAATGGATACATTTTTTTCCATTTTTTGTCAAAAATTTGCATAAATACAAATTAACACCTTTTATCCAGTGCTGAATTTTGTATGCATTTTGTAAAATAGACATTTGATGAACTATTGTTTTCGTTGAAATGTTGCATTAATATGTATAGTACTCAACCAAAAAAGAATATCAATGCAGTTAGTATTATTAAGTAACAAACTTTTTGTAAGAAATTAAATTATGAACATTAATTATGTTATTATTTAATTACAAATAAATCTTACCTTAAATATGTTAGTTGCTTATTAATAGGAATTTGTGACCTTTAGACCCTTTTTCCCTAAATTCCAATATTTACTAAAAAAAATATTTAAAGTCTTCATGATTAGGATATCCACGACCGTAAGTATACAATATGAAAGCCCCATTATATCATGCATACAGCATCGAATTAAACTTTTACTACTATGCACAATGTGCAAAAGGTCAGTTGCCACACCAATTGTGATGTTTAAGATGAGCAAATAATTAAAATAAAAATTAATTTTAGTTTCTAAAGAAGAAGATGCAGTACTGTATCCAGTGCTGAATTTTGTATGCATCTTGTAAAATAGACATTTGATGAACTATTGTTTTTGTTGAAATGTTGCATTAATATGTATAGTACTCAACCAAAAAAGAATATCAATGCAGTTAGTATTATTAAGTAACAAACTTTTTGTAAGAAATTAAATTATGAACATTAATTATGTTATTTAATTACAAATAAATCTTACCTTAAATATGTTAGTTGCTTATTAATAGGAATTTGTTACCTTTAGACTCTTTTTCCCTAAATACCAATATTTACTAAAAAAATATTTAAAGTCTTCATGATTTGGATATCCACGACTGTAAGTATACAATATGAAAGCTAACATTACCCCATCATATCATGCATACAACCTCGAATTAAACTTTTACTACTATGCACAATGTGTAAAACGTCAGTTGCCACACCAATTGTGATGTTTAAGATGAGCAAATAATTAAAATAAAAATTAATTTTAGTTTCTAAAGAAGAAGATGCAGTACCGTGCAACTAAGTTCACAAAAACTGACGAAATCGAAACAATTTAATCCATTCGTTACAAAATATTGACAATATAGTAAACAGTGAGACAATAAATTAAAAGTTCAAGTTTATGTTTAAAGTTAATTAAGGATGTTCTAATATTCAAATAAGAAAGGTATACTCTCATACCATGTTACGCATAGGTACATATACGCCACTAAACCGAGAACATGTTATGAACACTGCCCCAAGTGAAGGTACCTGGGTCCTGGTTACGGATGCTAGCAGAGTCGAGTTGAGTTTCGAGCGGCAGATAGCCAGCTGTATTTATAAAGCCCTTGTCTGCCTTCATTCACGGTTGTCAAATATTAATTGCACACTAATCAGACACATACTGGGGTAAGTTAGCTACATCAATTCTAATTCCTTTACATGGGAAAACTTATTTAAACAAATTCAATGTGTGTATATAGGTACCTATAATCTGGATTTTACAGGATTAATTGGATACTTATACTGACTGGGTAAGTATAAATTTGGATGTTATTATACTTAATTTAAGAAAAGTGTGAGTTGAGGTTACCTCTTTCTGATAGAGTTTCCCTCTTTGCCTGGTAGATAACTAATTACACGTTTATTATCGTATACTAATTAGGACGGGGTAGTTAAAATTGCCGCTACCGCTCGCCGTCGCTTTGGCGTAACTAACTCCGGTTGGGTGTTGAGAGGATGTCGCTGTCGGCGGCGTCCTCTTCTGTTGCTGTTGGCGTGGTGTGTCAGTCTGCTTCCGCGGGAGACCTGGGAACTTCGGACATCCCCGGAAGTTGGCTGTGTGGTCACCACCGCAGTTCCGCACTTAGCCCGGTCAGTACAGAGTTTAGTGCAATCGGTGTAATGATGATTTCCTGCGAACTTAACACAGCGTTCCGCCGCTCTATAGCAACGCTGTGCGTGACGGAATCCCTGGCACCAGTGACACTGTCCGATGCCGGATTTACGCCTCCAGTCTTCGATGGAAACACAATGCCGAACCAGGTACTTCACCTGCCGAATCTTCTTTACGTCCTCTTCTGTCGGGAGTGTCACCAGCAAAAGCGGGATCGGTCTTTCTTGCTTCCTCATTCTGAAACAAGAAATAGGATTAATATCGCGTTCTTGTAGATTTTTGTACACGTCGCTCTCGGAGACTTCTCGTAGAACCACCTTGAACGTACGTTTACTCGTTGCCTGATAGATATGGTACGCAGTACCATGCCTATCCATATACCGGATTAGACTGTCACTGTGCTTGGATGTGGCAGACTGTATCGTGAATCCATCGCTGATTTCCTTCGCTCGGGCGAAGGCGATCCCTCGTTGGTACAATTATCGAGAGATGACCCAGTTCTTCTCGCGAAGGATTATTGGCAGCACCCTCTCCCTGGGACGGCGGTGTCCATGGCTTTCGGGCGGCCCGTGGTGCCAACAAGGGCCCCGTACGCGTTGCCGGTCGGTGCGGGCGTCGTCGAGCGGTCCAACGGTGTCTTCTTAGGCTTCTGCATCCGCAATTTTTTGTCGGACTATGATTCGTTCTCTGTGGCGCCGTACATTGGTGGCGCGGCTACTACGGTTGCGGTAGTCGGAATCTCTTGTCTTATTCTTTCCTCTCTTCCTGTTATTGTCCTGGCTGTAAAGCAGGTCTAACAGCGACGGTAAGGTAGGCGCGTTGCTCGGTGTCCGTGCTTCCCCAACGGTGGGAACTCTATGTTACTCGGCAGCGTGGTAACATAGTAGCTCTCAAGCTCGTGCGCTCTATCGATGCTGGTCGATTTGTTCTTTTTTAAAACGCTTAAGCGATTTTTTGATGTTCGCTGTTCCGAACGCAGACAGCGAATGACGCATTGTATTTTTTTAATATACTTTATTGTTAGGCGCTTATTCTTAGTATTGCTTATTCTTGTATCTTATTCCTGTGGGCTGTTCAAGAGTTTGCTTCCTCTTCAGTCCTAGGTCATCTGTGTGTTAATAGGATTGGATTGTTTTGTATATTGTATTAGTCCATACAATGTAGTACGTGATGTTAAGTGGTTGCAAAAAAAAAACAATATTATTGATCTATATTATATTATATTATTTTCTTTGTTTAGGTTTGAAGGGTGTGTATATGAGGTGTATTTTATCGGTTTCCTTGATCGTTAGGAGTCTTTGCTTTTATCTTAAGGAATATGGGATATCATCTAGGAGGTTTTCGAATCCTTCAGGGAGGTTTTCGATGTTCTGGCCGAGGATAGCTGGAGGGTGCTTAAATTTGATTTTCGTTTTTTTCCTGTGGGATCTTTGATATTGGATGTGAGTAAGGGGAATATATGCAGTATGTAGAATGTTTTTGGTGGCTTCTGTTTCACTGAGTATCCTACGGTGTGTGTAGGTTTTTTGTAGTGTTTTGAGTCGTGTGATCGGTGTAATGTTGGCGTGTTGTATGATGATTTCGTGGGGTGTTCTGTAATCGGTGTATTCTCCGTAAGACTCGGCGTTTACATGCGGCTATGGATTTTATGTCTCTGGGTTTTAGGATAGCGTACAATGGATCAAGCATACATTACCTATATATGCATGGCGGAATTAAGGATGGGTCTAGTCAGGATAGGATCGGAAGGAACGGAGTTAGGGTTCTGAGTGGGAAAATACTATCCCAGCATTCACCTATGTAGCCGCACATGGTGGTGGCCTGGACTCATTTCCTTTCGATGTATGTGTTGGTTTCACGCCGAATTAGGGCATTTAGTCGGTTATATTTGATCTCAGGAATTCGCGATGTACTCACCTCTTCTATTTGATCAAGGTTACGATATATTGTGAGAGAGGTTTGCGATAGACATCGATTGATTTTTGGGGACTTGAAACTTCGACCGCTTCCGTGATAAGGGAAGTTAGGTCTGTGACCGCTCTCTCGACATCGTTGGGAGTGTGGATATCGTACGGCTGAAGATTGTTGGTTGAACGGGGCCAAGTGATGTTTTAACGAGAAGAGGGAGGTGGTCTGATATGACAGTTTCAGCTAAGTGGCAATCGGAGGGCATGTTTGAATTAGTGACTCGGTGTATATAATATGATCGATTATAGAGGCACCTTTATGATTAATAAAGTGGGATTGGTGCTCCTTATCCGGAACAGTGGTAGGGTAAGAATACTGTGGAATAGGTGGATACCGTTTGGATACTGTTTGTCGTGGAATCTCCAACTTGGGTATGTCGGGCATTAAAATCTCTTTGGAGGACAGCATTGGATAGGGCGGATATGTGGTCTAGTAGGTCATTGAAAATGACTTTTTTCGGGAGGGTTGTAATAACTAAAGAAGGTGGCGGGAAGGGGGAAGTGCACCGTTGCAGGAACACATTCGAGATATTGCAGGTGCGGCGGAGGAGTATAAGGGGTGGCAGGAAATAAATTTTTGATTATGAGGGCTGTGGCCCTCGAACTATTGTGAGCGCTAAATTGAAGGAACGAGTTGCGTGAGGCAAAGTCAAGACTACATCAGTTGTTTAGTTTGGTTTCGGTGATTGAGAGTACCTGTATTTTATTGGTGGATAGTAGATTTTTAATGAGGGGACACTTACCACAGCACCCCTCGCATTAATTGTCCCTATTATAAGATCTATTGTACTTAGGGCGAGGGGTTACGGTGGAAGATTAGAAATGGATGAGGTGGGTAGAAATAGCGATACCATTACCAACAAAGGCGTTTCAAGTACTCTCTGGACGTATTGTCGACAGCTTTCGCAATGTCGGCCCGGTTTGTCATAATTCACCATGGCGGTTAGTGAGGCTACGTGAATTAGGGAGCAGAAAGTGGCGTCTGGATAAAGGCTTGGTCGTTGAGAGTCCGATATAATGGAGAGTATTGTTAGTATTGCTTTGTTAGTATTAATAAAAACAATAATTTATTTTTAAATTCTTTGTTAATTAGTTAATACCTTATTTCTTCTTGATTCCTTCTTGTGATTCCTGGCAACAGTCCTTGCTGGCCTCCTTGTTAAATTCTTTTCGGCATAGATCTTTGATGGCTTGGCTCCTGGCTGGTTGTAGGTTCCTCCTGGGTTGCAGTACTTTTTACTGGACGGGATCCGCTTCCTCGTATTGACAATGCGGAGCAGTGACTGTCCTAACTTAGAAGCGGCGAAGACTACGATACCTAGCGCGTAGGCGTGAAAACGTCAAGTTCTTTTTTGTAAATTTATTCAATTAATTTTTTTGCTTTTACAAGCTCGACCTCTCTGAACGAACGCTCACTCAGAGTGGTCGTATTAAAAGGAAAGGAACGTACTTCATTCCTTCCCATACGGGGAGGGCAGGCTGTTTGAGCTCTCCAAGCTGCTTCAGTCACAATCATGGATTCCCAGCATACATTACCTATATATGCATGGCGGAATTAAGGATGGGTCTAGTCAGGATAGGATCGGAAGGAACGGAGTTAGGGTTCTGAGTGGGAAAATACTATCCCAGCATTCACCTATGTAGCCGCACATGGTGTGCGTATATGCAGTGACCATGTCGCTACATGTGTATGAGGAAAACCCCTTGAAAAACCCCTTGAAAAAACCTCATACAAAGTAGACGGTAACCGGAATCGAATCCATTACCTCCCGAATACTAAGCAGGTCTTGTCACCACTATTTTACTAGCTCGGTGTCGTATTATATGGACACTTTTGCTTTTATACTTCGCGATGAAGTGGGGTTTTGCAAAATTAGACGCAATGCCTTTGCACACATTGAAGGGGGAACTGGTGCGTGCGCGAAAGTGCCGTTTGTTACTGCATTTGGACACTGAAACAGAATAAATTCTTAAATAAATTATTAACTTCCTAATTTAAAATAATAGAAATTTATTTCGCTTACTACTTTTCTGGCTTATTACAATATTAATCCCGCAAACTTATTCTGAATTCAAATATGTGATTTATGTTATATTTAAACAAAATGTTTTAATATGTTTATAATTTATTTCCAACCCTTTCCAGTGGCGTAGCTTAATTCTTAAATATATGAATTTCTGTTATAAGAGTCATGTTTACATACGAATAATGTTTACTACTTCATTTTATATTACACTAATTTAATAACAAACATAAAAATGTAACCAAAAAATTGTTTCACTTCAACACCATCAATATGCAGTACACATTTTAACTTGTACCTAACGCGCACAATCCACATGCTTCTACACACAATGAACTTTCTACTTTCTGTTTCCTCTCAATTATGATATGAAAAATTTAAGGTAGCCGTTCATATGCATCTCTAATCAGTTCAAAATCCCCCTATCCATCCTCCTAAGTGTTCCTGAGAGTTTTAGTACGTTAAGCTAAACTTCGTCTATTCAGGACTACTAACATTAAAAATTTTAAATATGGTCTATCAAAAATAATTTCATGGGGACAATGAAACCGTACAATATTTTGGTAAAGTTTTACAGGTTTAAAAATAATGTATTTGTTGTTACCCTGATAAAATAAAGACATTAAGGCAATTGTTGGATACATCGTTATGAAAAAGAAAATTAATGAATAACCCTTCATTATATTAATAATGTTACCGATAATCAGGCGTATGAACAATTTTTACGGTACATAAATTAAAGTTTCGTTCTCCTAATAAATTTCCGAATGATTAATCAGTTTGAATTATTAGTTTTGTTTTGTTATGAACGAATAAGTTCAATATGTAATTAAAATTTTATTAAAGGTTCAACGTCTTTGGTTATTCCGTATTTACATCTTATCGGGTTTATGTTCGTTATTTTCGCCCTAGTCAACCGCTGATGATGATAGCGTAGCTATCGAAACGCGTTCGGTGTTTTTTTAATTTTGTGTGGTACGTGGGTATATTTTATTTGTTACAGATCCTGCCACAGTTCCAGAGTTCCAGATTTTTCAGGTGAGAAGGCTTCCCGGTCTAAGTTGAGGAACAGGTATTTTAAAATTAAGACTAAGATATTTTTAATTAATATTGACATGAGATTTCTGCATGATTGCCGTAGGTTAAATTCATATGCAGGTAAAAAGTCGCTTGAATTTGCCAAGCGGAAATGGTTAGATTTAGAAATTAAATGTCATTATTCAAAACTAACAAAATTAGAATATGACTTACATTTAAAACTGGTAACAGGTTTAAGTGGTAATGAGTTTATGAGTGGATTACTTTTTTGCATCACTTGGATGAGGTCATTGATCATAAAGTTATTGGTAAAATATGTATACATCAGAAGAAATTGTCAAAATTATGTAGATCCAACAAACAAGTCAAGCAAAATGGTAATGCTACAAACGAAAATATTGTTATTTACAAATCTTCTGAAACTTTTAACAAAGAAGAAATAGATTTGTTAAATAAAGGTTTGAAATATAATCTTAATTTTAACAAACCTCCGTTGGACAAAATCATAGTAGGCATAGAAAGTACGTTAGACAAGCTAGTAAAATTCAAATTTCGGAAAATGTCCAACAGGAGTCAAAATTTAATTTAAATCATTCAGAACTTCGAATTGTTAAAGATCTCAAAAGTAAAAATTGTTTTTATTTCAAAGCAGATAAAGGCAATGAAGTACTCGTTTTAAACAAAGAGAATTATTTTGTTTCAGTCAAGGAACTCTTAGATTCGGGTTCTTATTCAGTAATTACCAAAGATCCTCTTCCTAAAATGATTCCTTCAACTAGGAAGGTTTTATTAGCATGTAACTCTTAGGTTTCGACTAACGGTATCCAATCCGGTGCTACCTAGAATGTATTGCTTGCCTAAGATTCATAAACCAGGTAACGCTATGCGACCCATTCTTTCTGGTATTAATTCACCTACTTATCTGCTGTCCAAATGGTTGTCTAGTAAATTTCATAACCTCTCCTACCAACAGCCCAACTTCAGTGTAGCGAATTCATATGAATTTCTTGATAACATTACAAACATTGAACTTACAGAAAATGAAATTTTAGTCTCATTCGACGTTTGTTCACTGTTTCCGAGCGTTCCAATAGATCAAACCTAGATTCTTTCGACTAGGAAGGTTTTATTAGCATGTAAAAGAGTTGTGGATGACTCTCTTAGGTTTCGACTAACGATATCCAATCCGGTGCTACCTAGAATGTATTGCTTGCCTAAGATTCATGAACCAGGTAATGCTATACGACCTATTCTTTCTGGTATTCATTCACCTACTTATCTGCTGTCCAAATGGTTATCTAGTAAATTTCATAACCTCTCCTACCAACAGCCCAACTTCAGTGTAGCAAATTCATATGAATTTATTGATAACATTACAAACATTGAACTTACTGAAAATGAAATTTTAGTCTCATTCGACGCTTGTTCACTGTTTCCGAACACTCCAATAGATCAAACCTTAGTTTATTTAGATGTTTTAAAACAGAACCCTTTGGACGATATAGATGTAGAAGATTTTCCTAAATTAACAGATTTGTGTATGAAACAAACCTTTTTCAAAATTAACCATCAATTTTTCCAGCAAGAACATGGTACGACAATGGGCAATAGTTTATCTCCGTTTATAGCCAATCTATTCATGGGTAAATTTGAGACAGATATAAACGCGATTTGCCTTATTTTCCTAGAGTGGAAGGGGTTTAAAAAACTAATGTGGCCGCAAGTGGCTGCGAAAGGAAGCAGTCACCAGCTGTATGATACTAGGAATTGCAAGCGTAGCCCCAACATCAACCGTATCGCCGAGGTTATCCTCTGCGTCCATTCCAGATTCTGTGTAACAAAAGGGCCTCTTCAATTAAATTAAATTAATTTAAATTTAAATAAATTCTTAGATGTGATCACTATTATGTTATTTATGTGTAAAGCGAATGAATGGACGCATTGTTTTTTTCCTTTCCTATTAGAGACTCATTTTGATCACTTTATCGTTTAAATTTTAAGATCAGTGCATTCATTCAGAGAATTATCTAAAAGTTATTGAAGTGTTCCATATTTGTTATTTTGGTATATCGAAATTACAATAAGTTTAAGAGAACGCCGTTTATACAGACTCTAGCTGGGGGTCACAGCCAATTTGGATAAGCTATCTGATGCTACTCGCATAGTAAATATTATTGTATCCGAGTTTTCTTGCTTTAGTATTTATTTTATTTACATTATACTTATTTAGGTTATTTTTTTAATATGAACCGATTATTACACAGCATCTGACGACACGCATTTTTAATGTTGTTTTTTTAAATTTTCTCTTCGAATTAACGTCATTACATTGTATATCGTACGTCATTACATTGTATATCGTTTAAATGAAACAATCACGGCCGAAAGCTTTATTTAATTATAACGTACATTTATAAGCCGATGAATCATTGCATTATTTTTTTTTATGAATTGAACATAATTACTTGTAGTCTGAGGAATTCGATTTCAAACGATTGTGTACAGAATTAAAGCGTTTTTTATTTCATTTTTTTGTTCGATGAAGTGAAATTATTTTATATATTTAATTTTCTGCATTACGTAACGTGACTAGAGCTTAGTGTTTGATTATCTAAGAAGTGATTGATTTTTGCGGCACGATATCACTTTAGTTAAGCGCTTGTTTGGAAACGTTTCAAGTTGGCGAAAGATCTGCTGGTCCCAGAGCCGCTTGCGGAGATTACGTACCTATACGTAATTTCCGTTATTTGAGTATTTTGAGCGAGCTGTGAACTATCGTAATTAAGCATTTCATCCTCTATTTTGACATTTTAAATACTCTGGCACCCGTTTCCGGATTTATGACTATTTCAACCCCCGCTTTGACTTGGTATGGTAAACTATCCTATTGTGTGCAAAATGAATTAACATCTTACTCACCCCCGACCACTGGCTAGTCGTGCAAAAAGCCAATTTTATCTGTTATTTCGTTTTACTGCAAGTTTATACCGTGATAGTTGTACTTTCAGTTTGTTATTGCATTTTTCACATACAGGTTCGGTACCATTTGTAAGTATGAGTGGGTTTTCTTTGTATGCCCTATTATTATCCTTGTAAGGCTTATACTCACTTTCCTTGGCATTTATGGAAAAGTTTTGCGTAATTGTGGATCTGACATTCTTCTCAGAGAAGCTGTCTTCTCTTTCCCATTCTTCCTTCCATTTGTTCCACACTCTCATTTGTATTTCATTTCATTTTTGATTGATGAAATACTTATATTTAATTGTATCGTACAGACTTGTATTAGATAGGATGGTTTAGTTTTATTTTATTCGGAGGTGTTTGTCTTTGAAATAAGATTATGCACATGTAGTGACCTATATGTCGATGTATTTTCCAAGTGTATTTGGTGCTTAGCAACATTCTTCGGTACCTTAATGGTAGGATGCCTGCCTCTACGTGTATACTGATTGTAGAACGTGTGGAATATGCTCCAATTGCATATCTAATACACGCGTTTTGCAGCCTGTAGAGTCCTATGTTATTTGAGTTGGTGGTTGAGCTATAGTCAATTATGGACAGAATCAAAGATTTGTAAATTCTTAACAGAACTCCCCTATCTGCTCCACCTTGGAATTTGCTAAACATTTTATTATGTTTAAAGATTTACGTGCCTTGTTTATAATTTTTCCTATGTGTAACTTCCATGTTAGTGTTGCATCAAACGTTACTCCGAGAAATTAATGGCTCGAATCGCTTTGAATATGGTACTCTTTCAAAAAGCCTTTTCGCGGGAATGCGGGTACCTTTGTTTACAAACGTTCTTCTTTCTCGGCCTCGTAGATTACAGCGTCAATAGCGGTTTGTAATGTTTACTATGGGGTTGACAGTAAGTCGTCTACATACATGCACCATCTGATTGACGATTTTAATCATATTGTTACTTCATTTACTGCGATTAAGAATAGGGTAACACTAATTGTGGATCCTTGAGGTACCCCAATTTGTAGTAGCTGTCTGTCTGACAATCTTTTGCCTACCCTGACACAAAAATATCTTTCTTTTGAGGAGATTTGACAAACTTTGACATATTATCCCTTATTCCCAATTTATAATTTTTTGTAGGATTCCATATCTCCACACAAGGTCATAGGCCATCTCGAGGTCTTTTTTGTTAGTATGCTCATGCTTATGGTTAGTTACCTACTTATTTCAGCTTATCTAGATCTTGTGCGGAGACTCTTCAGGAGTCCTTCTCCTCTTCAGTCCTGGTCATCCTTTTCTTGTTGGGGTTGTGCTGTTTTGTGTAACTTTATAGTTTACAATCATGAGTTATTTTTGGTGTTGAAAAAGATTTAGATTTATTTGAATATTTGTGCTAACTGGTTTAAGTGTGAGTGTTTGTGGGGTGTAGCGTGTTGTGTGCGGTTAATCTGATTCGTTTGCCGTTATCATGCTAGGTCGTCATCGAATAGACGGGGGTATGCGAGGGCATATGGAGTATTGCCTAGGGATTCTTCTCGGGAGGCCGCCAAGGAGTTGTGTTAGGATCGCGGGGGAAGGGGGGTTGTTTTAATTTTAATTTGGGGTTTTCCGTGGGAATTGTGTAAATCGGTGGTTGTAGGGAGTGGTAAAGATCTCTCTGGTTGGAATTGTGTCGCCGAAAATTCGTATGAGAAATTAGTGTAAAGGATTGGGGCTAATGCAGAACCTTGTGGTACGCCTGCTGTAGGTTGAAAAGGATTGGAGGTGTTTCCTACTTTGACTCGAACTGACTGATTAGTCAGGTACGAGAGTAGGAGATTGGTGAATGGGTCGGGTATGTTGAGGTTGCGGATCTTGTGTAGGAGACCGGAGTGCCAGACCCTGCCAAATGCTTGTTTAATGTCTAGAAACACAACCAGCTTGCATTGCTTGTGATTGAATGCTCTGGTGGTTTCCGTAAGCAGCTTCAACAAGGGATCGTGACACGTTCGGTTGGGACGGAAGCCGAATTGGCTGTTGGGAAAGAGTTAGTTGAATTCAAGGTCCCTGAGTCGCTTGGCTAGAATCTGCTTAAAGCATTTTCCAGGAGGGTCTATAGGAGGAAGGTGTGGTTAGGTCGGGGTGGGGTTTGGGTATCAAGACGGTGGAGGCCGATTTCCAGTCCGTCGGGAAGTGGGATAGGATTAGGCATTTGATGTAAATGTTGGAGAGTAATCGAAGGGCTGTGTCAGGTAGGTGCCGGAGGATTTTACGATTTAGACCTGGGACTGAATTTCCTCCTTTTTTAAAGTACACGTTGACCTGGGTGGGAGTGATGGGAGTGATGAGGGGATTCTCGTCATCGAGTTGGATTTTGGAAAGGCTAAGGGTGCGGAATTATTCATGGCGACTCTCAAGGAGTGCCTTGAACTGGTTGTCGAATTGGGGATCTTCTGGGGACCGGAAAATGGATTGGAGGTTGAGACCAAAGAGGTCGGCCTTTCCTTCTGGTCAGTCTATCGAACTGTTTCCAGAAGAGTTTCCCGTTTCTATAGTGTAGCTTGGAGATGGCTTTGGTCCAGGAGTCTTCGGTGTGTTTGTTTGCTTCTCGCCTGATTAAGGCGTTAAGGCGATTGTATTCGGTTTTGAGAGCCGGGTCTCTGGATTCGTCTTTTTTCTTTGATCGAGTTCACGATGTGCCGTGGGAGCGGTTTACGCGAAATGTCGATGTTTTTCAAAGGGCTGTGATATCGACCGCTTGTGTAATTACGGAAGTTGGGTCCCTAATGGCTCTTTCGAGATCTTGAGTCGTTAGAAGATTGGGCGTTGGAAGGGTGTTGGAGATGTGTTCGTAGAACTTCCAGTCTGCTTTCGAAAAATCTTTAATGGCTGAGGAGGTGAATAAACTGAAGTTTTGACCTGTAGGTGATCTGAAGTGATGGTGGTGCCTAAAAAGCACTCACGATCAAAATAGTGTGCTATGGGTTCTGGTCTATTATTGAGATACCTAGATGTTTGAAATATGTTGACTGTGTGTTAGCGACTTGCAAAAGCTGCAACTATAACAAAGCTGATGGTAGCCTGATACCGTTGCTATTACTTCTGGAGTGGCGGGCATTGAAATTACCTAGGATGACTGCATTAGAGAGACTGGAGGCGTAAATTAACAGGTCATCGGATAGGGTGTTGTAGCCGGGCGGGTTGTAGTATGAGAAGAAGATGATTGTTAAAATTAAGTGTGCATCTGTTTGTGAGCTTCGTTTCCGTGATGGAAAAAATGTGTATGTTGTGTTCGTGTACGAGGTTTTTAAGTAAGGAGTTTCCGACAAACGCCATTGGCATTAACGGTTCCTGCTAGGATATCCATTTGGGGGGATTTAAGGGTTGAGTACTCGGGTTACGCCGACCGCGCGTCGGATACGCAGGCGCTGGTACTCCGTTGGAAGTAGGATCGGGAAAGCGAGTCTAGGACACGAATGATCCTATTTCGCCGGTCGAGAAACATACCGAAAAGGGGGTGTGCAAGGACTTGGGGAAAGTGTTTGATGAAAAGGGGGGGTTCGGTGTCGGGTATGTGTTTAAGGTCTGCAGTGTCTTCCGAGTCGTACTCTTCGGAAGACAGGATGGGTTCAAGGGCTGCCATCTTCGACGGGTAACTGGGAGGTCCCGTCGCTTCCGGTACTTAAAGGATTAGGAAGGGTGTACTTCCCCGCAGTTGTTATACCTTGGGTTAGCATTGGAATTGCAGGCTGAGGATCTGTGACTTTCGCCACGGTTGGGGCAGCGGATGGAGCGGATAGGATACTCCTCAGCGGTATACCACACCTGTGTGCAGGGTACTTGGGGGAGAGGTTGTGGGATAACAGATGATTCGCAACGGTCGAGTCGCCCGAAAATGACTACACTGCATGCGAGGAGGTACTCTAGGGTAACTTTGGAAGGAGTGATGATGCGGATAAAGGATGTGGGGGTGTTGGTGCCCTTGGAGGTGATGCGAACGACCTTTCTCACATGTGGCAGATTGATCGCACCCAGATCTATTTGGCTAGGATGTCCGTATTTACGTGACGAATCTCGCAGGAAAAGGATGATGGTCTAGGGTGGAAGTTGGAAGGACGACAACCGGAGAGTTGGGACAGGGTAACGGTGGGTTCGCCGAACTGGTGTCGCATCCTAAGCTGGGTACCCTCTGGCAAGGGAGAGGAGGTGTCTAGGAGACAGGTGTGGTTATGGTTGTATGTTAAGTACAACCAAGGTTGAGGGGTTTTAAGAAATTAAATAAGGATTTCTGGGTAGGGATCGACCTGGGAGTATTGCGGATGAAATATCTCGAGAATTGGGTGCGGGTAGGATTGGGGAAGCACGTGTAGGAATCGCGGCAGGTAAAGGTGGCTGGGCGGGTTTAGGTAGTAGCGCGGGTTTGTTTGTGCGTGATGGTTTAGTGGGCTTTTATGTAGGTTTTTTGGGGGCGGTGGATGAGGTGAAAATGGATGAGGAGTTTGAGTGGGGACGGGTGCGTGTTCTTGAGGATGGTGGTGGCGAGGGGAGCGTGTGTGCGTATGTGTGTGTGTGTTGATGTAGGTGGACTGGCGGCGTCGGAGGTTGGGAATACAATTGTGTGTTGCTGGGTGGCCGACCGTGCCTCACAATCACGGCGACTGTTGTTAGTAACAAAAATTAACGGAGATAAAATAATAAAACGAGAATTGTATTATCGGAAAGCTGGATCTCCGCCGAGGTGCAACCTCACACCCCGAGGAAAAAGGCTTGGAAATCAGAGACCCAATAGAAACGGAGTAAAACAAATGTTAAAATAAAACAAATTAAAATGAATAAATTAATAATAAACAAATTTTTTAATAACTGTTACTGCTGTCCGACGTCGAACCTAGTGTTGACGTAGTCCTGGGTTCTTCTTTATTCTACTGTTCTTCGTGTTATTCTTGCTGTATGCCCTGTGGCTCTTGCTTGCCGCTAGGCTGTGGCTCTTCTTCTGATGATCGTTTCTTCCTATTATCTGTATGCAATCAGTGAAAGATCTAACTCCGAAGCGACGAAGATCACGATGCGCGAACCGTTGAGCATGAAAAACGTAAAGTTCTTTATTTGGATTGCTTTAGAGTGTGCAATAAAAATCTCAAGAGCTCTTAGGCGTGGTAGGAACCTATGGTCAACCAAAGTTCAAACTGCTTCGAGGTCAAAAAACACTACCGTACAGTGTTGCCTGTTTATAAAGGTGTGGTATATAGCTGTTTCGAGATACAAAATATCTGCCGTGGAGTAACCTTTGCTGAAACCTGTTTGGCGTTCGTTTAAAATGTTGTTTACTTTCTAGGTGATCTACTAATCTACTGTTCACCATTTTTTTTGGGTCTTCTGTGATTGTATCGGACTCTTGATGGAAGCTATCGACCAAAATTTTCCAGATATTTCTTGTATTTTATTCCAAACCTCAGATGGTAGAGCGTTTATTGTTATTTCAGACACGTACTTTGCCCTGCACTCCCTTTTGGCTTCAAGAATTTTACGTCTTGATATAGCTCTAGATCTTTTAAATTCCAAAAGGTTTTCCATTGTAGGGTTCCTAGAACATTTCCGTAATGCCTGCTTGCGGTGTTGTATTGCACTTTTTATTTCTGAACTCCACCAGGTAGGATCTTTCACCATTTCTGGCAATATCGACCGCATTCAAAATATTTTACGAGAAGTTTTCCACCAATTCTTCTGGATTTTGTCTTCTATCCAGCCTCTCTATATTCTTTTTAAATTTCTCCCAATCTGCTCTACGTAGATGCCGTTTTCCCGGTAGTTCCCACTTGGATTTTGTATGTGGTGTACTTATGACTATCGGAAAATGGTTGCTTTCGTGAAGATCACTGACTGGTTGCCATGCATATTCTAATGCTACTTAGGATGAGCTTAGGCTTCAGTTTAGTACCGAAAAACTGTTAGACCTTGCATTAAAGTAAGCCGTTATTGAGCAGTATCAAGTCTGAAGTGTAATAGGGTCTCCATTTCCTTTCCGCTGCAGTCTTGTCTCTCTGACCCCCATAAAGGGCTGTGTGCATTGAAGTGCCCTAATAATAACAATGGTGTAGGTAGTTGTATTATTAGGTTCTCAATATCTCTGATACTCTGTCAGGGAGATAAATGTTGCATATTGTGATTTTGACGGGATACTCAATCGTTACAGCTATTGCCTATATTTTTGTATTTAACACAATCTGGTAGTATATGCAGGAATTTCTTATAAATATTGCTACATCACTCTTAGCTCTACGGTCATATGTCATATCCCTTCGTACCCAAGTGTAATTCTTTAGGACTATTACAAGCGGATTAAAATCATGTATTAATAGTTTTAATTCGTCCATACTTTTATAATATCCGTTGCAGTTCATTGAATGAATCTATTTTGTATAAATAAAAGTGTATAAACGTATAAGTTGATAAATAAAATAGATAAGTAAATGAATAGATTTTGTGAAAAAAAAGACAACGGAGATTTGTAACAGACAAACAAACAAGTATATCACAGATTATATAATTTCTGTAACCAATCAGCATTGATTATTCTCAAAATTTGAACTAATCACGAACGCAATTAATGAATCCTAAAAACAAACAATTAATGCCGGGAGAGCTAACAGGGCCATTATCGTTATTTATTGTTACACTGCAATTTAGAGGATGGAAACGTAAGTTGTCACGGTTCGCGACAATAATAAAACAGATTTGATAAATAAATATTAAATTAAATAACAAAGAAATAACTATAACTGGGAAAGCTAAATTAAAAATAATTGAAGCATTTGGCCGCACATAAATAACAGTAAGTCCGGTGAGTGGTGCGGAGCCAGGAATCGCGTAGGGAGCAATCTGGTTGAAACGTGATGTGATTAAAGGGTATGTAAGAGAAAAATGTATATGTAGGTATTCATACAGTAATTATACGCTTCATTATTTATATCTTTTTTGACTCTGTCTATATTTCTACTTCTTACTTCTTTACGTATCGAGGCAGCAGACAAATAACTGTCCGGTAGTAGGACGATACCGTTAGTAGGGAATGTTACATCGTCCGGGGCACAATTTGGCCAGTAGCCGGTCTGCTAGCTATGGTATTACTCAGAACAATACAACTATCTCGGATCGACCAGGGTACAAGGGGCGGTCAAGGTCCAAACAGCCAGGTCCCGTTTCTAACGACTGTGCAAAGAATGAATGGCGAGTTGATACGTGGAATGTTAGAGGCATCCATGGTAAAGAATTTGAAATTGCGAATGTAATGTACGAATGGCACCTTGATATTCTGTATGATATGAACGGATGGGTGGGTGTACAGAGAGAACATAACGAACGCGTTCTAGGAAAGTTCGGAGACCAAAGAGGCAATGAGAATGGTGAACGCCTGGTGAACATCTGTGTGGAGAGAAGCCTGTTTGTATCCAATACGTGGTTTAAACATAGAAATGTGCGTATGTATGCATGGCAAAAAGGTGAATCTAAAGGTATGATAGACTTGATAGTGTATGATGAACGGCTTAGAAACTTGGTGAAAGACACAAAAGTAATGCGCAGATCGGACCACTTTCTGGTTATATCTAGAGTATGTTTAGGGCAAAAGTGGGCCTGGAGAAGGAAAGCAAACGTAGTGCGGACGTCCAGAATTAGGATAGATAAACTAGTGGATAATGGTGCGAGAATAAAATACGCAGATGCTCTTAGTAAAGAGTTGAATGTGATTGAAACAGTGTGGAACGAACAAATGAAAGACACCGACGTTGAAAGTGCATGGATAAGCTTGAAAAACCGTGTTGTCAATTGTACTGTGCGGATATGTGGAGGAGCGACTGTAGGTAGGCAGAAAAAATGTGCTTGGTGGAATGAGTCGGTAAAAAAGGCAGTATGTAAGAAAAAATATGCGTACATGGCAATGATTGCTGCAAAAAATGAGACTGAGAAAAAGTGATTGTATGAGGTGTACAGATTAAGAATCAAAGAAGCGAAGAAGGCAGTGAGAATAAGTAAAGAGGAAGTGATGTTGTGGAAGGAGAGAAAATGCAGAATGATTTTGAGGGAAACCAAAAACTCTTCTGGAAATGGGTAAGAAATACAAAACGTAGCCAAAAACAGAACGCTGCAGGAGTGATGAACATGACCAACCAAATAGTATGGGACGATTGTGAAGTGAGGAAATGCTGGAAAGAATATTACGGAAAGCTGTACAGTAGTGAGGAAAGTAAGTCTGAAGGGTTAAATAAGGAGAATGTAGAAGGAATGATGAATGAAACTGAGAAGGATATTGGGATAAATGAGGCAGAGAAAACGGTAGGAAGGTTGAAAAACGGCAAGGGAGCAGGCGTAGTTGTAATCACTGGTGAAATGCTAAAGTATGGGGCTGCAAAGCTTATACAAAGTTTGTGTGAATTATTCAATGTATGCCTTATGAATGGAAAAGTTCCCAGGGATTGGAAGAACGCGATCATTGTACCACTGTATAAGGGTAAGGGGAACAAGAGTGATTGCAAGAACTACAGAGGAATAAGTTTGCTCAGCGTGCCTGGTAAAGTATTTGGAAGAATACTGATTGATAGAGCACGAGAAACTACACAAACTAAGATTTGGGATGTACAGGGTGGCTTCATACGGGGAGAGGATGTGTTGATCAGATAGTAGATCTCCAGCAGGTGATCGAAAAGTGTTTAAGGGTAAAAAGAAAGCTGTACTGTGCGTTTGTAGATCGGGAGAAAGCATACGACAGAGTGAATAGGGAGAAGCTGTGGAAAATATTAAATGAGTATGGCGTAAATAAAGGTCTACCAAATGGAATAAGGGCAGTATACAACGGTAGTCGGGCATGTGTTAGGGCGAGAGGAGGTGTGAGTGAATACTTTAATATTGAGCAAGGAGTGCGACAAGGCTGTGTGATGTCACCGTGGTTGTTCAATGTATACATGGATAAATGTGTTAGACAGGCATGTACCGATACAAATGGTGTAATGGTTGGTGACGTAAATGTACGACTTCTGCTGTATGCAGATGGCACAGTCTTATTAAGTGACAGTGCGGATGAGCTACAAACCGCTCTGATGAAGTTTGATACAGTCTGTGAGAGCATGGACCTAAATGTAAACGTGAACAAAACTAAGATTGTGGTGTTCAATCGGGAAGGTGGAAAGGAGAGTAGAGTATTTACTCTGCAAGATGAAATTGTGGAGCAAGTGGACGAGCTGGTATGTCTAGGTAGAATGTTTACTGCAGATGGTATAATGGAGGGCGAGATTGGACGATGCGTCAATGCTGGAAGGAAAGTGATTGGAAGTGCGTGGGCGATAATGAGAGACGAAAGTATGAGCCTAGCTGCGAAACGAGCAATCTATAATGGCGTGTTTGTCTCATCAGTACTGTAGGGAAGTGTCAAAAAAAGCACGAAAGAAAATTAAATGCCGAGGGTATGAGCTTCCTGAGAAACGCATGTGGTAAAACGAGAAGGGACAAGATAAAGAATGAATGCATAATGACGGAGTGTGGCGAGGAAAAGACAATGATAGATCGATATAAAAGTAGTACATTACGTTGGTTTGGTCACATTGAGAGAATGAACAACGCAAGATTAACGAAGCAAATATATGTGGGTGAGGTTAGAGGAAAGGCTGGGTCTGGTAGGCCGCGTAAAACTTGGCTGAATGTAGTAGCACAGATATACACACATGTGTGTATATCTGTGGTAGTAGAATGTATGATAAATGACAGAAAGATAAGGAGTTTTAAAATTAAAAGGGCATGTCAGAGACAATGTATGAATCTTGCGCAAGCTAGGGAGGTATGCGGAGATAGGAAAGCATGGAGAAAGATTGTGAATGAAAAATAAATAAGAGGCAGGGATTGCTTTGCCTACTCCGCAAGGAAATGGCGTGAAGGTTAAGTTAAGTAAGGTAAGTTCAGTTAAGAATTATTATTTACTTACGATTTAGAAGTTAGATAACCGAGGTTTCCTTTTCAGCTTTCCTCTCTTTTTCTTTTTTCATTTAGCTCCATTTCCATGTTCTGTACATTCGTATCTTGAATGTTCTCAACAGTTTTAACTTTTTTTGTCGCCATGCCTCGAATATCTGTACTAAGTTCTTAAAATATAGATTTCATCTCTGTTACAAGAATTGGTATTTTTATTAATTTTATTAAATACATAAATAAAAAGTTTACCTCGAGTAGGATTTGAACCTATGACATGTACTTTACTAGTAACTGTCGTAGATTCAAAACCTACTCGAGGTAAATTTTTTAATTATGTATTTAATAAAATTAATAGTAATTTTTAATTAATTAATCAGTTTCATTAATATTACGAAAAGATCTTTTTCAGTGAACTGTCTATAAGAAGACAATTTACTAAGGTAAACTGTCAGTCCACGTTTTTCATGGAAAGGTATCTTTGAGTAGTATACTCTTGCTCCTATGAGAATTCATTAAAACAACATTCAGTTTCATTAGCATGATTTTAATAGGTTATTGGGTGGTTGTTATTGTTACTAGGTCATATTTATTACTTGATCAATTTATGATCATCGTTTGTTAATAAAGCTCTCGTGTAGTGTATTGAATAAATAATAAACAAAATTCCATTGGTATAATACGGTCACGTAAAAATGCACGTTAAACCTACCTTTTTCATTTTTTTTATTATTTTTCACTATGGTATTTAATGAGGTCTACAATTTTTAATACCGTTTTTAATCAAAATTTTCAGTGAATGCTTTAACTTGCTTGGTGTGTACTGGAACCAATGGAAGTGAATGCGCTAAAGGGAAATATGATGGAGTGCTTATTCAAGATTGCAGTATTGCATTTTACCCATTGAAAATATATCCTAATGAAGACGGAGTAGGTGTCAAAAACGTTTGCTTTAAAGCTACATTTACAAGTAAGTGCCCTGTAAATGTGTATTTACGTTCCTAAAAGTGATTGCAGGTGTTCAACCTAATATTATTCAAAGAAACTGCGCAAAGGTGCCTGATAACGCAGATCCATGTATAACTATAAAACAAAAAATTAAATATATTGAAAATTGTAAGTCATGCACAACCGATAACTGTAACGAATTAAATGACGGAGAAAAACCTAAACCTTAAAATAGCCAATATATTTTTATATGTATGTACTAATTGGTAAATAAGAGATATAGCTATTTAATCAATTAGTTATTAAATGATATAGTAAAGTAAAATTGTAAAGGGTGCAAATTATTGCCATGGAAATACAACAGAAGTACGGATTCTATCAACCGGCGTATAGCGATTGTATCAATAAATTGTAATGCATATGTAACCTTAATTTAACAAAATAAAAACTATAATCACATATAAATTTCTGTTTTAATTAATTTTTTTACTCTGTACAAACCTATAGATTTAAATGAATAACGATAAAAAGTATCATAATTGTAAATAATATACACTTAAATACTCGAGAAAAAGTATCTGTTTAATAAAAAAGGGTCAATTTATTTTTTTTTTACTTAATCAAATCCAGCCGCAACAATAAATGGTGACAAAGGTTAAAATCGGCTTACCAAAATTGGGTCAACACTTAGGACATCGTATGCACTTTAGCTTAATGTTAATTAATGACGATGGCCGGACAATTAAAAGGTACTCACCTTTTCCACATAAAAACCGAATCGGTTGTAACAAATAAAAAATTTGTTAGAATATTTTTTGTTTTATTATTTTAGTTAAATATAAATCCTCGAGGGGAGTGTATTTCTATACTCGAGAGGGAATATTCACGTGTAGTACTGGGCACGATTGATTTTGATTTCAGCGGGTGAGCATTGATAATAAGCCGTTCGAGTGCGTAGTTATATGCACTAAGAATTGTCTAATCCGTAATTTTCATAATTATTATTCTTTGCTGTTTCAATCATCTGGTTCGTTGTATCGACCTTGCACGTCGATTTTGGGTTTTCGTGATCGATATCGATTTGGTTACTGTAACCAGCCGGGCCAGCCGTTGACTATCTACAGCCTGAGATCTCTAATCGAAGTAGTGGATCAGCATCTGGGAAATGCGCAAGTTTTACATATTTTGTGTTTTGTTATTTCATGAACTTATAGACATTGATAATTAGAGCTCGGAGTTATATGCACGAAAATTAGTTAAAATATGCGCAAAATATTTTTATGCATTTATATTTAAAATCATACATATACAATACAATACCACTTTCCAAGGACAAGTCAAATATTGCAGACAACTCAGGGATTAAGAATGGAACGCCCCAAAACGAAATGTCGGCAAACAACCACTATATTGGAAAATCCCTTAATCCGCTTGAAATATTTCTGAGCAAGTTAGTCAAGTTAACAATGGGAAGGAATTAGTGATAGGAATAATCGAGACATTTCCATAATCGATTATTTTATTACTATTTATTAGTAATCGAGATATTTTAGTTATCTACTAAAGAAATGCAAATTATTGAAACGAGCTTTTCCCCCGCAAAATTTTGCGGTAAACATATGATTTGAAATTGTTTCTTTGAAACCAAACTTAAAATGTTAGCGTCGGGTGCTAGACTAGGATTTATTAAGGAACTACTAGTTTACTGAGCGACGGATTTAATTTTTTTGCTGTTTTGGTCGACCTCAGCCTGTGTTAAACTGTTATTTATTTCCTTGTGGTTGAATGAGCTATCTTTGATTCTGTGTGAATATGCATTATTTGACTCTTTTATAGATTATCTTTTTGTTTTCTAACGTCTTTTGGGTTTTATTTGGTTAAGAACGTCGGAAAGCCGATCTTTGGTTTTGCTTCGGCATAGTCATTCGTATTGTGTCAATGGTTGTTTTAGATCCCAAACTCAGCTATTTTATTCTTATGTTATCTGCAGAAGTCATTGATCTTCCGGATCTCTATTTTTTTGACGTTTTTTTCTCTCATTTAACTTTCATTTATTACTAGCATCGAGATATATCTGTTTTAGATCTTGGCTGCTGGTTAGCAGTCTTGAAGGGGGGGGGGGGAGTTTAACAAATAACAAATTTGTTAGAATATTTTTTGATTTATTATTTCAGTTAAATATAAATCCTTGTATTTCTATACTCGAGATGGAATAGTCACATGTAGTACTGGGCACGATTGATTTTGATTTGAGCGGGTGAGCCGTTCGAGTGCGTAGTTAAATGCACTAAGAATTTTTCAATCCGTAGTTTTCGGGATTTTGTTAATTGAATTTAAACATCTTTATTGGGATTTCCTTGTGTGAAGAATACTTTGCACACAATAATATTGTGAAGGTGTGTTTGATTGAAATCCACTCACGACATAGAAAGCGTGTTTATATATGGTAGGTGGTTCTTTGTTTTATCTTGTATGATTTTTAATTTTATTCTATTGCTTTCGCTTTCTCATCTGGTACGTTGTATCGACACTGCACGTCGATTTTGGGTTTTCGTGATCGATATCCATTTGGTTCACTTAATTCCACTATCGGTGTTTTTAATCATTTTATATACCGATAAATTTAAAAGTGTGTCACACGAACAGTAAATTTAATCATTTCTCATTTAATTATTTTTGCATAATTATAACACACAAGCCGGTGTTGAATTAATTAGATCTTTTTGTAATTAATCTGAGTTTTAACGAATTGATCTACAACATTATAGCTGTGATAGTTATTTATAACTCAGGTGATGTGATTTTATCCAGCTATTTTTCCTTTTCTGAATTTTAAACTTGATCTTGTGTGTATATTACTGGCATTTACTTCTAATGCATTGATTTAATTGATTATTAAATTAAATTGACTTTGTTACTTATAGTGGTGTTACTCCACCAGTTTTTTTTATTTGTCCATGTGTTATATGTACTACCTTGGTTTATTGTACTGTTTACAATTAATTAGTTAGATTAGAAGTAAATTTTGTTAATAATTTTTATGTGTAATTATTTGTGAACCTTGGATATACCGTGGCAGTAAGAGCTACATTTGTAAATGGTAGATTAAGGGTGCTTTACCCTATTCATGAATTTAATAAGTTTACACTTTGGTCCCCGAGCAAGAACTTCACGCTTGATTTAGAGTCCTATATGTAGCTAATTGTCAACATTTCCAATGAACTTAGATTTTTTGAGAAAAAAAAACCTTGCGTAATTAATTATTTGTTGAACATTAGTAAATATGGCATTTTATTTAAACGCTTTGCATGCTGACGAATTGTCACATGAAATTCAGGTGAGGAATAGAGATCTTATAGGTAAGAATGTAGATGAGAAACGATTGATTCTTAGAGCTCCTTTAGCACTAGAACGGGCTGACCCTTCTGTTCTTTCTACGTATAATCTTTTAGATTAATTATTCAGCAGAATTAAATATCCTTCAGTCTAAATTAACTGAAATTAGCCCGTTAGTAGAAGAGTATCTTTACAATCCTCAATATTCTGCTTATCTGAGATTAAATACTCGTTTAGCTCATGTTCTTCGTCGCCTTAAAAAAGTTTCTCTTGAGAGTGAATTTGTTACAGTTTGTCGCAGTTAGTAAGTACTTGTTTAGTGCGCTTGGGTTCTTTGGATAATGTGCATGAGGAAACAGACCTTACTAACCCTTTTTCTTATCGTGTTGATGAAGATCAACGTTCTGATCACCATGGTATACAAGCAGTCAATAATTCCCCTTTAGGTAACTCGACTAAAGCCCCTGGTTTGATATCTACGCACGTACCTCCCACTTTTGAAGGTCAATCGGTTGATCCTGGTTCGAAGAAATTTTGAAATATTTACACCTTAAATCAACCCCAATGTCTCAAGTTCTTTTATCTAATTCTGGTTCTTTAAATTCAGTTTCTGTCTGTAAGTGGAATATTAAATTCACTGGTAATACCGTTGATCTTGCTGTGTTGGGATTTTTACAAACAGGTGAGGAATTACGGATTTCTCGCAATATTTCTTACGAACAACTTTTTGGTAGTGCTATCGATCTCTTTAGCGATGCTGGTTTGCTTTGGTATCGTGCTGTTAGACCCATGTTAATAATTGGTCGGAGTTAGTAGATAAATTAAAACGAGACTTCCTTCCTATTGATTTTGAGCATTGGAGCAAATTAAATCATGTAAGCAGCGTCAAGATGAAAAACCTCCAATTTACATGTCCAGTATTTTGAATATGTTTTCCAGAATGGTTAAAACTCTTTCGGAGTCTGAACAATTAAAACTTATAATTAAGAATTTGCAACCGTACTATGCGACCCAATTGTCCTTAATAGAGGTTTTGACCATTGATCAGTTAACATCTTTATCTAAGAAATTAGAAGAAACTAAACCTAGAAGTGCTAATTTTAGACAACGTAAACCGGCAACTTCTTATGTCGAACCTGATTTGTTTTATTAGCCTCTTACTTCTAAGAAGGTTTCTGTTAATTTAGCCCAATCTTCTTTAGCTAAAGCTTCGACATATAAACCAACGATTACTAAAAACAAAACAAGAGTTTTTAATAGGGCTAATGCTGAGTGCTTTAATTGTGGTGAGTTAGGACATTCCTATCACACTTGTAGTAAAGATCGGACTGTATTTTGTTGTATTTACGGGCAGTCATGTGTATATTTTTCAACTTGTCCTAATTTTTCAAAAAACGCTATTTAAGGTACCGGTGCTTCAGCCGACCAGTACCTTCAAATTTTATGCAGGTTGATCGTGACATTTGGTCGTCATGGCTAAATACAGTTAAAACTTCTGCTGCTTTTGTTAATAGACCTCGTGGTAACCGGCCTTACGTCCAAGTCTATATTAATGGTGAGCTTATTCACCCGCTTTTTGACTCCGGAGCTAATCAAACAATAATTGGTCGTAATGGGCTTTATCTTATAGATAAACATGATATCTGTATGAACAAGAGCGATTCATCTCTGTCTTTGAAAACTGCCGATGGTCAGTTGTAGACTATTTTGGGTACCGTTTTAGTTCTGCTTACTGTTGATGGAATATCTAAGACTATAGAAGCTGTTGTAAGTAGCTCTATATCATCCCCTATAATTTTAGGTGTTGATTTTTGTTATACGTTTGGTATTAAGACTGATTTTGTCAATGACCGTTTTTTTATGTCAGAAGTGTCTTCATTGAAAGCCATTCGTAGCGTTGATGATTTAGACTCTCAGAAACGTATAATCTTAGATAATATCATTCAAAAATTTACTGAAATTTGAGGACCAATATTAGGTCGTACCGATTGGGTTTTCCAATTTATTGATACTGGGAATGCCGTACTCATTAAACAACGTCATTTCCCTCTTTCTCTGGCTATGCAGGAATATGCTAACAAAGAATTAGATCGTGTGTTAGATATGGGAATAGTGCGGCCATCTAAATCACATTGGAGCGTTCCTATGGTTTTAGTTAAAAAAACAGATGGTGAATCTTATCGCCTTTGTTTTGCCGGCAGGAAGCTTAATGGCGATACTAAGAAAGATGCTTATTCATTTCCATTTTTATCCAGAATTTTACATAAGTTACGAGACGCTAGGTTTTTAACATCTATTGATTTGAAGCAAACTTTTTATCAGATTCCTCTTCATCCTAATTCTTGTGAAAAAACTGCATTCGTGGACTTTTTGAATACATTGTCATGCCCTTTGGGATAGCTAATGATCCAGCTACACAACAACGGTTAATGGATTCTATTTTCGGTCCTTTATTAGGTGAAAATAACTTTGTTTATCTAGATGATGTTATAGTTGTTTCTAGTACCTGTCGAGAACATATTTCTATGCTTGAAGAAGCTTTTAGTCGTCTTAAAGATGAGAACTTAACAGTGAATTTGGACAAGTACGAGTTTTGTAGACCAAGCCTCACTTATTTGGGTTTCGTTGTCGATAAAGATGCGCTCCACACTGATTCAAAGAAAATACAAGCGATTGTTTTCTAACGTCTTTTGGGTTTTATTTGGTTAAGAACGTCGGAAAGCCGATCTTTGCTTTTGGTTCGGTATAGTCATTCGTATTGCCTCAATGGTTGTTTTAGATCCCAAACTCAGCTATGTTATCTGGAGAAGTCATTGATCTTCCGGATCTCTATTTTTTTGACGTTTTTTTCTCTCATTTAACTTTCATTTATTACTAGCATCGAGATATATCTGTTTTAGATCTTGGCTGCTGGTTAGCAGTCTTGCAGGGGGGAGGAGGGAGTTTAACAAATAAAAAAATTGTTAGAAAATTTTTTGAATAATTATTTCAGTTAAATATAAATCCTTGTATTTCTATACTCGGGAGGGAGTAGTCACATGTAGTACTGGGCACGATTGATTTTGATTTGAGCAGGTGAGCATTAATAATAAGCCGTTCGAGTGCGTAGTTAAATGCACTAAGAATTTTTCAATCCGTAGCTTTCGGGATTTTGTTAATTGAATTTAAACATCTTTATTGGGATACTTTGCACACAATAATATTGTGAGGGTGTGTTTGATTGAAATCCACTCACGATATAGAAAGCGTGTTTATATACGGTAGGTGGTTGTTTGTTTTATCTTGTATGATTTTTAATTTTATTCTATTGCTTTAGCTTTCTCATCTGGTTCGTTGTATCGACCCTGCACGTCGATTTTGGGTTTTCGTGATTGATATCCATTTGGTTTCTGTAACTTTCCGAGCCAGCCGTTGACTATCTACAGCCTGAGATCTCTAATCGAAGTAGTGGTTCAGCATCTGGGAAATGCGCAAGTTTTACTTATTTTGTGTTTTGTCCTTTCATGAACTTATAAATATTGATAATACATGTTGTATGATATTTAATTTAACTTAATTCCAGTATCGGTGTTTTCAATAATTTTATATACCGATGAATTTAAAAGTGCGTCACACGAACAGTAAATTTAATCATTTCTCATTTAATTATTTTTGCATAATTATAACACACAAGCCGGTGGTGAATTAATTAGATCTTTTTGTAATTAATCTGTGTTTTAACGAACAGCAGTGATAGTTTATAACCCAGGTGATGTGATTTTATCCAGGCAGTTTTCCTTTTCTGAATTTTAAACTTGACCTTGTGTGTATCTTATTCGCATTTAAAATATACTTAATAATTTGAGATTTTCAATTTTGACATTGTTTTCTAAATAACTTTTAATTCATTGATTTAATTGATTATTAAATTAAATTGACTTTGTTACTTACAGTGGTGTTACTACACCAGTTTTTTTGATTTGTTCATGTGTTATACGTACTACCTTGGTTTATTGTACTGTTGACAATTAATTAGTTACATTAGAAGTAAGTTTTGTTAATAATTTTTAAGTGTAATTATTTCAGAACCTTGGCCATGCCGCTGTAGCAGCAAGAGCTACATTTGTAAATGGTGGGTTAAGGGTATTTTACCCTATCCATGAATTAATAAGTTTACACGGTTCCGAAAATTTTACGATCCAAACAGTTTTCTCTTTGAGTAAAGTATCCTTTGAGTTTCTTTTCCGTCTACTGATAGTAGTGTGCATTTAATTAGAAAATTAAAACGGTACTGAAATATATAAATTTTAATATTATTCAATGAATATTATTACTTATGCAATATGTATAGTACTAAATTACGAAAGAAATATTTTATATACTATTTTAAAATACTATTGGAAGGCGATGAACAATATAAATTTATATTTAATATCAAAAAAAGTAATAAAATTTTAGAAGCGTTGGCCACCGAGATAAATTTTACGTTAATTGCGGCCGAGGTAGCGACAGTGATTATCCGATAGGGGTGCTCCGACGTACTGTGGAAAATTAAAGATATTGATAGACACTGCGAAATCGAACTAAAATGCAATTTATCGACCCATATGATAACCGTGACCTAGCATAAAATTTTAATTTTCAATATCACTATATGAAAACTGAATCAAATAAGAAATCCGGTTCGAAGGACCAAAATGTTTAATAATTTTATTTTTTTTACTTAATCAAATTCAGCCGCAACAATAAATGGTGACAAAGGTTAAAATTGACTTACCAAAATTGGGTCAACACTGAGTACACCGTATGCACTACAGCTTAATGTCAGTTAATGATGCCGGCCGGACAATTAAAAGGTGCGCCCCTTTTCCACTTAAAAACCGAATCGGTTCCGAAAATGTTTACTTCCTTTCGTCCCAAATTTGCAAAACTTAATCCCACTTCCTTCTTGCTTGCGCACCCCTTCGCTCTTGCCAGATAATTCCTTTGTCATCAATAAGCGCGAATAACGAAACGACGCGGAAAGTGCAAATTCTTATTTGCTTCAGTTTGCATAAATCACTAAATTATAACAATCGTACAGAACAAAAATTTACTAATAAGGACGAAACAGTATTCATTATAGATGCTTTATTATATATATATATATATATATATATATATATATATATATATATATATATATATATATATATATATATATATATGATTTACATCATCAAAACCCTACTTAGTGTTTTCGACTCTTTCCTAATATTTTCGTTTCGTTCTTTTTATCTTGAACCCCAAATGCCTCCATTATTTCACACTTGTAAACCTTTTAAATGTCAACAACTGTAGATATTGGGTAGCTTTCAAGAAAATTCCTTAAAATGTTCTATAAAAATACAGAGGACACAGCATGAATAGCAATTTTTTATCACCCTACAAATAGACGATCTCATTTTGCCTTGCGAAATTTCTGTTGTGATTTTTGTTGTAAAACGAAATATACGGATTCAATAAATAGAAGTAATAATGCAAAATGTATCAATTGAACTTTATGTAGATGTTTCAAACATTCGTAAACAGAAAATTAAGGTTTCGTATAGAAACGAACAGTACAAATTAGTAAATTTGATTATTACATAAATACTATTTGTTTTAACTTTGTCCATTTACACAGAAAAATTTACAGCTACAGTAACAAAATAAACAACCCTTTACTTTCATATGCTAGTGTCTTGTTGCAATAGCAAAGTGACTAAAGCGAACATCCTGTTACATCACAACAATAGGACGCGTTGTAAGATGGCGTTTGTCAGTTCGAGAACGGCTATTTTAATTTATCAACATTTTTATTTTTATTTTAACCTAATCAATTTAAAAACGATAAGTGTATAATAGTGTAATTGTAAGTCTCTGTTTAGAAGTGTAATTCAGTTCTTTAGTGTATATACAAACCAGAACACTAAAATTGTTGTTTTACAATCTTAGCATTTTAAATTAGTAAATAAATAATGGCTTTAACAATTATAATAAATGAACTTAATGCTTTATACAACATACTATACATTTTGTACGTTTTATGATAAATGGTGAATGAATCATAATGTCATCCATTACCTATACGTATTTCAACAGGGATGTAGAATACTAATAGATAAACAAGAAATTTGATTTTTTCCATATTGAGACGACGGTTACCGAATATATATGAAGAACGTCATGTAGTAACGTGTAATTTTTTTTTAGAAAACTTATTTAAAATTGAATTATTTTTAAAACAAAGTTCTATACTCTTTGACGTTCAATTAAAGGTTTTCCAAATAGTCATAAAAAGTACGTCGTTTTAACTTATCTTTTACTTTATTTTAACTTAGTACACTGATCTTTCCACTTCCTCTCCAAGTTTAACAGTTATCAAGATATCCGCAAAATGTACATCCACGCCTTCTACAAAATGCTTTTTAAACCGATTTGAACAAAACTTTATAAAACCGAGATATTTAGTGATAACACTAAATATAACAGAATATAAAGTTTCATTGAAATCCGATTCGTATTTAAGTTGTCGCGGTTACACACACACACACGCACGCACGCCGCGCACACATCCATACACATACACACACACACACACACACACACACACACACACTACACATACACACGACACACACACACACACACACACACACACACACACACACACACACACACACAACACACACACACACACACACACACACACACACAACACACACACACACAAACACACAAACACACAACACACACACACACACACACACACACACACACACACACACACACACACACACCACACACACACACACACACACACACACACACACACACACACACACACACACACACACACAAACACACGTTCACATACTCACAGACACAGACACAGGCACAGGCACAGGCACAGACACTGACAGGCACAGGCACAGACATAGGCACGGGCGCGGGCGCCGACACAGGCACAGGCGCCGGCACAGGCACAAACACAGACAAAGGCACCGGCGCAGAGACAGACACAGGCACAGGCTCAGGCACAAGCACAGGCACGGGCCCGGGCACAGGTACAAGCCCAGGCAAAGTCATAGACACAGGTACAGGCACATGCACAGACGCAGGCACAGGCACAGGCACAGGCACACGCACAGGCACAGGCACAGGCACATGCACAGGCACAGACACAGGCACAGGTACATGCACAGACACAGGCACAGGGACATGCACAGACACAGGCACAGGCATAGACACAGGCGCAGACACAGGCGCATGCACATGCACAGGTACAGGCACAGGCACAGGCATAGGCACAGACACAGGCACAATCACAGGCACAGGCACAGGCACATGTACAGGCACAGGTACAGGCACAGACACAGACACAGACACAGATACAGACACAGACACAGACACAGACACAGACACAGACACAGACACAGGCATAGACACAGGCACGGGCACAGACACTGACAGGCACAGGCACAGGCACGGGCACGGGCACAGGCAGAGGCACAGGCACAAGCGCCGACACAGGCACAGGCGCCGGCACAGGCACAAACACAGGCAAAGGCACAGGCTCGGGCACAAGCACAGGCACAGGCCCAGGCACAAGCCCAGGCAAAGTCATAGACACAGGTATAGGTACAGGCACAGGCACAGGCACAGACACAGGCACAGGCACAGGAACAGGCACAGGGACAGGCACAGGCACATGCACGGACACAGGCACTGGGACAGGCACAGACACAGGCACAGGCACAGGCATAGACACAGGCGCAGGCTCAGGCGCATGCACATGCACAGGTACAGGCACAGACACAGGCATAGGCACAGGCACAGGCACAATCACAGACACAGGCACAGGCACATGTACAGGCACAGGTACAGGCACAGACACAGGCATAGGCACAGGCACAGGCACAATCACAGACACAGGCACAGGCACATGTACAGGCACAGACACAGACACAGACACAGACACAGACACAGACACAGACACAGACACAGACACGGGCACGGACACGGACACGGACACGGACACGGACACGGACACGGACACGGACACGGACACAGGCACAGACACAGACACAGACACAGACACAGACACAGACACAGACACAGACACAGACACAGACACACACACACACACAGACACAGACACAGACATAGACGCAGACGCAGACACAGACACAGACAGACACAGGCACAGGCACAGTCACAGACACAGACACAGACACAGACACAGACACAGTCACAGACTCAGACACGGACACGGACACAGACACAGACACAGACACAGACTTAGACACAGACAACTGATTACAATTGACCAAACTCCAACAATGACAAATCTGAAAACCAAAGGCGTCATTAGATTGTTACGTGCAACTACTCATAGTGTGCCATAATTGAGTGTAACAGTTGACTAACCAGTAGCCTGGAAAATAATTACAACGGCACTTGTAAGGAACCACATATTGGCTATGAAAGATATTTCGCATGAGGTGAAAACTAAAACGACCAACACCATAATTTAGACAATGCAAACTCAATGAATAATTAGTTCTACATAAACGAATATTACCAATACGTTGCTAAATCTGAATAATGCAAAGAACCGACTTGGTAATCAACTGAGTCAAGAAAGTCACCCCTAGTAACCAAGCAATTAAATTAAGTCACCACTATATATATATATATATATATATATATATATATATATATATATATATATATATATATATATATACGATGATATCAATGACAATTTACTGAGCAGACTCAGTGTGTAAGCAATTGAATTGGCAAGCACAAACATTTTAGTGAAAAATGAAGTTAAGTAGACTCGCTCTTGATAGTACTGTAGGTAAGCGTAGCTAAATTTGGGCCTAAAATTGGAAACACTTGAAAAAAAACTAAATTTACACATTTAATTGATAAATACTGTGTATTCTAGCACGTTTCTATCGTGCTGCACTCGTCTTCACACGTGGCAGTTGGGTATCATGAGAAAATCAATTACTACAGTAAAATTGAACAGAAGTCAATAGTGCGGCTAATTACTCTACAAAATGGATAATATCGTATCACCAAAGAGTACAAAATATAAAGAGATTTAATGCTATGCAAATATGTGTTCGCTTGGTAATGAAACCCGCGACTAGTGTATTAGTGTATTGTCCCTAGTAGGTTTCATGTCCAATGAAGTTTAAGTAAGATAATACCGAATTCTACCGTTGATTTTGTATTTTTAAAGCGATGTTGTGCTACCAATACTCAAAACGAATATTTTCATACTTATAATCATAGGCGTGCGCACAGGGTGGGGTGGGGGGAGGGCAGGTGCCATGGCTTTCCCTAATGCGCGAGCAACTTTGTTACGCACTTATTTTACTCCTTTACATTTTCTCAATATTATGTATGTCGATAAAGGAAGACCAAATATTAATTTTAAACTGTTATCGATATCCGCTATTAATTATTATATGAATATCTAATACAGAAAACGGTAAACATCACATTGTAATTATACTTTCTCCACTCTCAAGTTACGACAAAGAAAATTTTAAGAACTGACCATTAAGTATTGGTTGGGTTTGCCCTTGTACGGGCATGTGATCCGACAAAGGGATGTGAACGTTCTTTATTCTGGCGCCTCTAATCAAAAAGTCTGTGCACGCCTATGCTTATAATAAAGCATTAGAAGCACGTCCTTCGTTACAATAATAAACATCTTGAGAATTTATAAATATTGAAATAAATGAAATGGTTGTTAATATACAGGGGTATTGGCTAACAATGTTCAAATAAATACGTATTGTGGCTTTTGTCAGAACTAACATATTTTGTCAGTAAAGTAACTCTTTCTCGTTTGATTTATTGATTAACGAGCTTGTCTTTTAATTTACAATATAAACTCTATCAATCTTACATTTGCTCATTAAAATCTTGAACTTAATTATTTACACTCGAGAAATTTACGTTAAAATGCTAAAAAAATTTCGCAATATTACAAAAAAAAAAATCAAAACTTTGCATAAATTGCAAAATATTACTCAACTTTTAATGGTTTTAAATCGAACTTCATCTCATTTCGAACACGTGCTCTAATTTCCAATTCACCAAAGAAAAATTTTCTAAAATAACCTATATTAAAATAAAAATACCGTTAAGGATAAAATATATACAAATATATTTGTGCGGGCTTAAGTTTCTGATCGCATAGTACAAGAAAAATTGCAAGGGTATTCGCCAAAAATAATCAAACACGGAAATACCAATTTCCCCAACAAAAGGTAAACGAATTCGTTACCTGTTGTTACGTTTCAAAATAAACAGAAACCATAAAGATTATAATATGAATAAGTCAAATTCCGCAAGATTATTCTTCACAACTAACAATTAAATTTAATTTAAAAAAGGGAAAAAGAAAGAAAAAATGAAGTCTAGATTTACACAAAACGTAAATATTTTTTCGTTTCTCCTCTATCCTAACTGGGACGTAAAACTAAAAAACAATTTTCAAGTTGTAATGTGCGAAAATGGCTGTAGATAGGAAGTAACAGGTAACGGAATTTGACGGTAGTTCAGTGGAAAGAGGGGATGGGCGTGTTACTAATTTATGCGTTTATTATACCTCGTAATACGTAAAACACAATAAGGCTAAGTCACAAATCAGGAAAAATATGTCATAAAGGCACCACATGTTAAAAATTTATAGCAAAACACTCACCTCTACCTGAAATTCTACTTCAAAATGTCTACGCAAAGCTCAAACTTTAAAAGATTTTATAATTTCATAAACGTGACGTGAAATTCATTAAAAAATATAAAATATTTGAATCTGGATGTTGAAAAGAAGGCGTTTATAATTTTGCGTTTATTAACGGTCGTAATACGTAAAAACAATTAAGTGCTAAGTCAAAATGGTGAAATAATATCATAAATGACCCAGTTCAAAAAGTTTATACTAAAATATCTTATTATACTTAAAATACAAAGCACTTAAAAGATATACAAAAGGACAAATTCATAAAACACATGATTAAAATACTTTATCAGGCGTAAAACGAATCTACAAAACAACAACACATAACGCTTCAACTTGTAAAAATATACACACAAACACGTTTACACTACAAACACTGATTAAGATTACAAATACAGCATAAAACGACTAGTACACAAGGGCAATACAAAATAACATACCTATCACTAAGCGTACAAAAAAACACACATCACACACACACTCTACACACATATACACACACACACACACACACACACACACACACACACACACGCACAAACACAAGACACAGCACACATGACAACAAACACATACACAACGGAACCAAACACCAACACAAACACACAACCACCACCACACACCACACACCACACACACACACACCACACACACACACACACACACACACACGCACACACAGACACAGCACACACAACGACAAACACAACACAACGCAACACACGCCAACGCCAACGCACACACGCCACACGCACACACGCACACACGCACACACCACACCCACACGCACCACGCACACACGCACACACGCACACGCACACGCACACACGCACACACGCACACACGCACACGCACACACGCACACGCACACGCACACACGCACACGCACACGCACACGCGCACACGCACCACGCACGCACGCACGCACGCACACGCACGCACACGCACCGCACACACGCACACACACACACGCACACGCACACGCACCACGCACACAGCACACGCACACGCACACGCACACACGCACACGCACACCACACGCACGCACACGCTCACGCACACGCACACGCACACGCACACGCACACGCACACGCACACGCACGCACACGCACACGCACACGCACCACCACGACCACACACACGACACACACGCACACGCACACGCACACACACGACCACACACGACTCCACGCGACCACACTCGATCATACTCGACCACACTCGATCACACTCGACCACACCCGACCACACATATTCACACATACACACAAATAAGCACACATCGGTTATACATTGAGAAGACGGTTTTATTTCTTCCGATCAGCATAAGGCTACGTTGGGATTCTTCTGTTTGACTTATTAAACCCGGAATTCCCGATAAAATTATAAGAAGGTAACCGGTAATAAATTTGTAGGGGTGTACTTATACTTCAAAACCTGCATAAAGCAACGATATAGTACAGTCCCAATCAAGCTATGAAGCATCTCTCGTAACCATAATCACACGACGGGGAATGCGCCGACAGCTAAGAACCACACAATAATTCGCACTGCATCTTAACTGTTTTTAATTCAACTTTCAACATCGAAACCTAAACTCCGACAAACTGAACGGTAAAAAAAAAACAAGAGACTGTCAACAACTCAGAAGTGAAAGAAACGTATTACTACTCGCGACTGTAAACTGGGTCCTTACGGTTGGCTTCATGTAAACCACTTAATGGAAAGATACCAAGACTCCAGATGGTAATCCATGATATCAGAGCGCCACATGATGTGAAAATCAAATTCTGCAAACCAAACAATCGATGCCTTTATACATTTGTACTAAAATAATTAAAAAAAAATATCCTTTCTACTAGCAATCTTAAAATAATAAAATTCGTCAATATACAGAATTAATTTTTATTTTACAAGCAAACCAATAAAAAAATTTCGTATTTTACGCAATTTTTCTTAAAATGTTCACACAGTGGGACAAACTATACACATACTTCTTAAAATTTGTTTATGATGTAAAAGGTGCCAAAATAGGAAGATTCTGGAGATACAAGGGCTAAGGTTTCCGATCCAGTTCGACCAAACAAAAAATGGATAAGTAACTATGTAAGTAATCCAATGTACATGGTATTTTGATGAACCCCATGGCTCTTTACTTATTGCAATTGTACTCAAGTTTCTTGTTTTTTTTTTGTATATAATTTAATTGTCTATCAATAGACGATAGCGATACTATTATAATACAATTTCTGTAACTTTCATTTTTATAGTTCACAATAGACCTGCCTTTTGCTAAATCTAGGAAACGGTGTGATGATACAACGCTGTCTTCGTCTACACCTTTGAAAAACTACGAAGAAGTGGTGCTCTTAGATCATCATAACTTCGTTGAATGAAGATAGTACAATGAACGGAAGTTATAAATTTAAAAAAATGCGGAACGATTAAATACGCTATCTAAATGTGTTAAAATATTTGTGAATACACAACTTCATTACAAGACGAATCAACCATGGTCAGCAAAAGAGGGAGAATTAGCGTTAGCGTTTTACCATACATCGCCTATTCATGAAGGGCAACTTAATCCTTCTATTGCATTCGGGTCAATATGATCCAATCACGTTCTTCTAATGTGTATAATTCGTTAATTTATTTTTTCTATTTTGCGTGTTTAATATGTACATTATGACACTCAAACGGGTGTTTTAATGTTTGACTTTAAAGTTTAGTAACCTAACATTTTTTTTCTTGATGTTGGTATGTAAACTAATGAAGTTCTTTATTGATGTATGTAAACGTAAATGTAACATAACCTATTCTTATTTGAAATCCTTTGTATTGAATTATTCCTGATTAATGCATTGCAATGATTAAGATGACCAAAACCGAATATTGATGATTTATATAGTATACAACTTCTATTGAGAACATATTTATAGGTAGTTTGGAATGAATTAGTAACAAATAATAGTTTTAATACCCTATATTTGTATCGAACTCAATCAAACAAATACCACTGTTGCCAACCTACATTCAAAATTATGAAATAAGGGGACAAATGGAATTTACATTTTTTCAAAATTTTCAACACAAATTCGCAAAATAGAAAAAATAGTATAAGAAACTCGTTTTATAAGACGCTTTATCGCATTCGTCCATTAGAAAATTCCCCGCTGCGCGGGTCGTTTTCTAAACTTGGACTCAAGCGATAAAAACGCGTCTTACGAAACTTGTTTCTTAATATACTATAAATATTTCGTTGCCACTGCATGACTTTTATTTCATTACTCTAATAACAGTGTACCTAGATTGATATTAGAAAAATATAATTAGTTTTTTTAAATGCATTTGTTAGATTCACTGTGTTTGGGTCTATATGAGTTGTGTGGTTCAAATTAGAAGAACGCGAAGCAGATTATTATCACTGACCAATGTATTTTATTAGTTTTGTTTTATTTTTATAAATATAAATAACTTACATAATATTGCCACATTATTGAGCAATATTGCGCATATTGCATGCGTTATTGCGTACCCGTAAACAAATTTATTCCTGTTGAGACTTGTCTGTGGCTCCGCGTATAAATGCAGCCAGTGAACATCTGTGTGTTAGTTTCGTAGTAAATATCAAACTTGATGCTATACTCTAACAAGAAATACCTAACAATTGAAATTTGTTATTGTAGATGTATAGTAAGAGAGTGCTTATGGATAGTGAACTTGCGAAACTTTTGTGTCTTTCTGATAGTGATTCTAATGCTTCTGAAGAACAAGACCATTTGTCCGAAACCGATATATATATATATATATATATATATATATATATATATATATATATATATATTTAAATCAGACATTTTTCTTTCAAACTTGTGTGAATAAACGTACAAATTAATTCAACGTTTCGGGAACGTCCTTTGTTCCCTTTGTCAAGAATTTATCAGACATTTTTCTTTCAAACTTGTGTGAATAAACGTACAAATTAATTCAACGTCAGACATTTTTCTTTCAAACTTGTGTGAATAAACGTACAAATTAATTATACAAATAAACGTTGAATTAATTTGTACGTTTATTCACAAGTTTGAAAGAAAATGTCTGATTTAAATATTAATACTTGTGGAAATCTAAATAAATATATATATATATATATATATATATATATATATATATATATATATATATATATATATATATATTATATATAATACCGAATCGCGTGATGAAGTGAAAGTTACTATTAGTATAATAATTTGTGAGTGTCAGAGAGAACGGTTCGTTAGGAACTGAAGTGAATTATTTCATTAAACAATAGTCAAAATGGTGAATACTAGATCGGTTAACGATCAAGGTGTTTATTTGACACTATGTAGTGCAGAGTTAAAAGAGTTAATTAGTGACATTGTGTCAGAAAAACATCTGAGCTCCACAAAATGATATCGGAGTTAAAAACGAAGTGGTCGTATTAAAGGAAAGTAATATTGATTTGATTAAATTATTAAACAAAAAAAGTTCAGTATCATATAATAACAATAAAAAGGATAAGAATAATTCCAAAATTTCAATTGACGGTGCTAAAAGTTATAGTGATTGTGTATCGATCGACGAAGTCAGAGATCAAGGATAATCGCATGTTAGTATTGGTACAAATGATAAAACACTCAAACGACATACGAAGTCCAGACCGGACGGTTCCAGCTGTGATACGTTAATTAAGCTAAAAGAAAATATTAGATCAAATCAATCAGACAAGGTCAGTAACGAATATCAAAAACGAGTTATTATTGGCAATTCTGATCAAAACTAACAGAAGTGCCACTTTGTGCTGTACAAAAGCGTGCGTGGATATATGTAGGTAGAGCAGCGCTTGAGACAAGTACATCTCAATTAGAAATAATTGGCCGGTTGGTATTGTTGTTAAACAATTTCGGTTTTTTCGGAAGTCGCAGCTCGGACATTTTAAATCTTCAATAATTCATGGTTTACCTCCCCGACCGGTATTAAAAGAAAATCCTAGGACACCCACACATCATAATCTCAATCAATTAGGCAATTATATTAAAGTTAGTGACAATTACAGAGTATGCCACCTAAATATACGAAGTATACGTGACAAGACAAAGTTAATCGATATGTATTTGCTTTTACAAGCATTAAACTATCCTGAAGTGGTGTGTTTGACTGAAATATTTTACAGTGATGACGAAATTGCCTTTTGTAAAATAGATAACTATACGCTTATTGATTTTTCTGTAGATCTGAATGCAAAAGAGGCGGAGTAGCAATTTTTGTGAAAGTAGGATTAGTAGGTGAGACGAAATGCGTACAATTATCTAGAATTGAGAAGCATTTTGAATATGTATCTGCGAACATTTCTTTATCCAATCAGGTAACAATCTCTGTTTCTTGTTTTATAGAACACCTGACTCTGATTTCGGTGTGTTTTTAAAAAAATTTGGATTTATTTCTTTATAAACTGAATAATTTTAATAGAATGTCATTCATTTGTGGCGATTTTAACACAAATTTTGAACCAAATGTAAATGATCATGATGCAAAGAGCGTTGTGACGTTACTTTCATCCTATGGTTTTAATAAATGTATTACAGAATACACCAGAGTACAAGGCGAGTCTAAAACCATAATTGATAATATATTTGTTAATGTTAAGGTGATTTCATTAATATCACAGACGATACCAACCGAGTTATCTGATCATAAGTTGCAACTGATTTCATTTTCGAGTGAGTGCCCATGCGATAATAAAAATAAATACGTTTATAAAAGATGCTTTTCCAATATCAATAAATTAAATAAATTTAAGTATTTAATTTCAATTGAAACTTGGAATACTATGTTTGGGTCTAAAGGTATCAATGATAAATTTGACAATTTTTTATCTAGATTTAAAGATATTATTGAGTCAGTTTTTCCATTAGAGCGCGTGAAAGTCAAAAACGCTGTTGTTAATGGCAAACCCTGGGTTTCTAAGATTATTATTGATAGTGGTCAAAAGTAAGGATTTATACAACCATTACAGAAATTGTAATGATCAATATGTTTTAGCGCTATACAAGAAACAATTAAGGAAACATCGTTCTTTAATACGTGAAACTAAAAGAAATTACAATAGCCAATATTACTACAATTGCAATAATGAGAGTAAAGCCGTTTGGAACATAATAAAACAAGAATCTAATATTAGCCCTAAAGTAGATTATCCAAAAGAATTTACGGATACTTCTGGTTTAATCTTAAAAAATAGTAATGATATAGCAAACGCTTTTAATAATTTTTCGTAGATTCAATTCAAGCATTAGTTAATGATACGAAACTAAATATTGCTGAAGTAAGTAATAACAGTCCTCAACAGCCTATAATGTTACACCCTACGGACTCTACTGAAGTTAACAGTATCATTAGGTCTATAGCATTTAAGAACTCAGCTGGTTATGATGAAATTCCTTGCTCTTTGTTATGTAAAGTTTCCGAACTAATAAGCCCAGTTATTGCGGAATGAATAAATTGTTCACTTGAAGAAGGAATATTTCCTAATCAATTAAAACGAATGCAAGTAGTTCCAATTCTAAAGAAGGGCGACAAAAGTATGATAGAGAATTACAGGGGTATAACTATCGTTTCTGTGTTTCCAAAGATATTTGAAAAAATCTTGTATATCAGAATTTCAAAGTTTATCAATGAGCGTAACATACTATCTCCTACTCAATTTGGATTTCGTCAAGGCTACAGTACAGTTGACGCTACTTTAAACGTACTAATACACATTTTAGAACAATTAGATTCCAAGAATAAGGTCTTTGGGATATTCTACGATTTAACACGCGCTTTTGAAACTATCAACCACAGTGCGCTCCTATAGAAGTTAGACAAATACGGAATACGAGGTAATGCATCCGAATGGTTGAAATCGTACTTATGCAATAGACAACAGACAGTTAAATTTAAGATAGACAACGTTACTTCACATTCAACTGAGAGAGTCGTAACAGTAGGTGTACCACAGGGTAGTACACTGGGTCCTTTGCTTTTCATTATGTTTATAAATGACTTGTCTGTTTTGAAACATGCTTATTAACTCTATTTGCAGATGACACGTCAAGTGTTAACACAGGTAAAATGTAATAGAACTAATTGAAAACACAAATAGTAGTATTATTAGTTTCATAACGTATTGTAAAAATAACGGCCTGATTGTAAACCTTAACAAAACTCAATCCATAGTATTTTCAAAAATTCTGTGGATTACAGTTTAAGGGTAAAAATTGAGGGTAGACCCATTAATCAAAATAATAGTTTAAAATTTTTGGGGATCCATATCGACTACAATTTAAGTTGGAGTACCCACGTGGATAAAATCTTGAAGAAACTGTCAACCTTTAACTTTGTTTTAAGACAATTGCGCGATGTTGTTACAGAACCATGCTTGTTTTCATATTATTTTGCCTATATACACTCCACTCTTAATTATTGTATTCTTTGTTGGGGTAATAATAAAAGAATTAATGAGATATTGGTCATGCAAAAAGCATAATTCGAACCATTTACAATAAACCGGTACGATATTCCTGTAGAGGTCTTTTAAAAAGCAAACATTTTGACCGTTATTTCATTGTTCATTTACAACAGTGTTTTGTACATTAAAAGTAATTCAGATAAATTTAAAACAGTTACGGAAGTTACAAAAGCTAATTTAAGAGGTGGCGACAACATAGTAGAGCCGAGATATAAGCATTCTTTTGTTGCGGATAATTTTCCCATTATCGCTATAAAAATTTTTAATAAATTACCTCCTCGTATCAAAACCATTCATAACCACTTAGAATTTAAACGTACCATCAAAAATATGTTATTAGCCAATACCATTTATACCATTGATGAATATTGGAAGTTAAAGCTCTAATTTCCAATTCATTTTAACTGTGGACAATTGATGTAAATGTATTTAATATTAACGACTTCACCTACGCTTATAACCAAGACCAAAGGTGGTAAATAAAATTATTATTATTATTATTATTATTATTATTATTATTATTATTATTATTTCAGATGAAGCTGATACGGATAATCAGGTAACTTCAAAAGATGGCAATATATTGATTCCTGGGCCAACAAGGTATGTTACGTCGCGAATAATTGACATAAAATCCGCGTATTTCATATATTTCACACCCAAAATTGTAAACCTAATTTTGAAAATGTAAAATTTAGAAGGCAAAAGACTTTGTGGCGACAAGTTTCAAGAACTAACATTAGTTGAACTAGAAGCACATTTTGGCCTACTGTTTCTAGCTGGAGTGCATAAATCTCATGGAGAGGCAACAGCCAGTCTGTGGGGTGGAAATATAGATCGTCCAATATTCAGAGCAACGTGATCAAAATATTTAAGTTGGTACCACTGATAGGTTGGTAAGAAGCTGTATTGTTCTAGCTACTCTAGAGCATGGTTCGAGTAAAAACTACGATCAGTTTCAAATCTGTATGAAGGTCATTAACTTATACATATTATAAAATATTATCTTAATTTAAATAATGACTATTTTGTATTTGATTAGACTGCATCCCTATAAAATACAACAAAATAAATAAAATATTATTTAATGATTGGATTACATCATTACAAAATAATGAATCTGAAGTATTTAAATGTTGTAATTTCATTATAATTAAATAAAATTTACAGTACATGTTTGAAAGCGGCATGACGATTAAATTCGATATCACAATTTGAAATTCAGAATATATAATTTGTCCTGATATAGACAGTTTGTAAATAACTCAAGAAAATACAAAAGTGAAAAACGAAGGTATAATATGACATAAACTAAAACGACTAAAACCACACAAAAACCAAAGCAGCCAACTGCAAAACAACAATATTAACAACTAGGGATTTTGTCATACCACTACAGTACACTTGAGATTGATCACGTTGTAATAACATGTAATAAAAATAAAATAACGTAATAAAATGTAATAAATAATAAATACTACATGTTATTTCTTATTATTATTTACTGTTATATCAATTTAACGACAATAAAACGACAACTATAGGCTCCCGGGTCATAATGACCCGAACACAATAAGTGAAACCCAAATGTTAACACAATCGGAGGATTAAAGTTTACGTTACATTGAAATCGACGATTGGATCATAGTTAACGCTACATCAGTTAGATAGTAATACGAAAATGTTTAGAAAATAGGGTACGTTCTGTCAGAAAATAAAAACTAGTGCGCCCCTTTACTTGGTACACCTTAAAAAATTTGCAGAATAAATAAAAACAGGATACAATGGAAGGACTCGAAGATGTAGGTCTGTTTGGAAGACATGATAATATTGCACCTAGTGCTCTGTTATTGGAAAATATTTGTGACTTTTTACTTTTCAAATGTTACTGTAAAACTTGAACCTTTATTACCCTTCATTTTAAAGAATAATAGTGCTTCTATCAATTGGACTTAATGTGTGTGTCATAACCAGCGATCAAGCTACTACAAATAGAAAATAAACCAGACGTCCGGAATTGCAGAAGAAAATCCATATTTTTTCGTAGACGGCTTAAACATTTTTGGAATGTTTGAGATTCTACACTAAATCAAAAGTGTAGGAAATAACTTGATTTTTCATGATATTTACGTAGGACAGATATAGCAGCCTATAAGATTGACAAGTCTGCCAATAAAGCTCGAACAACTGTAGCCGAAGCGTATATCTAAGCCAACACCTTCCAAAAAATACGAGTCAAGTAATGAAAACAGCTCGTGGAACCAGAGAATCACGAAATAGTTCTGCATTTAACACGGTTAAACTTGTAGGAAATATACACAACTTGTTTGGTTGCCTAAATAGTAAATTATTATACGATGGAAAGCTTTACACTTGTGCATTGCTAATAACAGTATTGCAAAATAAAATTTTTAATGAACGTGGAGTAAAGCTTGTCGAATATACAATGCTAACAATAAGAAAAAAGAAGGTATATTTTGCTTCAGGTGATTGATCTTAAGCATTAATCCAGACCTTCAAATGTGAATCAAGATCCTATAGAAAACTATTTTTCTTTGGTGAAATAACGAGCAGTCATTCATCAAATCTCATCGTAAGATCTTTTCGGCTAAAGTTACAACTTCAAATGCTTCTTAAGCTGCAGCATTCCACAAAAAATTCAAACAGTGAGGTTGATGGTGACTATCTCTTAAGTTTAACAGAAATTCGAGCGAAACTGCCAAGAACTTTAGTTGTGAATTTAGTTTAGAGAGCTCTGCAGAGGTGTACGTTGCAGGTTATATGATGAATAAAACATTGAAGCAATTCGATTGAGCACAGTATTCTCGTTCTTGGTGGGTAGTTCTATATTAACAAAACCGAGTGAATTGTTTGTTGTTCGAAAAAGATTACGGCAGCGGTGATTAGATCTCGTTTCTAATTCTATCTGATATTGTAACAAACAAACAGAATAATAACCAAAATTGTAATTTAAATTATAGTTGTATTATGTAAACGTATATTGACAAAGCTTTATATATAAAGCTTTTCTTGGAAATAATTGCTCTAATTAGAATTAAAAGTTTTCGTAATTATTTATTGAAAATATTCTTATTTATCAAAAAAATTGAGGGACAGAAAAAATTAAAACAGCTATAAAACTCAAATTTTATTACCTGGTCTTGAGGTTGTTTTTTTCAGTTATTTATAATATGTTGCATGTAATTGTAATTCACTTATTTGTCATTTTCTCCGTTAGTAATACATGGAAATAGGTATGTAAATCATGAGGTGTGACATCAGACTTGTTTTCAAATGCTTGAAATATTAATTACAGTAGAACTATTGATTTTTAAGGCATCACGTTCTGTACATTTTTTTCATGTGGAATAAAAAAATCTATGTGTGCCCTGTATCAGTCCAATGGAATGCGTAAATATATACAGCATTTCAATTATTGTGCATATTATCGATTTGATTCCTAATTTACAAAATTGTAAAAAAATATTTTACAGCTGTACAATAATTATTAATAAAATTTAACAATTTTGCTTTTAAGAACGGGGGTACATTGCGCTTTTGTGAATGGCTTTTCATTTAATAATTAATTTGATCATAAGAAATATAATCAAATTAATAATTAACACGTTCGCGATGTGTACCACATGTGGTACATGACTGTCATTAGCTATTGCCGGCATGTACCACTTGTGGTACACACGATATTAAGAAAATAGTGTTTCATACAAAATCTACGGCTCTGCTTAGGAATTTTAAATTATATTACGGCTGTAGATAAAGGTCATGTACCACCGTTTTTAAATCGAAATAATATTAGTAGAATACAGAAGGCCCCTTTCATTCCTGATTATTTTGTTTTTCTTACTCGCCCACGTGTAGGACGTGTTTTTTCACCCCTATTTTATGACAGCTCACGTGTAGGACGCGTTTTTCTACCCCTATGGTTTCTTTTCGAGGGTCAACCCTCGATGGAATTTTCTACTCTAATTATAGCCTTTTTGACAGCAATTTTTTGTACTTGCTCACGTGAGGGGCAGATGTAGGGGCTGGTCTTGCACTTGGGGTTGGTCCTGGAGCTGGGGCTATGTCTTGGACCTGGAGTTGGTCTTAGGGTTATTTTTGATGGTCATCTTTAACCCTAATTAAGGTCCTTCTGGATGTATTAAGAGCAGTACCCCTGGAGGTTAGGCAAGCGCACACGCATACAATGTTGGAAATTGCATAATTCCCCTAATGAGATATTATTATTAAAATTATCGATCCCATTGTTTTAAAATGGTCATATGCTATTGGGTACGTTCGGATGATCTTTTACCTATACGAGAAATTTATTTATACATTGTATTTCTAATAAGGAGGTTCTTGTAAGACAACACTTGTGTTAGGGATTGATTATGCATGGGGAAAATTTGAATGACAGTAAAATTTAATTATAGAACACTTATTTTTATTGTAAATGTCATAATTAAAAAACCTCAGTGAGTTATAAAAAAAAATTACTGACATTCAGGTTATTCTCTAATGAAACAAAAATTTTTTATTAAGTTAATTACATAACAGTTATTACAATATTGTTTTCTAAACGACTATTAAAACATAGTTTTAACTGCATTGATTGCATTGAAGTATGTTTCATATCCATCCGACCGTTAAAATGTTTGTATATTGTACGCCTTAATATTTTTTAAAGAAATTTGTTACGTATAGCGTAGATGTGTTTTATAACTGTAATTAAAAATATGTACAAGTAAATAAAATTAAGGGTTAAAAGCACACTTACCAGCTCTGTACTTAAAGAACGTTTTGGAGAATTGGTTTACGAGTGATGGTCACTGTTTTGTGTTACTCGTCTAATCAAACTAAATCACTTTCTATGTTTTTTTACTTATGCATAGTTGATATATAACTGGTTCTCTATCAGTAAAAGTAATTTTTTCAAAGCGATTTGAAAAATATTCATATTGTACATACGGACACACAAATTGTGTATTGTAACGCACTCATTAACAGCTTGGAATGTAATAATTACGTGTGCAACATATAGTTTAAATTGACCGTGTACTTTCCCATATTATTTTTGTTAGAGTTTTTAAATTTTTATTACCATGATTGTTATTAAAATTATCACATTTCTATTATAATGATAATTTGATATAAAAAAGGGGTTCCTAAAATTTACCATTGCATTTTCACTTTTGGTAAAACATAATTTCGTTTTGAGGAAACAACCTTCAAAACAATCAATCAATCAAACCAGATACATAAGAATGTTTTAATTATATCCATTTAAATAGCGAAATAAATAAATTCAAGATGTATCTGAAAATGACTTCTAACAAAAAAAAGGTTGTGTCTTTTTAAAAAACCTTAGATTTGTATAAAACAAGAACGAACGTCCTAGTCGTTATTGAAAATGCTCAACCACCTATGTACAGTATACAGTGCAACAACAAATATAATTAAACTCGCTACTTTAAAAATAAATGTGTAATTAAGAGCTGGTTGGTATACATCAGAATGTTAGTTGTTAACATGCAATTTAAACGCGCGTTGAATAAGCGGTCTTGCTTGCTTATATGTTTTATTTACACAGACGTTTTGAGAATTTTATGTCAAGGGTCTGCGACAAGGGGCGAAGACCCGTGCGCAAGTTCCCAGGAACTGTATGTAGTTTTGGAAATATACAGCTACGTGGAGCCATGATCAATCTCTATTACAGAAAAAACGTTTGTTAGTTCATACACCACTAGATGGCGTCATAAAAGAGCTCAAACTTCCAGCCAAGCGGACACGACAGACGTGAGAGACGAAAGGGACAAGAGAAACGCGGGGATGGGAGCGACGAAAGCCACGTTTAACTTCCAACGCTTTTTGTTTTTTGTATTAAATCCAATCAGATTGATAGAAACTGGCTTCTTAAATATACAAATTATAAACAAACCCGAAAGTCCATTCCGAAAACAAGATTAATAATAATAATAATAATAATAATAATAATAATAACCTGAATGTCAGTAATTTTTTTTTATAACTCACTGAGGTTTTTTAATTATGACATTTATCATAAAAATAAGTGTTCTATAATTAAATTTTATTGTCACTCAAATACCCCCACGCATGATCAATCCCTAACACAAGTGTTGTCTTACAAGAACCTCCTTATTAGAAATACAATGCATAAATAAATTTCTCGTATAGGTAAAAGATCATCCGAACGTATCCAATAGCACATGACCATTTTAAAACAATAGGATCGATAATTTTAATAATAATATCTTATTAGGGTAATTATGCAATTTCCAAAATTGTATGCGTGTGCATTTTCCTAACCTCCAGGGCACTGCTCTTAATACATCTAAAGGACCTTAATTAGGGTTAAAGATGACCATCAAAAATAACCCTAAGACCAACTCAGGTCCAAGACCTAGCCCCAGATGCAGGACCAACCCCAACCAACAAATTAGGGGTTGAAAAAGGCCTCCGAAAAGAAACCATAGGGGTGGAAAATACGGTCTCCCACGTGGGCGTATAAAAAAGGTAAGGTGGGTTTTCCCAGAAAATCCAAGAAGGCGGAAGGTGTCGGTATTCTACTAATATTTTTAGGCCATATGATTAGAAACACAATATATTTCCATAAAAATGTATTCACATAAGATTTGGAGATAAACTAATGCATAATATAGACATATATTGAAGCATTTCAGCAACTAATAACGTGTTTGTAAAAAAAAGATTGAAATTTACTTTATAGCTAATCAAAATAATATATACATATATTTAAAAAAAAACGATTATTTTATGACACGAATGTTCAAGTCATTCTTTGAGAACTAAGCATATTTCTTATTGAAACAGTTCAAGCACATTGGCGGTTTGTTGTCGCAGTTATCATAATAGGTCATAACTCGCTTGGTCTTTCCCCTTGCTTCTTTACTTCCTCTTTCAATTTGCATTAACTCATAGCAAGAAAAACACCTTTTACGATTTTGTCTTGCACTTTCCTCAAACCTTTTCAATTTGTGATGCATTTTCTTCGACACTGTTTGATTTTCTTCAACATGTTGATGGACTTCTACTTCTTTGTCTTCACCACCAAGAAATTCACTTATAAGTGCTTCTCTGAACTGCAAAATGTTCAACTTTTTTCTATTATTTTTATTCTACACTACCCAGGAATTGACTACACTGGTCCCCAAGATAATTTCGAGGATACCACTGGATTGTCTTCCGAAGGCAAGTATAACAGGAACTGATCTTTTGTCTTGCCATTTAAAGATACGTACGCCTTTTTGCTTTCCGTACATAGCACACTTTTTGAGTTTTTTTGTACAGGCATCTTTTGGACTGCCTTCCCTATTTGCCCGTAAAGTAGCACATACGTGGGTATTGTGCTTTAGGAGGTATTGGGCTAATTTTACACTACTGTAAAAATTGTTAATATAAAGAATTCTTCCTTTGTTCAGTAAATCTTCCATTAGTTTTACCGTTGCATCAAGAGTATGCCCATGTCCACTCACATGCTCCTGCACAGCAAAGTTTTTGTTTCTACCACAATATATACTAAGATTGTATGTAAAACCTTCAGGTGTACACAATTTATAGATTTTGACCCCGTATTTATGCCTTTTTGCTGGGAGATATTGTCGAAAGACAAGTCAGCCGCTCCAGGGTACCATGGTCTCGTCGATGACGATTTCTTTACCAGGTTAGAGTCTTCTGAAAATTACTGATAATTCGCTGCAAGATATCTATAATTTTAACCAATCGGTCAGTATTTTGGGGAAAAGCCTCATTATTTGAAAAATGAATAAACTTCAGAAGCAGGTCGAATCGGTCACGTTTCATACTTCTCCTTATCATGTCATTCGCATACATTTTATTTTTGGACCAATAAAGGCGCATCTTTGGTAGATGATTTATGCCCATTATTATCAAAATTCCAAAGAACTTTCGAAGTTCGTCTCGATTGGTATCGCTCCACTGACGGGAAAGTGATCTTCTCGAGAGACTGTGACTTTGAATGTACTGTAATGCGTACCTGTTTGTCTCCTCTGCTATTAAATCTCGGACATTGTTGTCTATAAACTTCATCTGACTCTCCACCAGAATTTTGATTTGAGGGAATATCGTCATCAACGCCAGCCTCGTCATTATCATGAGAATATGAAGACCTGTAAGAGCCATCTGAGGGTTCGCATGGTTCAGTTTCCTCGTCTGATGATCGAATCGAATATTGTCGTTGACTTAGAATTGCATTTTTAGGAGCACTAGCGGTAGGTACAAATGTTGCTTCTGACATTTCTGTAGGTGTCGAATCTTCTAATATGTTTAATGAGGTTGAAGCAAATTCATTAAGTTCAACGATTTTATTTTATTGGAACAATAAATTAGAAGATGGACTGTTGGTTACTGTCCGAGCAGCCAGCAAAATTATCTCTGTTCTAGGGGACACTTTAACTAAACACTTACGTAGAAACTAATTCATCTGAAATAACACCATAATAATTATTATATTCATTCAAATATTATGTAAATGCTTCAATTCCTTACTCAAAACAAAGAAATGAAAAAATCCAACACTTATATGAGGTTATTTCTTCCAATAAAGTGACTATTACTCCAGTAAATAATATTGCACAACACGTGGACAAACGAGACATGTACCCGGGAGCCGTTGTGTATCACCTGTGGCACATGAGAAATATTACGTAATTTCGTCGTGTGCCACGGTGGTGCAAAATCAACTTATTAAATTATTATTCTTATTAAAACCATTCCGTCGCGAACGTGTTAATAAAATTATAAATAAATAACCTATTGACTGCCGTCGACCTGTCTCGACGGCAGTCGAGACGCAACCTTTAACTCCAGTAAACGTCGTACCCGATATGCATTATAACATTTGGTTGTTTTGTAACATAAATTATGATTTCTCGTTAATAATAAATAAACTATTTTATAGTGGCTCTCCAACTCGTGGCTGTTTGCGATAAATTTTAGTGCACTTGTGCAAATAATGTGTTCACAATGTATCAAAAACAATCAACGTGACATGATCGCGCTACACCCCTACATCTAGATGTTAATTCCGAATACGGAGAAATACAGCTCAACTACAGTCAGATTTCAGTTTATGGGATATAATATGGCCACTTCTACTGTAAGTATAACTCCGATTATATTTTTATCGCATTCGAACAGTGTTTGCAATTACGGCGAACCAGAATAAAATTACTTATTGACTGTGTAGTTAAAAGCAGGATGCAACAATGGCTCACTCAAGTACGCTAACATATGAACAATCACTACAATTGCTCCAAAATATAAGATTACCCGCCGCTGACAATAATTCAGTGTGTAGTGAAAATTTTTCCACATGCTTATCAAGATTCGAGTGCTCTAAAACGCAGTCGTAAAACCGTTCCTAGATGCGACAGAAATGTACAAGGACTGCTCGGATGTTTGCTGCCACATGGTGGTAAGGGGCAAAGTCCAACAGTTACTACATGGGAAGCCGCGATTAATTTGCTGCGCAATACTTATGGACCCACAATGCCCCTCCCTCCATAAAGTTTACAGGAACTTTTAAAATGAGCAAGGTGCCAAAATGTCCACGGATCTTTTCATTTGCAAAACTCACGCATACCTTGCACAGTTGCGTACAGATTTGTTAACAGAGCAGATACAACTCGACATGGTCTATGGGTTGCTACATTCGCGATTTGGGGAAAAGGTTCTAGGGACAAAATTGCAACTTTTCCAGAGTTACTAGAACCCGTCTTGTTGAAAACAACTTTGAAGACCTAGTTTCGGTATCTAAATTCGTCAAAATGGAAGAGCAACCCAAAGAACCTGAAGAGCAGTCAGAATTTACTTCTGCTCCTTGATCGGCTGTCACTACCCAGTCTGGGAACCCCTAACGCGTTATGGTTGCGGTAGCCCAGCATATTTCGGGTCAAGCTGTCCAACGTGCAAACCATCCGCGGAAACACCTTCACTGGACTTCTGTGAAGTAAGTGCGTCAAATCGTTATCGCGCAACGCCGCGGTCGCAACCGATAATCCATGTTGACATTTTAGGTTCCAAAGGCAGCAGAATGGTCGACACGACGGCTAAACAATGTTCAGCGAGAAGTACATTGCATAAAGTACTCTGCCGTAAAGGACAAACTTTTAACGAAGAGACTGTGCTTGAGGACGGGAGTCTAAAAACAGAAT